>JBAWJQ010001122.1:0-231934 GCA_037783105.1 Bactrocera zonata | reverse complement strand
AGGGAGGACAGTTTTCCCCTATCACACTTTAAACTTTTTCTTCGCCGTCCAAGAAAGAGCCCTCAAAAGCTTATACACACTTGTTCTCCGTTATGCACTACCCTTCGGTTACATATTCTATAAACGTTTTGCAAGTTTTACCCAAAACCCGAAGCATTACCTCCATCCGTTGCAGTATATTAACTAAATGAACAGCCAACTTCACGCGTTTAATTGCAAACTGCCAGCACTCAGTAGCTATAAATAATATTTCCTTAGCATATACTGTACACACATATGTATAAACTTACATATGTACAGCATAAATAAACGGTTGGCATAAGCACTTGCCATTCGAGCTTTTAAATGACCACCGGAAGCACACGCAGCACCGTAAACCACAGTCGTAATTGATCGTCGCTTTTTGTTTATGTGTTCGCGGTGATTTTAATTGATTTGTTGCGCTTTTATGTTCACAGCAATACTACACTTTTATTTTTGTATTTTTTTTTCAGACTCTCTTTCATTCCAGACATTTGTTTAGCTAAATAGCTTTTAAAATAACAACTCACTTTTTTCCGTAATCTTGATTGCCGGTGCAGAAATACAATGCCACAAGCTTCATTTCTCAGTCTCTACAAAGCCATTGTACATTATTAGTGTTTTAGTAGGTATCCAACTATGTGCTGGTGATTAAGTAAACTTTACTTAGTAAAGTAATCTCAAGATCATCAGCTCGAACGCGCAAGTGTGTATGTAAATGTTGAAGTAATGGTTATATAAGTCAAGGTTAGGTTAGGTTTGAGTGTTGACCAAATAAATGGTTCTTCTAAGAGGTCGGCTGAGAATTTATTTCCACTAAAATCAATTTATGCGATGAAATAATATCGAGAGTTAGTTAAACCCATACTACTGCCGTCCGCCTGCTTACCATATCCTAAATACGTTTACCTCAGTATATATGACTGACTTTTTACCAAAAATATCAATCTGTGAGATATTTTTGAGATTCGAGATATTTTTTTCTGTCAATAATGTACCACCTGCCCAAAATGCATAAAATCGGGCCAATACTTTCTCTAGACCTCACTTACCTAATATTAAGGATTTTCGCACTTCTGGTTGACTTAAGACTTTTAGTATAAATCGGTCAATATGCATGGTTTCTCAATGATATTCAAAGAATATGTTTTTCCGGTTTGCCAAAAATGTATAAAACCGAGTCTATACTAGCCTTCGCTCTCATATATCCAATAAACGATGATCCATTTCGAGGTTCCCTACTGTTTCAAGGAAAAAACTTTAAATTTAATGGAGAATATTTATTATCACTCGAAAGCACATTCTTTGGCATTTCTTTTTTAAACATTCTCTCTTTCAAATGTTGCCGCGGCTATCCGTTGAGTCCAATAGTCGATTACTCCTTTGAGCATTTCGATTGGTAACTGGCGAATGACACGTGTGATGTTTTGCTCTAAGGCCTGAATCGTAGCAGGATTGTCTGTATAGACTTTAGACTTTACATATCTCCACAGGAAAAAGTTTAACGTTGTGATATTACACGATCTTAGTGGCCAATCGACCGGCCCAAACCGTGAAAATTATCTGCTCACCGAAGCGTTCTCTCAATAAATCTATTGATTGATGCGATCTGTGAAAAGTGGTACCGTCTTGTTGAAACCAAATGGCGCCGAGATCATGAACTTCAATTTCATGCATCAAATAGTCGGTTATCATGGCGCGATAAGGGTTGCCATTGGCGGTTACGTTCTCACCGACATCATTTTTGTAGAAATATAGTTTTCTAGAAATATGTTTCTTCTGGATGAAATGGCTACTTTTGAATCTCTTCCGGTTGCTCTTCGTCCCAAATGCAGAAATTTTGCTTGTTTACATACTCATTGAGCCTGAAGAGGGCTTATTCGCTGAAAAATATTTCGTTCGAAAATGTCGGATCTTCTTGGAACTTTTCAGAAGCTCATAGAACCAAGCGATGTCGCTCGGGAAGCTCGAGCGGTTTCAGTTCTTGTACAAGCTGTGTTTTGTACGCTTTCAATGTAAGATCTCGACGTAAAATGGGCCATGTCGTTCCATTAAAATCGTGACAATAAACCGAACTCATCCCAAAAGTCAGACAACGAAGTGCAAGCTCATCTCAAGGTTCCAGATGTCTCTTAGAAGAAACTCGTAAGAGGTTTGCTTCAATTAAGTTTAAATTATTTAGAATTTAAAAAATTATGGTTCGGGATAAACTCTCTCACAGTCAATTATTTTTCCTAGATAAGAAGGATATCGAATCAAATCCCCCTGAAATACCTGCTGTATGCATTAACAGCGACATTTAACAAAGCAAGACTGAAAAGTTAGCTTGGAGGAAATTGAAAATATGCCATCATAGCCACAGATTTCATTGCACATAAATCACTTGCAACCGATCAAATAGCCAATGAAGCGGCAAAACTGCACTTCGCTTCTCAAGGGCCGCCGCAGAAGTGACGTTTGCATTGTGGTGTTGCCACACAATTGCACTTGTCGAAGGCGTTTGTGGTGGCGCTAACAGAAAATAACATATACAACAACAATAGCAATAAAAACAACAGCATTAATTGCAAAAGTAAACAGCCGAGGGGGCTAACAATTACAAAGCACTATATATTTACTATATACACATATATACGTCTGTAATGCCGACTATGTTGACGACAGGACAATGCAGTTTGCCAACCAAAAGCATGCACTGACCCGTACCAGTTGAGCTGAGCAAATAGTTCAGTGTTTGAGCGTGTGTGGCCAGTTGGTCGAAGGGTTAACAGAGCGCTTTAGTTAGGGCTGCTGCTAGTGCTTGACTACTATATAGTGACGACAAACGAACAATCTCGACAGCTAGCAAATATCAGCAATTGTTGTTATTGTTGCATATGGCACTAAGTTATAACAACAGTCATCATACATGACCCTCTAGCGACTCTTTGCACTTCCAATTTCGTTGTTAAGCTAGAGGGGGAGGGCAGTGGGGCGCGTATAATTGTGCAGTTATGCACATAAGCTGACCGGCTGTATGACTGTTGACCTATTGGGCCATACACCATGGCACGGTTGCCTTGTCTCCCTGCCGCCGAGTGTGGCTTGTTGGATTATGGTTGTAATTGTTTGTTTGCCTATCGGCGACCGCGCTTCGGATATAGTGCGAGTTGAGTGCAACCGCCTCTTCGTTGTTATATTAGTTGGTATTAGTTAGACGCTTAGTTTCCCTTTATGTGACAAGTGTACTCGAATGGGAGTGTTGGTTTTGGCGGCTACTTGCTGACCTATGAGACATGAATTTCAGTTAGTGTGGATTTAAGGAGCTACGTTTAGTGAAAGTAGTGATAGCTTAGTAGAGAATTTAAACGATTTTGCATTATTTTAACAGGTAAAGCCTAATGCTAATTCTCATCAGAGAGGTTGGTTGCTGACTTCAATTGATGGTATCAAGTTCCTTCATTGCGTTTCAAAAGGCGTAGAAAGAAGGAAAAAAAGTCAACCTCAGGGTTTGCTAACTATTCATGCCGACAGAGAAACTGAGAAATCTGAGATCTCTTACAAAATGAAATTATTTGCAGGATAGTAATTTATATCTGACCTTATCTTACAGGGTTTGTCTGGAAAGTACTGATTTTCTTTCGCCGCGACTGTAGTTCGAAGCAATCGACCGACCAGATTCGGTAGAGACCGTTCCTATCTAGCGAACGAGTGGCTTAGTTGTCTCCGAGCTCCTGGATAGTCAGGACAAACATGCGCGACGTGTTTCTATAAGTGATGCCAGCCGAAAATGCAGCGTTCGTTAGAGCAGAGGTAGGGGATTAAATTCTGTGTGAAGCTCAGTAAATCTGCGACAGAGACGTTTGATATGATCAAGCGGGCTTACCCAGATGCCGCTTTAGCAAGAAGTGGTGTGTTTTGGTGGCACCGGACCTTTTTGGAGGACAGGGAAGAAATCGCTGATGAAGACCGTACGACTTCGATAAGCACCGACAATGAGATTCGTGTGCGCAAAGTTTTGAACTCAGACCGTCGACTGAGAATTCGTTTTACGTGAAAGTCCTCAAGAGACTCAAACGAGGGCTCAATCTGGTCCGACAAGACATCGCAGCTGATTGGAACTTACACCAAGACAACGCCCCGGCTCACACCGCCTTTCTTGTGAACAGCTACTTAACCAAGGCCAGCGTCCCAACGCTTCTGCAGCCGCCCTACAATGCAGATGTGGCCCCCGGACTTTTTTTGTTTCCTTGCCTGAAAAGGCCGATGAAAGGAAAGCATTTTGAGACGACAGAGGGGATCCAAGCAGCATGCACCTCGGCTCTAAAGGCTATTCCGGAAAATGCCTTCCGTGACGCCTTCAAGGCTTAGAAATCGCGCTGTAAAACTTAGAGAAAGATCTCTAAAAGTATGTAGTACCAGAGTTCTATTCAGATACACTAGTCACCTCTGCTCATGTAACGATAGCTGTTCCACGCATTACCTTCGTGTTGTTTGTTGTTTTTACTACACATGTTATAGTGTCCGCTACTGGTGATAGAAGTGTTGAATTTTGTATACAAAAATTTATTTACTTGACGTTGACTGAGCGCGCGTTGTGCTTTTCCGCTGCCATGTAAGCTCACGTAGTACAATCCCTGTAGGAAATAAATTGAAAAACATGGAGTCTTATATATCAATGAGCTCGATTTCCGATGCGTTGGTTAAGGCGAGGTAATAGATCATCCTTATACGACGACATTGATGTCACTGGCTAGGTGATGTCGTCCGAATGGAAGAATTCGACGCAGTAACCACCGGGAAGCAGAGGAAGAGGAAAACCTCCACTCAAACAAGCCTCGAGCTCTATATTTCAAAAATAAACTTATTGACGGAGTTGTTTCAAACACTGACGGAGAGGCAATCCACTGCATAATAGCTGCTCTGTGACCAAACATACGCTAATGCAGAAAGCGACAAAGGATCCTGAACAAAAACATATCCTCGAACTCCTCAACTATAACCTCTAAACAAAGCTTCCATTTGGGTCCGCGAGCTTATGAACCGAATCTACTTTTGCTTGTTTTTCTTCTCTTCAATATTACGATATAAAATTTCATATATTTAACACGATTCGTTTAGAATAACAAAACGCATGGAAAATTAAACAATCCGAACTCAACACCCGTTCAGTTGCAATGCGAAGAGGATATCAGACAGCATTTTACACCATGGGATTTAACTTGTTTATTGGATGAGCCACAGCAGAAGAAGTGATGAGCAGCAGAAGAGTGCAAGTACAAGCAGAAGTAATGTCTACAAAAGAAGTAGCGACAACTGACACCTCTGTTGAAAATGAGACGTGGCAGGCCGGCTACCGGACAGTTTAGTCAAAGTGGCAGACGAGTTGTAACGCGAAGCCAACAAACGCAGAAGCAGGCTTTGAAGACAACACTGATCTGTTTTGTTTATGTACGTTGTTGTACGATAGTTGTTGTTTTCATAAGTGGTGAAGATGGTGTGAGACTATAATTAAAAAAAATCCAAAGAAACGCTGCTTTCATTCTCTAGATGACGTCTGTGCGTCTCCTCTTTGCTGTATTGTTTTCTTGACTCTTTTTACTTGAATTTGATATAAACATCGTACTAAAAAGTTGCTGACGTTAGTTGAGGGTTAATATTAGGATTGTAACGTGATCAAAGAAGTGGCCCGAACTAAAACTGGAGGTTTCTGAGAGTTTAAATTTAGACAATTTAGTTGACCAAGCCATCCATACATACATATGATGATCCGTAGAACTTAAGATCTCTTCGAGATGTCTTCTCATAATTCCGTCATATATTTTATTTGAGTTTGCTTACTTAAAATGATCAAGAACTGCAAAAAATTGATTTCTTTTAAAAATTCACTCTGTTTATCCACATATTATTTATACTTTTAATACTTAACAGCTTGTTTAGGCTTAACTCAAAAATCTAAATTTGTGAGATCAGTTTATTTGCTGCGGGGTTGGAAAGCAGATTCTTTGTGGGAATAGTGGTTTTCCTTGGTTTCACTGAGAGGACCGACAGACTCCGCCTTGAACAGAATCAGCACTTGCCGATAACATTCTGCGGTTAGCTCTAGCCTTATTACCTTCTCGTCCTCCCTCTAGTTGCAATATCTTAAAATTTTTTTACTCACTTGCGTAGGAAGGTTCTGCATGCATCCAAATGAGAATCCTAGCGTGTAGCGGGAGGTCTGCTTTGGCCACAGCATCCAATCTGGCTCCCTTCAAAACCTCCCGTAACCGAGAGACTGATAACCTTGTGAAGCTCATTACATCATTCGGCTCTCTCACACTTTGGTGTGGCACTCGGGTTCTTTCTGACTACCTTCAAGAAGGAAGAGGAAGGTTCTGCCGGTAACCAACAAATTCTGGGGCCTAGAGAGAGGTCCGCTTTGCCTACAGCGGCCAATCGGGCTCCTTTCCAAACCTCCCCCGCATCCGGTACTCTCTTACTTTGGGGGTGGCCTAGGATTCCCTCTGACTACCTTCAAGAAGACTGCGGAAACTGCCTCAGCTATTTTCTTCCATTCTTCATCATCCTCCCTGCTACGATCGTACACATCCAACTCTATTGAGCCAGCAATTTCACTAAAGGTTTGCGCAGCTATCTTTCGCGCTCCGCTAATAAAACTTTTGTCGCAAATTAGATTAGGTCCGGTTTTGCCGAATGTGTGAGCATGCTGCTCAGATAACTATTCAGAATGCTTGTAACCGTAGGGCTCCACGATTTATGCTACCAAGCCTTGATCTACCTTGTGGTTCCTAGCTGCTGTGTCTTTACTTCTGCCCGCTGTAGAACCATGAGTCTAGCAGAGCATACTTTGTTAGTTCTAGTGATTCCATCTCGTATGAAGGCTCTACCCACGACGTCCTCTGAAGTTTTTTTCATACAAGTACATACTTACACAGAAAGACGTAACGCCGGACTATGTATAACTGGAGTAGCGGACTTTTCACTACTTCGACCTCTTTTCACTTCCCATCGTCATTATTTCTTTTATTTGTTCAGGCTGATTTTGTCTCTAGCTTGTCAGGGCCACTTGTCATCCTCCGAAGTCTCTTTTAATGGTCCCAAGGTTGTCTCAGTAACGCGGCTAAAGCGAGGTTAATGCAAGGTCTTATGAAGCTAAGCGTTCAGAGCCGACAAGCGCAGAGAAGTATTCGTTCCAAAAACTACCACGCTTAGTTAACGGTGATCCTAATTCCGAAAATAACTAATCCTACTCATAATCCAATGTAAAAGTTAAAATCAAGTTCAGGCATTGAATGCCCATTCCACTTTCTACTACTATTTTTTACAAATATAATCATGTTAGTGAGACCCAAATACAACTGAGATGAGGAAGCATCTTTTCCTTTATAATAATCAGATAATATTAATCATATGTTGGCAACCCTATTTGACGTGTCACCGACTAAAATTTAACAACAACAGAGAAACAAAAAAATTTGCGCCTAAATCTGCCGTGCGAATTCTGAAATTGGCATTACCGTAGAAGTAAACATAAAATACACACTTATACACACACACACATGCATTCATGAAAACGCTTATGTAAATCATCATTTGCATAAAACATGAATAAATAAGCATCGCCAAGAGAATTTTACGACAGTTGAAGTTGTGCGCCATACAAAAACGCATACTCACACACCCACATGCAAACATTTCAGACCAGTGTTTGTATATATGTACGAGTATATGAGTGAAGAACAGCCCTACCACCTACAAAGAGAAAACGCTTGAGCTAACAACTGCGGGATTTGGCTTTAGCACAGGTATTACACTTTATTTTTCTTTGCCACACACACACATTCACGCATGTACACATACATACTTATATACATACATACATATATATTTATTTGAATGTGTTTGTGCCGCTCATATTTTATGCTTACTCGAGTCTTTTAGAATTCAAATTTACACCTCTGCTTGGCGCAAAGAAACCACCAAAATTTGTGTGACACACAACAACAAAAATAATAAATATTTTTCCAGCGAATACATAAAGCAAACCGATGTGTGCAAAATATGCAAAAATACTTTGAAGGCGACAAGAAGTGGCATATACTTATGTATAGTATATGTATGTAAATATATCATACTAACAACAACATATGAAGGTGTACCTGTGCATCTTGGTGAAGCCACTTGTAGTGCTGACACCCTCCATTCTTTTTTTTTGTGCATAAAATAGCGCCTTTTTCTAAGCGTCATTTGCAGCCGCGAAGACACCAGCAGCTGGCAGTATGTAACCGAAAGTCTAAATTGAATTTAAGCCGTGTCAAAACCAACAAAAAAAGGGAACATAAAACAAACGAAATTGAAATAGATCCGTCGTTAACGTGTTTCTCGTCAGGCGTAATGCGATACTGTGGTAAGCTAATGGGAAATGATGCCAATGGTGGCAGTTAAGCAGCATGAAATTTAACAGCATCCCCGTGGCTCGTGGGAAAAGGCATGGAATTTAGAATTTTTACATACATATATAATATGGACCCAAATTGCTAAGGGAAGCGTGAAAAAAGCAAAACTTTAACAGCAACCCATTCGTAAAAGATACTTTGTCGTCTTCTTTATTGACGTAGACACCGTTTCCGCGGTTATATCCGAGTTTACAACACCGCGACAATCGTTATTCCTTTCGCTGTTTGGCGTCAATGGGAGATTCCGTGTGTAGCCAGGTCCTTCTTCACCTGATCTTTCCAAAGAAGTAAAGATCTCCCTCTGCTTCCCCCGGTGGGTACTGCGTCGCATACTCTCAGAGTTGGAGTGTTTTCAGTCATTCGGACGACATTACCTAGCCAGCGTAGCCTCTGCCTCTTAATTCGTTCCATCGAATGCGATATTCGCCGTGGCCAACGCGCAAAGGACCATAAATCTTTCGCAGAACCTTTCTCTTGAAACTCGTGACGCCGACTCATCAGATACCATCCATACCTCTGCACCACAACGCAAGACGGGAATAATGAGTGACTTATAGAGTTAGGTTTTTGTTCGTCAAGAGAGGACTTTACTTCTCAATTGCCTACTCAGTCCGAAGTAGCACCTGCTGGCAAGAGTTATTCTGCGTTGGATTTCCAGACTGACATTATCTACGACTTCGAAATTATGACTGTCAACAGTAACGTGGGCGCCAAGCCGCGAGTGCGACGACTGTTTATTTGATGGCAGGAGATATTTCGTCTTAACCGCGTTCACAATTGGACCCAATTGCTTCGCTTCCTTATTCAGTCTGGAGAAAGCAGCTAACGGCGCGGTGGTTGAGACCAATGATATCGATATCAAACAAATTGCATAAATTTAGTGGTGTAAGTGTAGCCTCGCCCAACATGTTAACCTTTGCCTATCATGCCTATCAAACTTTGTATCTCTGTCTTGTTTTCAATAATAATTTCTTTTTTTTACGAAACTGAGAAGACGGGCTTCAACTGCCATTTTTACTACCATTATACCACACTCTAACCTTACCGCTACAAATATTTTCACTTCCTTTACTCCTAACTAAAAAAAAAAGGTTGTTCATTCACAAACACAAATAAACATCCCTTTTAATTTTATCTCGGCACTTCGACTTCCACTCGGCATCGCATTAATATTCATTGCGTGACCACTGCTAGTATCAGCTTCCTTCCTACCATTGCGGTATTATCGGTAATAAAATTAGTTGGATCCCTTTTGAACTCACACACACACTCAGACACTTAACATGAAGTCATTTCCTACATATCCATGAATATATCGACCTTTTGTGGTAATCTAAAACGTGCCCTGTTCGCTAATACGAATGCGAACGACTAAGCGGTCGGGGGGAAAGACAATCGATTTGGCCTGTCCTACAACAATACAAACAAAGCGTACAACAACCAAAGCAAGTAGTAGCTCTTCTACGAGGAACTTATTGACTGTGTAGAGCACGAAGAAACTTTACACCGATGCAAATATTTGCCGAACCGATTCAGAGCGATAATCGAAGTACAAATCGTACTAATTGACATTCCAAGCAAACAAGTGGACAGTGATGGAGTGACTTGGTTGCCCAGAGACAACAAAAAAGAGTGCTGATATGCATGAGATTTGACAGAGAGCGCAAGCGTTGACCAAAGACTCGGTCGTTAGTGGGGCAATGAGTGTAGCGCAGAGTGGAGTATGGCAGTTTCATGATAAATGCAGATTTGTTTGAATTTTAATGCATTTATCTTACATATATATGTATATATGTATATCTGTATATATTTTATGTTTTTGTATGCTTATTTTAGTTGCTGCTGTCTGCTCTTTAGTCTGTTGAAATTTGATGTTATTGAGTCTGTTTGCCGAGCATCAATGCAGCCGAAAATTTGTATGACTCATGGACACAGTTGTATATATAAATATGTACATATTTAGTGTCAATGAAATGGCATTTATGAATTTTATTGTCAGTGTTTGAAGAGGAGAAGAGATTTTAAGGCGACTTAGAAAGATGTAGGGCGGTAGAAATTGCAAATATTTTTATTTCAGAAATTTTTTGGTTTTTTTGAAACTCCTTAAATAATTCAAATATAAGTACATATATAGAGTTGTAGTTGAGTTGATTTCTAGATGTCTCTCAGCTTCGGGCCGCCCATAAAAATGTGTGAAGTGTGTGGCTGGACATCGAAGGGAATTTGATTTTATAAAACAGGATCCAACTTCAGGCCTCATCCAATAAAAATCGTTATTGTAAATTATTAAAGGTCTACAATTAGGTAGAATCAATTCAAAAATACGAGCATGGGTGGGTCAAAAGAAAACATATATTTTATTTTGTTTGGTACTCTAAAAAATTGGTTAATAGAAACCTCTAAGAAAGTCTCTCCAAGTATGAGCTTTTGTTATAAATGAAACGAATTTTTTTACAAGTAGTTGGCAGCGAAATGTGATTTTTTCTATCTGATAATAAGAAACAAGTAAGGAAGGGCTAAGTTCGGGTGTCACCGAACATTTTATACTCTCGCATAATAAAGTGATAATCGAGATTTCATTATCCGTCATTTACATATTTTTTTATTTTACTGTAAAATTAATTAGATTAATAATTCCTGAGATATAGTTTTTAGTCCATAAGTGGGCGACTCCACGCCCATTTTCAATTTTTAAAAAAAACCTGGATGCAGCTTCCTTCTGCCATTTCTTCCGTAAAATTTTGTGTTTCTAACGTTTTTTGTTAGTCGGTTGACGCACTTTTAGTGATTTTCAACATAACCTTTGTATGGGAGGTGGGTGTGGTTATTATCCGATTTCTTCCATTTTTGAACTGTATATGCCTGAAGGAAACGTTTCTGTAGAGTTTGGTTGACATAGCTATAGTAGTTTCCGAGATATGTACAAAAAACTTTTTAGGGGGCGGGGCAACGCCCACTTTTCCAAAAAAATTACCTCAAAATATGCCCCTTCCTAATGCAATCCTTTGTACCAAATTTCACTTTAATATCTTTATTTATGGCTTAGTTATGACACTTTATAGGTTTTCGGTTTCCGCCATTTTGTGGGCGTGGCAGTGGACCGATTTTGCCCATCTTCGAACTTAACCTTCTTATGGAGCCAAGAAATACGTGTTCCAAGTTTCATCATGATATCTCAATTTTTACTCAAGTTACAGCTTGCACGGACGGACGGACAGACGGACGGACGGACGGACAGACAGACATCCGGATTTCAACTCTACTCGTCACCCTGATCACTTTGGTATATATAATCACTTTGGTATATATAACCCTATATCTGACTCATTTAGTTTTAGGACTTACAAACAACCGTTATGCGAACAAAACTATAACACTCTCTTTAGCAACTTTGTTGCGAGAGTATAAAAAATAGAAAACTGCAAGACGGAGGACTTTCCCGTCACCAGCACAATACTTAGAGAGATTTTCGTCGAGGTGTTTAAGAACCTACTTTCAAGAGTACCCAGCGAAAAAAGTATTCAATTTTTTTGACCCACCCTAATGAGATTCTAATAGTCTTGGCTTCGCAGTCTTGTATCTAAAATTATAGTTTTAAAGTCAAATTTGCCCATAACAAGACAATCTTCCCCCAAAATCATCACCTTTTTAGATTCAAACAAGTGTCTATGACTTCGCCATCCGTCATTTCAGAAATAATCGAATTCTGTGAATATTTTCATCTTAAATGAATAAATAAATCCGAACAGAAAGCATATGCTTGATGCCTTAAAGATATGAGAGAAGGTTTAATAAAAAGTGTTTGGTGGATTTTGAAATTTTTTACAACTTGTAATAAACAAAAGTATCTAATTTTGGCTCCAATCGAACCTATTTCCTCCTTACTATTATATTTTTTATATATTTAATTTATATTTTTTTTTTATATTTATATAATTTTTTTATTTTTTTTATATTTTAATAATTTTTTTATTTTTTTTTTATATTTTTATAATATTTTTTATATATTTTTTTATTATTTTATTAATTTTTTAGTTGCTCTTTTTTCTGTATGATACTTTCTTGAAAGCAAATCATGCAGTCTATACTCACAATAATCGCTTCTCATGAGTGCAGCATCTTCAACTGCTTCGCAATTTACTCACACGAATTATATTTTATGCTCTTATCTAAATGCCTACCAGCAACCCTCCATTTGACTCACCGAGTGTGCTCTTAAGTAGCAGACGAGACGCCTTTGTCCCTTGTAGCGACACATCACCTGAGGGCACACTTTCGCAAAAGCTCTGGCATAACTGCTTACACATCTGTGAATGTATGTGTACTGTGCACATAATAGTATAAGCATAATATTTTAAATGTATTAACACTCGTCCATATGTAAGCATTTCTCTAAACACCTTAATGCGTCTTTAGGTTTCGGGCGACTTTAATTTCGCATAAATGTCACCAGCAGAGCTTAAAGCCGCAAAAACATAAGCCATTTAATTTTTTTTCACGACTCTACTACTTTAGTTTGTATTGTCATGAATATATAAATATATACATACATACATATTTATATGAATATCTACATATATGCATGGGTAGTTTCATATGTTTTTCTAGCACACACTCAAAACTATATTTATACAGATTTTTAAATCCACATGCTTTACCTTTGGCATATTTTGCATCCATCTAGTTCAATCCAGTGAATATTTGCTCTATAAAGCAAGCTTATACTGGAATATATGTATACCCGAAAATATGGTACTTCATAGGGCATTACGTGTGCCTTTTTAACATCGACCTACTTAAACAACCACTGTTTGCAAAACTAGACAAAACTCTAGAATTGATAGTGGATAAAATATTCCAAAGTATTTTATCAAACCTTGCAAGTTTTATTCATAATTCAAGTTCTGAAAATTTTCTTTTTTTTACTTGAAATATTTCTTTTTGCATAGATAGTTGAAAATATTTTTCTTCTAAGGAAAACTAGCATATTCGAAAGAGTTTTTGCTTTGAAGCCGTTATGAATGACTGGTTAATAGTCATTGACGAAGTTCTTTTCGAAGAAAAAATTTTCGTGAACCCATTTTTATACTGTAATTCGAAGTTATCAACGGGGTCTTATGATCAAATTTTTTTTTTTCACTTTTTTCACAATATAATGCAAACATATAACGGGTTTTTCAATAAGATCGCTGCAAGAGTTTTTGTTAAATAAAACAAAAACGGTTTGGCATGCCAATGAAATGCTTTATTCCTGTGAAAGTACATTCGATGCCATTATTTATGGAACTCAATTTCTTTTGCATTGCCACCACGGGCCTGCGTGCAGATGTCCAGACGCTAAACCAAATTTTCGCCGGTTTTCAAGCATAAATCGACCGATACTGCTGCAATTTCACGTCCGATATTTGTACAAAGTTCATAATCGTCGTTGGCTTGCTGGTATAGACCATAGACTTGACATAGCCCCATAGGAAATGGACTAACGGCGTCAAATCCCACGCAATTAACTGGGCCATTTTGCGAGATAACACGTTTACCAAACTTAATTTTCAATAAATGGATTCTGACATTCGCTGTGTGGCTTGTAGCGTTGTACTGTTGGAATCACATATTGTCCAAGTCCATAGCATCCAGTTCGGGCCAAAAATATTCGGTTTTCATTGAGCAGTAGGCATTGCCATTCACTCTAACGTGTCGGTCTTGGTCATCGCGAAAAAAGTATGGCTGGATGCAATGGTGACTCACGGAGTACGTGTGGATTGCTGCCTGACCAATAACGCAAATTTTGCTTATTAACGGAGCCATTCAGCCTGAAATCTGGTGGTGGTCAAGAGGCTTGAGTTTTGCTTCAATTTGATCTTGTAAGGATGTAGGCCAAGACGACGTCACAGGGATGCCTAACGCTTGAGAACAACGTGTGAGGGACTGATTTGGCTCTTGATCAATTGATGCGTTAACGGCAGCAGTATCCTCGACACTACTGGCACTTCTTTGTCTCACTGGCACGGGAACATTTTGTACTATGCCTGTAGATTAAAATTCTTTTACTGGGCTCTTAAAGTTGAGGTCACTGACTCCAAAATTTCGGTAGTAAATTGTAATAATTTTGACTTGTTATTGTATCGTAAACCTTTGAAGATGGAATTTCCAAAAGGAAATGTATTCCGTCGTCCCTATCGGTTTACTCTTTATCTCGCATTAAACTTGTCACTTTTACTCCCTTTTAAATTATTTTGAGAATAGCATATTTACAATGTTCTATAGAAACTTCACGGAAGCAATATCACTAGGATTCCAAGAACGATAAATACTTCTATAGACCTGTTTTTGGAACAGTCGAGCATTCAAAACCAGTACTAAGTATCTTGGGTTTATGACCTGTAAAAACGGTCACCTCAATAGTATTACAAGAAGTGTTTCGAGTCAATTTAAACTATATCTACATATAGTTTTTGATTGGTCCGGAGAATTATTAAATTCAGGGAAACCTGTATGGCTAACCTGATAGTTTTATCTCTTTTTTTTTGGTTCAAGCTTCCTTTAATCCTTCTATTACAAAGATATATTTGCTCTTACAACATCAAAATCACCTATAGATAAATTAGAATGCCTTTAATTAGTTTCTTCGGAGAAAATACAGAATTTTAATGCAATAACTTTATTGAACCTTACAATCTCTGTCGACCTAATTTCTATTAATTTTTTTACAAAAATCATTTTCAAAACGATTACAAAAAATTTATACATTTTTTTTTTTGTTTTTTTTGAGAAATGTTCTCATTTTTCGATGGTCTATACTATTATATTTTTTGTCACCATAAGACGCCATAATTCCACGTTCTAAAGCTTTACTTTAAGCATATTTTGTATTCTTATAATTTCGACACATAAATAACTGACTTAAGCTGAACTGAACCGAACCTAAACTAAGCTGAACCCAAGAAGTTTTTCTGCTGACCGAAGCATTGACACTTGTTCATAGCGTAACGCGATGCAGCTCAGGGATCAGCGCCAAAGAAAAAGGTTTCTTTGTTGTTACTTAGTTGGGGTGCAACATTTGGAATATAAATCTTCCGTAGTATCTTATTTGTGTCCTAAATATGTGTGTCATGTATCTATGCTTGTATTGTTTCGCTAAAAACGGCCACACAGCTCTTTTTTGGACACTTATTTGTCCAAAATTAATCCGTCGCTCTTTGTCACGCTTGGCGACAAGACACATTCTGCCGCGCAAAGCTTATTTTATTTGATCCTGTTTTGTTTCCCATTTTCTTTATTTCTTTTAAATAACCTTTTTTGTTTTCTATGTTACTTTTTGCCTACCTTAACCACTTGTGCGGCAATCTTTCCGCTGCTTCTTTTTTTTCTTCTTCACTCGCGACTCATGCCACAAACCCCGTGCATTCGATCTTGTTCTTGTCAGCATTTACCACACGCCGGGTGGGGCTTTTGCAAACACTTTATTATCGCTTTTTGGCGGGTAATTTTTGGCAACTAACACATTGTCGGCGCTGCTGTTGGTCCAGCCTGCTGGTCCATGGCGCGCTGTCCGCTGGCCAAGTCGCAAGTCCAATGGTCAGGCCGGTCGTTCAGCCAATTGCTGTTTTGTGGGGCTCAGCCTACCTGCTGTTGTTGCCGGTCCGTGTCTGTCTCTATCTATATATATATGAAGGTATTTATGTATATCTGGTGGAATGTAGCTTCGTGGAGCGTAACACGTTTTGGCATGCTTTTAAGCAATAATTCATGGATTAACGCCATTTAATGCCTTGTGACTTTTTCCTTGTCATTCTCGCTTTATTTCCCATCTTTTTTTCTTTATTCTTTTATTTTTAGTTTTATGGCGCATTTAAAGCGCTCTTCGATTTGGCTGCTTATCCTTTTGGTGGTTAATTCTTGCGCTTTGTTTGTTTTTACTATTTCTTTACGCTTTATTTTTTTCTCTCAAGCCACTTTGTTGTTCACTCCTAATGGTTTTAGCAGTGTGTGATGATTCTTAATTTGTTCTTTTTTCATACTTTGGCTTCAGCACTTCAACGACATTCCAACAAAGTGACTAATATGTGTTAATTTAGCAGGATTTATCTTCGAACACATGTGTCCAAAAAAAAAAACAAAAGACCCAAAAATTAAAAAAAAAATACCTCAAAAATATTTCACATTTCTAAATATTTGCTTTTTAATGGCTTGTTTGTGTTAATGCAGCACTAAATCAAATTTTCAAATCTCAAAAAGGTCGCTTGAAACTCAAAGGCTTCTTCACTGACCACAGCTGGCTTGGCACACGCACCCACCAAAATGAGGTATTTATATCCAGCAATTAAAGTCCAAATGCATTTTTTGTTCGCTTTTGATGTTAAACTTTTTCGGCATTCCGCTTACGCGCTCATTTATCTGAAACTTTGATTTTGTTAAATTTGAACCTCATGGCAAGTGTCCTTGTAGCTGGTTAGGATTGGCATCAGTTTTCTGCGTTTAAAATTCTTAACGAATTTTTAATGGCACGTGCTAAAATCGCAAAAAAAAGTATTTTATTTATTCAACCTTTTTTGGGGTTGCCACAGACAGGGGAAAAAATTTTTGTAGAAAAAAATCGTTAATGAGATTTTACCTTTTGGCTGAAAATATTTTTTATTTTCAAATCATTAATTTTTAAAATATTTCAACTCAATTTTTAATTTCTTATTCGAAAAACAACTTGTAAAAAGAAACGACATCGTAATGGCCAAGTTTCGCATATTTGGCTTTGAAAATTTCATCAAGTCTTTCTAAAATGTGTAACCTTGGAATAATCAAAAGTGTGAATAAAATAATAATATTTTTATATGATAAAATAGAACGTGTTTTGCTCGACGAAACCCATGTAATCTATAATCACATATGCAAGTGGAGGTTGAATAATTTTAGACGTGAACTTCGGAATTTTTTTAGCCTTATGAGCATATCAATTTACGAGTCTCACAGTAGTAGTTATTTAATTTATACAACATATAAACCGACGCCATATATTGATAGTATTGGAATATATGTATATGATATCAGCTCATTAGCAGTCAAATTTTCTGTGATCTATGATCCAAGAAGACGCTTAAGATCAGCCAATCTTAAAATTAAGTATATTCTTTTAATGTTCTGATCAGATCCATACTCATCACAGTCGGCGTAGCTGTCTTTTCAATTATTTATAGCATCTGATCAATTTTGATCTCAACTAGTGTGTGTTTGACAGAAGAAAAGTTTATCTGGCGATTTTTATTATGGAAAAAAATTTAAAAACGAGTTTGTTTAAAATTTTGTATTTCCACGGAATAGTTGAAAATGTTTCTGAATTATTTTGGGAGTCCTTTTTAGCCCAAATACAAACGTTGTCGCTGTTGTAGCGATTATCTAGCCCCACGTAGGTACTGTGGTTCGGTTGTCAACGAAGTCACTGAACGGTAAGCTCCGGACACGTGTTGTTTCGACGGGGTCGACTGTGAAGTCCGAAGACTGGTCGGTGTACTGTTCGATGTCGTCGACGTAATCAAGTAAGGACCTCTTAATGTTCCTAAAAGGCAAGTCCGCTCTTTAGGGCTCATTATGTTCCTTAGCCGGAAGCTTGCTGACCCCTGCTGTGTAATGTTCAAGTGGAGACATCAAAAATTAGACTGTAATCGTTCGAAGTGCGGCATCTTGACACGTCAGAGACTTGCTCGTCTGGCATTTACTACATCCAGATACCATATTGATACTGCGTAGTTTATGACCAGCCGGCTGATTGCCTTGTATGTCGGCTGGCAACAACGATTCAGTGTGTTTTCTTAATGAACTGACGTCTAGCAGCTTGAGGTTGTGTTTCTGTTCGGTACTTTGACGGGTAAAAATTTGAAATCTTAGGGTTGTTGACAATCCGAATTTTAACGTCCTCGCCTATTATGTTATGATCCAGTCTGTGCTCTTTCGTCCACACAAGTGTTTGACTGACACAAAGCATTCAATGTATGTTGCGAAGTCATCAAAAGCTTGTCTCATATGCGAGTCGTTTGTCCAACTCTGTTTATAACATCATCAAAACAGTTAATGAAACACTGACAAAACTGTGGTGCTGGCGTCAGAGATATAATTGAGATATTTATTGATGGATTTAACACATATTAGTTAACAGTTGGATATGAAACGTGTCAATGCTAGACTCGAATCAAAAGAAAAAAAATACAAGTCGCAAAAGAGGCGCTTGACAATGTAACTACGGACTCTAAATTCAACCAACGCATTCCCATTGGTCACGAGAAACGATCCAATAATCTAACAAATGGCAGTCCAAAATTAACCGAAATCTAAAAAAAATCGCTAAAGGCGCAAGGCCATCCTAATCGAGGTTTATAAAAAGTGTTTGGAATATAAAATTAAATATTGGCTGTTTTAATATTGGTTCAGGAACCAAGCAATAATAAAGATTTGAGATATTTCCTCAAAAAATTCCTTAAAAAGGTTCCGATTTAGTAAAACACTAAGACTAGTAAAATTTTCTATAAGCTTGCTTAAATACCACCATTTATTTAAATCCTGAAAGCATTAAGTAAAACGCCCTTAAGTATATTCGTAACTCAACTTTTGTTCTTCCTTCTCTTCTTTGTTCTATATAAAAACAAGCGCAACTAACTTAATTTGCCGCTCAGACTTTTTATAAAGCAATAAAAATGTAACGTAACGCCTATACTGAAAGCAAAAAACAAAGAACAGCAAGAGAGGACGAAAAGAGCATTCATGTAGAACAAAATAAGCAAAAAACTAAAAATATGTAAAGACAAACTGGCGGCATGCCAAGTCAAGTTCATTATCAACCACCACCACCACAAAAAAGCCGCGTTATTTTTCTAGGAAACGCATGATTTACTCAACTTGCCACATGTCTACATGCTACAAATGGGAGCAGAAGTAGCGAATTATTTCCGCTTGTCTTCTTTCTTTAATTTCTTTCACATTGCGTATTTTTCCGTCAAATAAATCCTGTTATAAATGTCCGGGCGCGCCTTACAAAATTGTGGAAATTTTCGAAAGAAGCATGAAAAAATTGCATGCCACAGCAGGTGGCGCAACGAGCGGAAGTCATAAAAAAGTTAGATAGGAAGTGTTAAATAGTAGGTTGGAATGAAAGTGTCGGAATGCTTAATACAATTTCCGGTACTTATGCAATGAGCAAAGGAGAACACCAGTGACGACTTTGGGGAAACACAGGATAGTAGAGAAAGAGATGGCATTGAAATTTGCGCAATTTGTTGAAAGTACTCAAGAAAATAACAGTACATGATATACATATGCGTATGCTAGTTGTGTGGGCAAAAGTATGTCACAGGCGAACAGTAAAGCAAAAATGCACTGAAATTTGAATTTGGAAATAAAACGAGGTCACGTGTACTCCAATCTGAAGAATGCTGTTAATGGTGTCAATATTCAGGGCAAAACTCGAATAATTGGACAGTGGCGTTGATGAAGTGAAGGTTCGTAGTACTTTTTTCGCAAAACTTCTTCTTCTTTACTGGCGTAGACACCTTCGCGGTTATAGCCGAGTTAACAGCAGCCCGCCAGTCGTATCGCCTTTTTGCTAAGTGACGCCAATTAGAGATTCCAAGCGAAAGCAGGTACTTCTCCACCAAGTCTTTCCAACAGAATGGAAGTCTTCCTCTTCCTCTGCCTCTGCCTCCCCCGGCGTGTACTGCGTCGAAAACTTTCATGACCTAGCCAATGTGGCCGCTGTTTCTAAACTCGAACTATGTCAATGTCGTCGTATAACTCGTATATCTCATCGTTTCATCAAATTCGATATTCGCTATGGCTAATGCGCAAAGGACCATAAATCTTCCGCTAAATAAGATATTTTTTTGCAATTTTGCGTCGAATCGGAATGTGGATTTTGCATAGCAGAGGCTTACAACTGTTCCCTTCATTCCAGAAAATGGTATCCCATACATATCCGACCGATAGGATAATCTTCGCCTTCCTTAAAGCACATTCGGCAGTTAAAGACTATGGTTTCGACTGTTTCTTGGTCTCTGATGGCCTATTTGTTCCATCCTTAAACTGTTCCTTGGTCTATGATGTTCTATTTGTTGTATACTCCCGGAGGCAAAGCAGAAACTGACATTAGTCAACTCAAAAAATTTGTTATCAGCTCAAAGCGCTTCCTCGATTTATGAGGGTCTTAATGATAAATTTTATAAGAATTCTGAGAACCACAAAGATCGTCGAATGGAGATCGCCACGTTATAAGCCAACCTAACCTAAGCATCCCTTCATTAACTAGAACCGGATAGGCTCATCAAAGTCATACAAAATTACCCCAAAATCGATTTACTAGCAAATAAAAAAGTGGAAAACAATTTGTAGAGACCAAAATAGCACCACTTGCAGATCCATGGCTGACCAACGAGTCGAATTTGCAAATACCACTGCACAACAAGTATCTATGGATGGATGTATGTGTTTGTATGTATGGGTGTTACCCTTAACAGAAGCAACAAGACCTCCCACCGGAAGCGTACAAGTGGCGAAAAATGAAATTGGCAAAATCCTGAACATGAAATATGAGGGCGAAAGACAACAAAGGCGAACCCGCACGAGCACTTTAGCGACAATAAAACACAATAACGTTTGGTGTGAGGATGAGCGTGCAAGAGTGTCGAAAAAACTTTTTTCCATATATTGTTTTTGCTGCTTTGCTACAATTCATAAAAGAATGGTGGAAATGAATGAATGGGGTTCTGTGGGTTTGTATATCGAGTTGAAGTATAAAAACAAAAATAACTAACGGTTCATCGACAAACCTTGATAACGGTACTACAAGTGACTTCAGCTAATTTGACTAATGATTTTATTGCCTATCACAAGCAACAACAACAACACATACTCAATAATGAGCTTGACTTGACACCACACAACCAAACTAAGAGACATAGTACCGTTTAGTTGGAAGGGATTTAAAGTTCATTTAAAATGCAAAATTTGATGGCAGAAAGTTAATTAAGTACGAAATTAGGGTTTTGTGGTTTGTTTTAAATATATTTAATAGAAAATAATACGTGTATAGGTTTTCCATTTCGAGGTTGTCTACTTTTTTAAAGAATAAACATAGAAACTTCAAATTGAAAGAACATTCTTTGGCATTTATTTTTTGAAGAATATTCTCTTGACCGCGATTACGTCTCAGATAATCCAGCCGTTGAGTCCAACTTCCGATGACTGACCAAAATCTCTCCGAGATCACGAGCTTGAATTTCAGGCATCAAATAGTCGATTATCATAACGAGATAACGGTCGCCATTGAAAGTTACGTTCACACCGGCATCACTTTTAAAGAAATATGGACCGATGGTTCCACCGCCCTACAAACCATACTAAATCGTTCTTTTTTCTGGATAAAATGAAAGCTTTTGAATTTCTTCGGTTTGCTCTTCGTTGAAAACCTCATCGCTGAAAAAATTTTGCTCAAAATCGTTGGATCTTTTTGGAACTCTTCAAGAGCCCATAGGGTGAAGCAATGTCGCTTGGGAAGGCCTCGCGAATTCGGTTCTTGTGCAAACTGTATTTTATACGTATTTAATTTGAGATTTTGACGTAAAAGACGCTAAATCGTTCCATACGTCAGCCCGAGTTGCTGCGAATGGCGCCGAATTGACTCTTCATCCACGGTCTTCGTGTACGCTTTAAGCTACGACCGCTGTATTTGCTTCACTGCGTGCTGACCGCGGTCCATTCGGTCGAACATTATCCAATAATGAATGCTAGACCTCAAGGTGAGTTATGGTTTTGCGCATAGTATGCTTAGCAGTCCGATTATGTTGACCATAAATTGAGCCAAGCGCGCGGTTATTTGCTATTTATTTATATTTATATATTCTTGGCATTGATATGGGTTGCGCTGACAATATAATTAATTTTAATAAATTACGTTGAATCGCTTAGAATTGAAGGAGCATCGAGAGTTATGTAAATCTAAAGTCTCAAAAATTCCTTTTTTTGACAAGTAATTTCAACTATTTCGCTAAAAGTCGTTACTTATAAAACCAATGAAAAGTCACGTTCTCTCGAGAAGTCGTAAATGAATGGCTTTAGACCGGCATACTTGGTTAGAACTACTCTTTTAAACCGTCTTCCCAAACTTAAGTTGTTGCTGTAGGTCATCTATATCGTATTATTCGTCGTAACCATAGCCAGTCATGGACGTTAATGTAACAACCTGACAAAAGACGACTGATTTTGTTAGGTTAGTTTCCTGAATTAGGATTTTGAGACCAGTGGTATAAATCCGAGGATGATAATATTTTGACTGACTTGCTATTGCCGTCAATTCCAAAGTTTCTAGTAGCAACCAATTCCATTCCATTCTGCATACATTTCGATTAACTAACACTTGTCAGTTTTGTCACCGGTTTTACACAGCTTTTGGTATATACTAAGAGGGACCTTTACATTTTTATTTATTTGCCTCATCTGATAGGTGAACAGTAATATTTCCTTCCTTGAAAATCAATCCGGTTTAAAAGAATTTGTCTGCAAGATTGATTCGCATCATACTAATGTTATATTCACCATATGGTCAAGGATAGATTTAAATCTCACTGATAAAATCCAATCAGTATTTGTATATAATTCTAAATACTAAGGTAGTTCGACTTGAGGATTGGGAATACTTGGGAGGCAATAAGATGAGGTTTTACACCTATTAACCTTATGGTGAGCACTACAAATATCAAATCCGACTCAAACGTTCATATCTGTGCATCGCGAACAAAAATAGTAACCTTTGCCTGAAAACCCGGTTTGAAAATTAGACTTTTACCTAGAGAAAGAGCGCTCATGTTGAAGCTATCATCCCTCATATTTGATATTGGACTACGTTCAGACGAGGACCCTTTTTTCCGCTCATTATCGGCAAATTCGCTTTTGATGTCGCTTATTGCGTTCACACGAGCGCGACAACTTGAGTCGGACGAATTTCTGCATTTTCTTTCATTCTCCATTTTCTAAAATATTTCTATATTTTTATTCATATTTGCAACCAGGAGAGAATTTCAAAATAGAAAATAATGCCGAAATGTATAGCACGAGTTGTTACGAAGACGAACACAAACCGAGTCACCCAGGCACGAGCGACGCGGTCCCTTTATCTTTTCTCGTCGTCTCCTTGCCTACAAAAACCGGTTTGTGCGACATAAAGCGTCCTCATCTAATCAGAATTCACCAAAAAAATAAAAAAAAAACAGATGTTAGATAAGTGCATTTACATACATACATCCACATACGTACACACATACATATTCACCACCAACTACATATGTACATTTGTATATTTTGGACATGAATCATTCAACAAAGCACTTCAGTTGTGCCCGAAGAACCGAAGAAAGAATAAAAAGGCGCGCAGCTGAGTGCCAAAGAAAAAAGCAATGAGTGTCGACAACAACAACAACAACAAGAAAGTGTGGAAAATTGTAGCAAAAGTGAAAAAGTAAAAGTGTTTTGTATGCGCGCGAGGGGGGAAAATGCCGTACGCGGGCACATTGAAATGTTAATATACCGTTGTGAGTGATATGAGCGCGGCAGATATGAGTGACAGTGTGTGAGTGTCAAATGGGCGCATTACTATGCGTCGGCACAATGTCAACTAATAACAAAGTCAAAAATGATTTCCATGCTAATGAAGACTTCTTTCTGTACCTTTCTCCACTTTTCTTTTTGAATATTTTCGTAATTTTATTCACTTTTCCACAATTTCTAGTTAAACGCATGTCAAATGTCGGCGGTTTCGGTTGTCAGTGGATGAATGAATTGATGGAAATGAAAAGAACTGTTAATTAAGTAAAAAAATCCAATAAGAAGATAAAAAATAAATTGAAAAATAGGAAATTTAGGCTTTTATATAGATATGTATATTCTTAATCTCGCCACATTTTTTAAATTCTATTTCTCGGCTAACTAAAACAGATTGATTGACTACTTTTAGAATCGAATGACAGTTAAAGCCAGCCGAAACGAGGCCATTTCGGTTATACTTATATCGTGCTAAAAAACTTTTGATTTTTGCGATTTCAGGTGACAGTCGAGAAAGCCTACAAGACCCATAGAGAGCCGCGAGAATCAATGGAATCCAATAAAAACCGGTGGCAGTTAATGTAATATGATAGCTGAGGTCCGGCGAGAGCCAATAAAAACCGGTTAGAGCTGGGGAGGGCCAGGAAAAACGAGGAAAGGTCACTCAAATACTCATATTTAAGATTTTGAGCTAAATGTAGGACAGACAATAATTTGTTCGCTTTAAGTTTACCGACATGGCACCGTCGGTAATTCCACAGTTTCTAGAAGAGATATCTCATTTTATTCTCGCACAGGTTATAATCTTCTTCCGTAGGTTGATACACTTCACTTCGCTAAGACTTGTGTTTGCTAGTTTCCTCACCGGTTCCTCACAATTTTTGATATCTATTTAATTCAAAATACGATTAGCAAAAGCGACATTTTTTCGCTTCAAATTTACGTTCTTCTTCTTTTTCTTTATTGGAGCAGATATATTCCGCGTCAGTCGTTTCTTCCTTTCGCAATTTGACGCCAATTCCAGATACCAAGTGCAGCCAGGTCCTCCACAGAGTGGAGATCTTCCTTATTCTCTGCTTACCCCGGCGGGTACTACGTCGAATACCTTCAGAGTTGGAGCATTTTCATCCATTCGGACGACATGACCTAGTCCGCAAAGCCGCTGTCTCTTAATTAACTGAACGTTGACATAGTTCATATTGTCGCATATCTCGCATAGCTAGCTCATTGTTCCATCGAATGCGATACTCGCCATTGCCAATGAACCATAAATCTTCCGCAGAGCCTTTCTCTCGAAAATTCGTAACGTCAACTCATCAAACATTGTCGACTATGCACCATATAGCAGGACGGGAATAATAAGCGACTTGCAGAATTTGGTCTCTGTTGGTGGAAAGGACCATAATAATCCTTAACACGCTTGCAGGGATCATCATCAAAAGGGGGTCACTTATCCGATGCTGTTGTTTCCTTTTCATTGGAAGGGTTTTTTACGTGGAGGGTCCCAAACCCAGCGCACAACCCTGGGGAGGGGATGTTTCCCCTTCGTACTTTAGCTCGTCTTTAAGCCGAAGTTTTTTTGGGACCCAGAGAATACTTGGTCTAAGACCGAAAGTCGTGAGCTGCTTGAGCCAAATGTAGAAGAATCGTTTTAAGTCACTCACCAGTGAATGGCACTCAGAGAACTTTCCGCATTTGCGTAAACTTCTATACATTCTCCATCCTCAAGAAAGCATTAGCGTCACAAAAACTTGATTAAATTGTTAGTGTATAAGTGCAAAAACTATTCCTCTGTCCAAACCGCTATGGTCTCGAGGAGCTCGAACTGGTCTAATCGAACGATGATGATACGCGAAAGCTATGCGTTTCCAATTTAATGTTTTCACAAGCCCAATAGGTCAATAAAAAACTTTTTATACACTCAAATTTATGTGTTTATTAAAGCCTGGTAGAAAGACGTTAGATTCCCTTTTCTTTTCTCTTCGGAAAAAATATCAAATATATGTCACTTTGTAGGTTTTTGCGTTCATTCCCTCGTTACGCTTACGCTTTCATCGACTTTCACATTACAATTCCTAATTCCTCTGGCTATAGCCATTAGGCGTGCCGCGTCTATGCATATGTTTGTGCAACAAGCGGAACGCGCATTTGCCGGAAACGGATGTGGCCCATAAACGCAATCTTTGGTAATATGGTTGCATGCTTAATAGCTTACTTACGCTCCCACATGTATTGCAGAGCCAAAGTCCCACTTCGCAAACATAACGCCTCTAATAGGTAAATAGTACTTATATACTCACATATGTACATATATACTCGTATATACATATATATGTACGAGTATAAACGGCCTTTTCGGTTTCTACAATGTTTTTAGAGACGCGCGCATTTTTCGGTTTACCGGTTTGACCTTCGCCATATACGCATTTTTACTCACGCATTCGCATTCTATGTCGCCTTCAAGCTTCTTCAAAACTCTTTAAAGCATCCTCCAACTCGCGACTATACCATATTTTGTGCCAACGTATTTCTCCGACTCGCTCAATATATTTTGACTGCTGATCCAAATTAAGATTTACTTTCTTTATTACATTGAAGTTGGCTGCACGCTTTCAACCTTCCGCTTTTCCTTGCTTTTTTATTTCCTTAAATCCACCGCTTTACTCTTTTTATGCCTTTTATTATCCTTTCTTTTATTGCCAGCTTTTAGCATTATTTTTAATGTCTGGCAGCTTGTTGTTGCCGTGTCCTTAATGTCTGTGTGCGTGTTGACTTCCCGTGAAAGCTGCTTTTTCCGCCGAATCGTTACACACTCATACACCCACACACCACCCACTTCTTCTCACGCGCAACAGTTAACCTTCATTGAGTCCAAGTACCCTCACGCTCATTCGCCCCACAGCTATGGCTGCTTGCTGAACTCCTAACGCTCCATTGTGAATTCCGACGAAGCAGCAGTTCGTGTAATTTCATCAAATGCAACGATTTCCTGCAGACAAAATGTTATTTTACAAAATTTTATAAAATTGCGACAAAAAGAAAATCATAAAAGCTTCTCCCATCCGACTGCGGTCGTCAGCTGCATTGTAGTCTCTCAATTTCTCTGCGGCTTTTTGACATTGTTGGTGTGTCGCTTGACTGTTTGACGAGCTTTTTGATGTCTTCACTTAAATTACTTTCCCCGCTTTAAAATTTTACGCACTTCTCATGCTCATGTGTGCGCGCAAATTATTTTTATTACGGTTTCGGGTAGGAATGTAATTAGTTTTTTTACGATTGCTTGAGGTTTTAGAAGAAGAAAAAGCTTGAAGAGCTTCAGCAGTTTAAGATACTTATTGTTTGTATATTTGATTTTTGGAGAGATCCGTCGAAAATCGTCTGCAAGACTGTCACTTCCTTTAGTCCGTGTTTCCTGTAATCCATAATCACCGAAAATATATGCTTGGATACTAAATGCACATGAAGGGGATCCATTCTAGAGGGTTTACATGCTTGGACTTGGACACATAGTTACACCATAATTTTGAGGAATGCGGCAGAGTTAATTGTCCTTGGCCGTGTACAAAAAAGGGTCCATTCCGGCTACACAAACGCTACCATCAAGAACGGAGCCCAGCTCCACTCAGTTCCTTAGAGCGCTGCCCATCCTTCTTATTACTTGGCATTCTCAATTATAAAAAAACATCGCAGCTGGCATTCGGACCAAATGTGTGCTGTCCCGTTGTATTTTTTCTTGTGGCTTCCCTAAAAAACATTCACTCAAGCTGATAACCACAATTCATTTGTCTGTCTGCTGCGTGTGTACTCTAGGACGCAGCTGACTTGCTGACTAGCTGATAGTGTGACGATGTATGCTCCGACGTGCGAGTACAAGTTGACCATTTGTCTGTTTTGGCGGCGCCGATTTTGGCTGTGCGCCAACCAGCTGAAAGAAGTGAAATGAAAACTAAAAAAAAAATACTCTAAAGTTGTTGTAGCTTTCACTTGATTTCTTTGCTAGCACGTAGCGTACGAAAATATACTTATTCGTGCTTATAACCGAGCAGCAACTAGTCGTGGACGCTACCGTGGTACCGATCCAACTCAACCTCCTGACCCCAAATCACTTAAAGTAACTACGCCGCCAACCAACAGCATTTTTCCGTAGCAGCTCGCTTTGACTCATCTCTACACACAGTTAGCGGGAAACTTTAAGCGCCTGTCTGTCGATATCTTAGCCTCTGTTACAACATTTCGCCGTTCCTGCCGCCCACGAGTTGCGGAAATGAGATTTGCGCAACAAAACTTTCATGTTTCGATTCAGTGGTATTAGTGTTAGTAGCGAATTGGCTGGTTGCCTGGTGGGTTGCTAGTTTAATAATCACCGGAATGCTTTTACTTATCCGTACATTATATATGTACTTGTTTCAGCTCTAAGGTTCCGCCTTATCAAATTCGCAAAACTACTTTAATTGTCTCGTTTTTTCTATTTCTTTTCGATGATTTTTATTATTCTCCACTTCAATTGCTTTTCTCTCATTTTCATGTCCTTCGTGCAGCTTAAAAATTTAATTCTCGGAATTTTACACTATCTGCTACACGTGCCTGCCATTCCCTTGTTTACTTATTTAACTTTTAGGACGCTTACGATTTCCATTAGTACATTGTCATTAAAAATTTAAGTTATGCTTGAATGGCTCGGCGAAGTTGGCGATTGCGATTACATTTGGTCCTTCTTGATCCCCTGGTATAGGGTGATTTTTTAAGAGCTTGATAACTTTTTTAAAAAAAAAAACGCATAAAATTTGCAAAATCTCATCGGTTCTTTATTTGAAACGTTAGATTGGTTCATGACATTTACTTTTTGAAGATAATTTCATTTAAATGTTGACCGCGGCTGCGTCTTAGGTGGTCCATTCGGAAAGTCCAATTTTGGGCAACTTTTTCGAGCATTTCGGCCGGAATAGCCCGAATTTCTTCGGAAATGTTGTCTTCCAAAGCTGGAATAGTTGCTGGCTTATTTCTGTAGACTTTAGACTTGACGTAGCCCCACAAAAAATAGTCTAAAGGCGTTAAATCGCATGATCTTGGTGGCCAACTTACGGGTCCATTTCTTGAGATGAATTGTTGTCCGAAGTTTTCCCTCAAAATGGCCATAGAATCGCGAGCTGTGTGGCATGTAGCGCCATCTTGTTGAAACCACATGTCAACCAAGTTCAGTTCTTCCATTTTTGGCAACAAAAAGTTTGTTAGCATCGAACGATAGCGATCGCTATTCACCGTAACGTTGCGTCCAACAGCATCTTTGAAAAAATACGGTCCAATGATTCCACCAGCGTACAAACCACACCAAACAGTGCATTTTTCGGGATGCATGGGCAGTTCTTGAACGGCTTCTGGTTGCTCTTCACCCCAAATGCGGCAATTTTGCTTATTTACGTAGCCATTCAACCAGAAATGAGCCTCATCGCTCATCGGACACGGACGCGAAACACATTTCGAACCGAACACTGATTTTGGTAATAAAATTCAATGATTTGCAAGCGTTGCTCGTTAGTAAGTCTATTCATGATGAAATGTCAAAGCATACTGAGCATCTTTCTCTTTGACACCATGTCTGACATCCCACGTGATCTGTCAAATACTACTGCATGAAAATCCTAACCTCAAAAAAATCACCCGTTATTTTGTGACATTTTGCGTTCAGTCTAGATTTCATTTCGATTGGTATGTGCTAAGGTAGCTGAGAATGATAACAGATGATTGCTAAGTCCACTTGGAACCAGGTCGGTTATATTTAGTGTCTGTTCACAATTCGTAGATTAGACTATTGTGGATAAGGTTCATCAACCCTTTGTGGCATTATTACAAGTTCAACGATCTTTTTAACATAGACACCTTCTCGGTTAACGGATGTAAAACTCCGGAACTTAAGGGTGATCCATTTCGAGATTCCCTACTTTTTTACCAAAGCAACACAGGAACTTCAAGCTTAGTGGAGAATATTTATTATTATTCAAAAGAACATTCTTTGGCATTTATTTTTTGAAGATTATCTGTTTCAAATGTTGGGCCCAGCTACGTCTCAGAAGGCTATTCACTTGAGTAAAATTGTCGATGGCTTGTTCGAACATTTCGTCTGGTAACTGGCGAATGACACGATTGATGCTTTCCTCCAAGGCCTGAACCGTAGAGGGATTGTCCGCATAGAGTTTAGACTTTACGGATCTCCACAGGAAAAATTCTAACGGTGTAATATCATACGATCTTGGTGTCGAATCAACCGACCCAAAACGTGAAATTATCTACTGACCGAAGTGTTGTTTCAATAAATTCATTCATCGATGCTATGTGTGAAGTGGCGCGTTCTTGTTGAAACCAAATGTCGCTTAGATCACGAGCTTCAATTTTAGGAATCAAATTGTCGGTTATCATTAACGATTACGGTTGCCATTGACAATAACGTTCTCACCGTCATCATTTTTGAAGAAATATGGACCAATGATACCATCGGCCCAAAAAACCATACCAATCCGTTGTTTTTTCTGGATGAAATGGCAGCTCTTGAATATCTTCAGGTTCCTCTTCGTTTCAAATGTGGCAATTTGGTTTTTTTACGTACCCATTGAGTCAGAAATGGGCGTCATCGCTGAACAAAATTTGTCTCGAAAACGTCAGATCTTCTTGGAATTCGTGGAGCGAAGCGATATCGTTTGGGAAGGTCGAGTGGTTTCAGTCCAAGTTGCTGCGAACGGCGCCGAAACGATTCTTCGCGGTCTTCGTGTACTCAGCTTTAAGTATTTTCATGATGAATTACGAAACTACACCAATCGGGCGTGATCTGTGAAAAAGATTTCTCTATTCCGCCTGCGTCGTTCGCCCAATCTGACATTCAAACCATTCGGTCACTGTAGTACTCACAGCATCATCTGACTGTCAAAAGTACTTCTGGTTCACAAAGTGTGCTGAGTTATAGGTGAAAATCGTGAGGTAAGGTATTCTTGTTCCTGAAACTGTCACTCCAACTCAAGACCAACTAACTGTTAGTACTTTGAACGATCGATGATCTCATATCGCGCTTCAGCATGACCCATGTTACACAGTTATGCATATTTCAAATTACCACGAAATCGAAATTGTCCAGAATTCAGCATTTAAATAAAACTCATATTCATAAAATCCAAAGCACGAACACACGGCTGAAGCAGTGACGGCAGCGTCAGCCACAAATGTCAACTGAATATTACTGCATTTCGACGTTAGCTGTAACAATAATAAAAAAAATACCACAACAACAATAACATTTAAATTTACGAACATAATAAATAACCACAAAAGCATTTCATTTTACTAAGACGAGTGTAAATGGAACGAAGATGCATGAGGACTTACATACAAACAACCAGCAATGCAATCGCTTCAAATGACGAAGAGAGAGTGCAAGAAAGGCAGTAAGAGAGAGCATTGCATGTATTCATCAGTGAAAATGGGAGCGTACAGCAGTTAAACATAAGAACAAATAAGAACATCGCTCAGAAAAATGCTTAACGCCAAAGGTGAGCAGAATGCTGCAATAACAGTGGGAGCTCTATAAAAAATTGCTGTAAATAACAGCGCAGCCTCCACGCAATAACAGCGCCAACCCGCACTCAGTGCAGTCGTTGTATGGCTAAATATAAAGAGTAACAGCAAGAGAACACTCATCGAAGTAGAATACAACGCAATCGTTCTGATATTTTCTTCGTTTAATCTTTCATTACATTTTGGAATGCTTAACTTCAGCTGCTATTTGGCTTCTTTTTTTGGTTCCTAGTTTATCAACTGAAAGCTAGCTGCTGCTGCTACACAACGCGAGCATTTGCTGTTGCTGGAGCCAGCCACTCAAGCCGAAGAACACTTTGCGAAACATTCGCTTTCGTTAGTGCGCTCTTTGCCTGCAGCAAAACAACAAGTGCTTCACTTTTCGTGTTCGCGGTGCGCGTGTTACTTTGTTAGAATTTATTAGCACGCTCGTTGTTGTTGCTGTTGACTGCAATTTATAATTTCTTATTGCGCCGATCAGTGAGTCAATGTAAGTCGCTTCGTTAAAAGCATTCGTCGGTTGCCATCTTCGGTTGCTCTTGTGTGTTTCGTGTGCGGTAAAAAAACACAAGTTCGTGTGGTGGTTATTTTTGTTGTTGCTGCTGCATTTGGTGGAATATGCAAGCGATTAGTATGTAAGTGTAGTGTGTCTGTTAATGCACAAACGGGCGGTATGTAACGTTAACAGTGGAATGTTATGGGCATTACTAAGGCTAACAGTGCAGCCAATATGCATTAACATATGTTAATTAATTAACAGCGATTGTGCTATATGTTATATACCATACTGTGACTGCTGTTATTAATGGTCGTTGTGCATCTATGGTTTTTCAAAGTCATAATGCTTTTCTTATTAGAAAAGCTCAACTGGAAAATCGATTTAATTTCTTTCAACTGACTGTCAAAACTAAGTGATGAAAAATAGATATAAATAAAAATACCTAAAATATATCTATATACCCAAAACTATTTTGAAATGTTTGAGTACCTTAAAATTTTATGGAAATAATTTGCAGAAAAATTTTTCCAAACATCGCCGTACTTTACGATTTATAGTCTAAGTTTATTGAAAATGAAGCATGCCAAACTTTTAGAGAGCTTTTAAGACAAATAATTGAGCTTTTGCAGTATTTTAAGAGTTTGGAGGTTAGGTCAGAAATTAGAGAATCAGAGAGCCGACATATTTCTAATAATTGTCTGTGGTTTAGAATCTTCTTTTTTTATCGACTGTCATAGACTGTCGAATTTAGAAGCAAAAATGTTGGTCTAGCAAAATTAATATGTGAAAAATATACTTGTTAGTAAGATCATTCTTTTTTATCTTACTCAAAAGTACCTTCATTGTTGCTAGAACTGTAAATATGTCTGCATTTAGGAGAGTATTTAAGTAGAAAAGCTCCTCTATCAATATAAAAAAAATCCAAGTTCCAAACCTTTCATTGCTATAGTTCCTCTAGATCATTATTTTCTGGAAAATCAGTTGTTATTAGCTTCACTGAAGGGTTAGGTAAATCATTTCATAGTTTCCAAATTTTGTAGAATACAAACTTTTATAAATGCGAAAAAAATTGAAATTTGCTTCGAGCATAAGCTCCAGCAACTAGAGACTTATTATCTTTTTTCTATACTATTTTCTAGGAGAATGTGTTCAAATTCTTGCATAGTCCGCATACTTATACAGAGGCTATAAAATACAAATATATATCCAAAGGACAAATCCACATCATTTCCCTACTCAATGAGCCACATCAGGCCAAATACAAAGCAAAAATGCCACTAGAAGCTAAATATAGGCTTTGAAAGTCACGCTTCATTGGAAAGCAATTTTCTCTCATATTGGTCGCCTCTGAAACTATTGGAACTCTGGAAATTGCAAGATTGTTGGAATCTACCAGAGATTATTGAAGGTCCTGACCCAAGTGTACACTAAAATAGACACGCTTAAGTGTTGTAATATATTATAGCTATCTGCTAATTAGAATTTCTCTGCGTTCTATGCCGAGCAGTGTTATTATATAATATATTTGTCACTAGGCTTACATTTAATGCATTCGTTTACATAACCTTCAAGTGCAATCCGTCATAAAGAGGAAGTGTAATTAAACTTTCTACGTCGCTAATTAAAATGCTAACTTATAAGCCGACTAGGCACGATTCAAATGCGCAAATCGGCTGGCTTAGAATTGAAAATCGACAAGAATCGAAAGCAACCAATCAATTTCTGCATTTCATAGACAGGCAATGTGCGATTTATGGCGAGCAGCACGAACGCCGAGACTCAAACGCAGAGCGCAGCGCACAGAACGCACCGTTTGTTGGTTTTGTTGTTATGCATTTGTAAACGCACTCTTTGCGCCCCAACAATGCCGGCAGGCAGTCCAACAGTCCATTGATGGGGCTGCCAATGATGGGGCTGCTGCTGTTATGCTAACTTGACTTGACTACCGCTGTTGTGCGCTTCGTTTCTGCTCTCTTCGGCTGCCTTGTTCGCACTCATTTGGCTGATGGATTACTACCAGCGCGCCGATATGCTGCTCTTTATGTTTTACTTTTGCTTTTTCTTGCTTTTGATTTTTGTTTTTCATTTTTTCGTTGCTATATTTTTTAGCACTCGCATATCTGTTCGCCTGTGCTGAGTGTGTGCCGCTTTCGGGGGTTCCGCTGTTGCTGCCGCCACTGCTGCTGCTATGACTGTTGTTGCTCTTGCCGCCCAGCCGACCACACCATGCCATCGCACCACTCTTTGCTCTTTACCCGGTGTCGTCGCTGCTTTTGTTTATATCTCTGCGCTTGGCGCTTGTGCTTCGGCGACGCTGAATTCGGTTTCTGCGTTGCTGGTGCTCTACTATGGTGCGGCGACGAGTATGGACAACAGCAGCCAGTGAGCGATGAGTGGTGAGCAGCGCGAAACGCGGTGCTGGTGGACAGCAACAGCATATAAGGCACACACATCCACATACCGGCACTCAGCCGAGTCACTGTGTGCGGATTAGCTGATGGTATGCGCTGTTGTTGCTGGCAATGCTTGCTGTTGCTCTTGGTTCGGCGCTGGTCGCTTTGCTGGTTGACTTTTGCTTGCTTTTGCTTTAATTTTCTGTTGTTTCTACTAATACTACTACAACAACGACGACTACTGGTGCTGGTGCTGCTGCTGCTGAGTGCTTGGGTTGGCCTGACTGACTTGACTTGGCTTTGGCGCTGGTGTTGGTGTTGGCTGGCTCGTCGTCTGGTCTGCTGTCGGCGCAGACGGTCCGGTCTGCTCTGGTCTCTGGTGTGGTCTGCTCTGCAGTTGCGTTCGCGTTTCGAAAATAGTTACAAGATGTTCATCGAAGTGAATAGAACGTCTGAACGGGTGTTGGACTAACTAACTAACCAACCAGCCAGCTAGTCAGCGCCAAGCAAACAAACAGTAAGCTGTTGAGTCCGCGTACACCGCCGCGCGTTGCCTTACAATTGAAGTGTAGTGAAGTGAAAAACTCTCGGCTGTTGCTTTTATTTTTCTTTTTTTCGGTGTTGTTTTTGTCGTTCATTCTTACTTTTACTATGCGGTTCTGTGTTGAACCAAGTGTCTGCGTCGCTGTGTAAGTGTATGCGTGCGTGTGTGTGGTGTGGTGGTGGTGTGTTGAGTGGGATCTGCATTTCAGAGTCACAGAGTTGTCTATACTGTGCTGTCTGCTGGCCACTCATTTCAGTTCGGCAGCAACATCCGCAGCAGCCGAACCAGCGAATTTCAAAGTCGCCTCTTCAATTCAACCCCCAACGCAAACGCAGACGGTGCGCTAATTTTGTGTGTTCGAAACGCCCCTAAGTAAGAACTAGTGCGCTCTAACATACTTTTGGAAAACGAAAAGTAATAAAAACAGGAAAAAATTTAAATAAAATTAAGTTTGCCAAAAAATAAAAAAAAATTCAAGAAATTTTGCATGTGAAATGTTCGCAAAGAAAGCGCAAAATAAAAGTGAAATGGAAAAGCACCAAAATTAGAATTATTTCCTTCTAGTTCTAGTTGTGTGGAAGCAGTGTAGCAAAAAAAGCACAAAACAAACCGAATAAATAAAATAAAAAAATTAAAAAAAAAAAAAACAAATGCAAATAGTATTACTTAAGTGAGTAAATATTTATGTATTTAAGTGTGTTTGTGCGTATGTGCTTGCAAATGGGCTTATATGACTAAATACATAGCAAATTTGCAAATTACTTCAGAAAAAAGAATCAAAAATATGTGTGCGCCAGCGTCGAGGCTGCATTGAATTAATTTTTGAAAAATATTAAAAATTTTAAGAATTAAAGTAAGCGGCTTAATTTTGTGGCTGTGGAGCAAAAAGTGGCAAAAAATAAAAATGTACAAAAATGCTAATAATAAAAATTAATAATTATTAATTTAAAAACATAATTTTAAATAAATAAATTATTAAAAAATTAAAATTGATATTGAAATAAGTTAAAATAAATATAAATAACTTATTAAAAATTTATTTATTAATATAAAATTGAATAATAAGTTCACAAAAATGAAAAAAGGTTTTAAGAACTCATTTTAAGATAAACGGAATAAATAACTAAGTATTAAAAAATTTAAAGCATTCCTTTAAACCAGCTAAATGCAATCCAAAGAATTGTAAAACATGCTTTAAAAATTAATTTTCAAATTACACATTTTCTTTAATAAATAACACTAAAACGATTTATTAAAAACTAATTAAATAACAATAATTAATAATAATTAATTGGATTAATATATATTTGAAAACAAAAAATATTTAATTTATTTCATTCGTTTCTTGTTAATTAATTCAATTAATTAAATTTTAATTAAAAACGTTCTAACTGCATATTTGAAAACGAAACATCTTTAATTTATTTATTTGTCTCAACAAATAACATAAATAACTAATACTTAATTTAAAATTTAACTCAAAAAAAATTAAAAAAAAAAATCTTTTTTTAATACAATTTTTGAATTTCAAACTTAGGTAGATTTAAAAAAACTGACTATGTGTTAAAACTAAAAAAATAATTCGCATAAAAAAATCTTTATTTAAATTGTAAATTTAATAAAAACTTAAACAAAAATAATAAAAAAAAATTATATATAAATAAAATCGCAACAAATTAAAAAAATACAAAAATTTTCAACAAAAGTTAAATTAAATAAAATTAAAATAAAAAAAATGTAAAATAAATTAAATAAAAAAATAATTAAAAAAGTTAAAACATTTTCATTACATATTTGAAAACAAAAATATAAATTTATATACATTTTTAAAAAATAACAAATTTAGTTCAAATATTGGAAGTAGTTTTTGTAATAAAAAACAGAAGCTGATAAAAAAAATATTCCTATATAATAACAACCATTAAGTGAAGAATTCGAAATGAGGAAACTAAAGACGTGACTTAAAAAAAACTGAAGCTGATAAAAAGTATATTCCTTTATAATAAGAAGCATTAAAAGAAGAATTTGAAGTGAAGAAACTAAAGCCGTGATTTTTGAAAAAAAAAAACTGAAAAAATATATATTACTTTATAATTTGGAGCATTAAGTCAAAAATTCGATGTGAGAAACTAAAAAAGTTTTTTTTAGAAGTGAGTGTTGCATTAAAAAGGACAATAACCTAAAAAAACTAAGCTTCAAGTTATATAGAGAAATTACAATTGAAACATGGAAACTACGAAAAATGTGAAATTGGATAAGTTCAGCTTAAAAACGGTGATATTCGAAAACATTATCAAAATCTGTGAAATGCAAGCTATGATTTCCAAATTAAGTAGGAGAAAAATGAAATGTTTAGAGAGTTACTAACGAACCTAAAATATACAATTTCGGCTTCGAATGCCTAAATACTCTCAAAAAAATAAAAAAAAACTTATAAACGAGCAATCAAAACGGGACTAAAATAAAGTGCACGAATTTATCAACAAGAAACCTTAATCGTTTTCAACAAAAAATGTGAGAATGATACACAAAGTGCACTCAAAACAAAAACGAAGAAATGTGATATCAATAAATGTTTTTTTTTTTAATTTCAAAGACAGCATAATTAATTAAAATTCCCGCCTAAAAAAAAAACAACAAGAAATGAACAAATAAAATTGTCAGCAAAAACAGTAGCGAAAAATCGAGCAAAACTGCAAATCTCGTGACTAGTTTTTGTTTTACTTTTTTTGCCAATTTGTGCTGTGAAAAAAAATATAAATATTTTGTTAAATGAAAATCGTGATGCGACGAATGCGCGTGCGACACCAAACAAAAAACTGTTTTCTAAGCGAATTTATATAGTTGTTGTTGTAGTAAATATACAAAAATACGAAATATTATAATTAATTTGGCGGCTATGCGAGCTGCCGCTGACAGCCGCTGCAAGTGGAGCGCGTAAAAAAATATCACAAAAACTGAGCAGCAGCAGCAATAAGGAACGAATAATGGAAAACATGCGCAAAACAATGCAAGAATTATTAAAAAATATATATACTTACATATTTATATGCAATATGTGTGTGTGATGGTTTGTGCAAAGTGTCAAATAATAAATAAGCTGCGCTGCTCGAATGGAAACAAGAACCACAGCTGACAAAAAAAATTAGTTTTTATATTTTTGTGGCAACTAATCAGCGTAAGCTGTGCGACTACAATAACAAAACCCAAAGAACGATAAAAATAATGACATTAAGTGTTAGGCTGGTAGAAACAATGTTTTGGACGCAACATGTTTCGCCAAGAAATCAACAGACAGCCACTAACTCAACACAGACTTCAATAAAAAGTTTGTGGCTTTTGCTCGGTGAATTGTCACACAAAAAAAAAAAAAAATACATAAAATAACGGAAAAATATGACTGTGTGACTGATAAAAGGTGCTCGAAAAAGCAACAACAACTGTTGTTTTAATACCGCGATTTATTAAATTTGTTGAGACGCTGTGTTTGTGTTTGTGATTGTGTGCGCGAAATGCCAAAAAACAAATTGGCGACACAGTTCAACAACTGATAAAAATCTGCAAATAAACAGCGAAATTTTTTGAAATATTACTTGATAATTATGCTTAGCGTTTTTAATGGATTTTGGGTCTGCAGATGCCAAGCAGCTTCGAAATTATAGAAATTTTATGCAAAAATCATGCAAAATTATGTGTAAAGGACAAAAAATCAAAATTTTGTAAAAATATGAAACAACAATGATAATAAAATTTAGAAATTTTTAATACTAATGAATTTTTACAAAAAAAGAATAAATAAATATAAAAAATAATAATATTAAAATTAAAAAAAATAATACGAAAGCAAACTAAGTTAAAAAACTAAATAAATATGAAAAAATAATAATAAAATAAAAAATAAAAATTAATACGAATGAAAACTACTTAAATGTTTTTTTTTTTTTTGTTTTACACAAACTTTTTTTTTCAACTTTATTTTATTTTAAGATAATTTTATGATCTTACATGCTTTCGGTTATAAATAAAAAATATTCTTCTTTTTTAATTAAAAAAATTTTTTTTTTGTTTTTATAAAAAAGATTTTAATTCACTAAAAATCCATTAAATAAAATTAATGCATAAAATTTAAATTAAAAATTATTAAAAATATTCAAATTAAGCCTTTGTTTTACCAGCTTCTGTTTATATAATTTATGCCTTCAGTTTTAAAACTAAAAAAATATTTTCGCTTTCACTTTGAAAAAAGTCATTTTTTTATGCAAAATTGTTTTTTTTTTACTTCATAAAATAAATTAAATAAATAGTCATTGCATAAAATTTATTTGATAACTACAAATTATTGAAATTGTTATAATTTGAAAACTTAAAAATTAAAAACAATACACAAAAACCGAATAAAACTGTAAAAAAAAAATCACGAAACATGCCAGAGAATATTTACATATCTGCTATTTGGTTAACCACACAACAAAGTTATGCTCGAATTCTTACAAAAAAAAAAAACAACAGCAAGCCTCAAAAATTTAATTTGTTCAAGCTTTCTTTATTTTATTTTATTTTTTTTTTTTTTTTTGTTCTTTTTACTTAATTTTTGTTTTTCATAATTTTTTAGTGTTTTCCTTTTATATATATATTTTTTTTTTTGAATACTTTTGGTATGTTTTATAAGCTTTTTATATTTTTTATGTTTTTTTTTTGTTTTTCTTTTTGTTTAGTTTTATGTTTCTCTTGATCTTTTAGTGTCTTCCTTGTATTTATTTTAGTGTTTTTTAGTATTTTTTTCTGTTTTTTTTTTAATTTCAGTAAGTTTTTTTTTACTTTTTTTCTAATTTTCTTAAGTTTTTTAATTTTTGTGTTTTTTCTAACAAATAATGCAGTTGATATTTCAGCCTTCGATAAGCCATTTAGAACTAATTGCATTCGTTGCGCGCTGCTTTCACACAACTAAAATTAATTTATTAATTATTTTTTCCATCAGTAGCCAACATCAAAACGGCTTTAACAAACAAAAAAGCATTAAAACCAATTAAAAACTGCAATAAGAACACACAACGATGGAAGTGAAATGTGAAAAAATAAAATAAATCAGCAGAAAAAGTGTTAAAAAACAAGAAACAAAACAAAAAGTTACATACGGAAAAGCACAATCAAGAAGTGAAAATGTATTTAAAAAATAACTTTATTTTAAAATACAAAAAATTCTAAAACAATAGCAGTTCTAAATCAGTGAAAACTCAATGAATAAAAAAGTGACTGTGAAACCCAATTAAAAATTGTAACAATTTCACATACAATAGCAACAAAGTGCTAAAAAGTTTGTAAAAAAATATGCATGTGAAATTCATATGCTAAAGCAACAACTATTTTGTGTTGAAAAAGTGAAACAACAACTATAAAAATTCATATTTCAAAAAGCGGATTTATATTTTGTAAACAAAATAAAAACAAACGCCAAATAAACCAATCGAAGTGCCAAAAGTGTGTGTCAAAACAAAAAGCAAGCATTAACAATTCCACAGCAAATATTTTCGGAATTCCGTTTTTATAAATAAACATATAGATATATCAATTTGTGCGCATAGCACACTGACTCACATATACATACGCGCAGATTGGAGATATTACTTTATTATAACTGCATTTATATACAAACATACATACATTTTATGGATATCGTCATGCAAATAAAGGATATATTGTGAGACGAAAAACTGAAAGAGAACTTTGTTATATACCTACTATATATATATATATTTTATATACAAAAACAGGTGAGTGAGTAAAAGTAAATTAAATTAATGAAAAATCAAAATCAGAAATATTTCTCTATTTTCAACTTTACATACTTACAAATAGTGTCTCGAAATATATATTTTCTAGAGTTATTAATAATGATCAGCATAAAGCTAACGTGACGTCACCAAAAACTACTCTCAATATTTGCATTGATGCGACGGTTTCTGCGATTATATTTGAGGCTCTTACCCCCTTTTCTTTTAATTCGACAATTAACCGCTATCCTCACCTCTTCTGTTGCGGTTTACTACCTAAAGTACCCAAAAACTCTGTCACTGAAGCTGCATTTAGAGGCAAAACTTGTATTTATTATATTTTTAGCGTCATTGTTGTTGTTATTTTTGCTGATATTATTTAGTGATTTTATGGTAAATTATATCCAAAATCTGCTTTATATACTTTATATATAAATCAATCAGAGTTCTGAGTCTTTTATAAGACACCGTCGGCAAAAACATTATGAGAAAGTCTTTGCTGGAGCAGTTTCTATAATAATAATATATATCATCATTAAAATTTTAAAATTTATGTAATGATAGCAAAAACCGCAACAGACGCCGGCGATTTTTAACTTCACTTGACCCAAAATAAACCTCCCAAGGGACAAACTTAGGATTCTGGTCGCATTTTACACCGGCCACTGCAAGTTGAAAAGGCATTTATCTAACATGGGCCTATCATCTTGCGATAACTTTCGATTTTGCGACAGGGAGCCTGAATCCCCGCAGCACCTGCTAATCGACTGCATCGCAGTCTGTAGGCGCAGGTCGAAGGCCCTTGGATCCATGTTTCCGGATAGGGATCACATCGCCTCGCTAGCACCCAGCGGATATTGGACTTCGTCAATATGCTGGGGCTAAGTGAGTCCCTGTGAGTTAGGAGAGGGCACAATAGACCTAAGGTCGCGGTGCATTCCTCAATTATTCATCTTATCTTATCTTAACCCAAAAAACTTCAAAGAACACAAGCCGAATAACAATACCTAAAACTAAGGCTTCGAACAGACTTCCTCTAAAATGTCAAAAAGGTCTTCCTCTAATCCTCAGTACTGTCAATTTACAGGTTACACACATTTCTGACATGTGAAAATTGTTTTATCTCTATTCAACTTAGTGAGTAGCTTGTTCGTTTCATCGATCTTTAAGTGTTCACAATCCGACGGAAGATTTTTTTCCGACATATCTACATATTTATAAGTATTAATGTGTTGCTCAGCCATTTTGGTGAGCTTTCTAGCTATTCAATGATTGTCATCTCTCTGGTTGGATGCTCTAGGAGAAATTTTCAAATCTGGCTAGTTTTAAAGCTATAGTTTAAAGGCTTCTAAAATATATTTTTCACCTTTTAGAAGATATCGACAATCTCTTTCTATTGATTTGGTCCATAATAATGTTCGTATATATTTTTGGTTTGTATTGCTCCCAATTAATCTGATAAAAGCTCTATATCGCAATGACAGATTTCTTTTCACAAGGTTTTCGTTTTCCCTCGCCGTTTTTTGGAAGGTGTCGGCTGGCTTATCTCCTATTCTATTAAGCAGCGCTTATTCGAAAACTTCAAATGCTTGGTTGTTGATCTAATGAGTGTTTCATAAAAACAAAAAATAAATCTGCAAAATAATAAAAAGTCACATATTAGCAGATAAATGCAGTAGAAAGCGAACCGGAAAGTCGAAAATATTTAACTTAGGGATATGGGGGCTAAGTGAAGTGTTAACCCGATTCAACCCATTTTTGGCACAAGTTGTGTTTCAGTGACGATAATTTTTCTTAGCTTTTACGCCCATTTGCTTTGTTTTGGAAAAAATGCTGTATATTTTCTCAACCATTCATAGACATCTAAAAATGCCTTTGGACCAAAAGCGTACGTAATTTATTTAAAATCAAATACTTTTGGCAAAGATAACTCAATTCACATCATTTGAAATAATCTTTAATTAATTTGCTAGTTAAGACAACACTAAATCTTTCGCTATAATTTTGCTGACAGCAAAAACATTTGAGAACAGACAATAAATTATACGCTTGCAAGGCAATAAACCCATTCAGCCACCTAAATACGCCTGAATCAGGCATATTCATCAAAAGCGTGTATGAATGAAGAGCGTGAGCGTGTAAATGTGTGTGTAAAATTAAATTTCTACGAAAGGATGTGGATAAGAAAAGTGAGCTGAGGGCACATATGCACTGAAATGCGTACAAACCTACACAAATATATATTATATTTAGTGTACAACGAACTGCAAGCGCTTGATGGATTGCTGCACACAAATATATACTATATACAAGTATATATGTGTTGTGGGTATATAAATATAACGTGTGACAGGCACTTCCTAGATGCCAACAGGCCATAAATAAGCAAATAGCAATAATGTGACAAAGTGTAGGACAAATTGCAATTAAAAAGTGCAATGAGTGAAAACAATGACCGCAAAAGGTTGACAGAAAATGTGACAAACTGGCGCGCGCTTTTTTAATTGTAAAATAATGAAAGTTCAGAGAAGAAGGTGTAAAGCGCACATACAAATATGAATAAATCGTAAAAATAGCGCGAAAAGCTGACATACATACATACTTACCTGTTTATATGCGCTTACACGTTTTATACCTTCCTGAGTGAAGAAAGTCAATCATCCCGACAAGGCTCAGCAACCACTTAAACCCTGCGACGAGCAGCCTTGCCAGCGCTCAAGAACATGCGGCGAAAATTAATTACACTGTCACATCAATCAGAGAATATTATGAGCTCGAAAGGAGGAAAAGCATGTAATTTCAAAAACATGTGAAAAATAAATGAATTAAAATAATGATAAAAAAAGTAAAAAAAAAAAATTTTTTAATTTTTGCTTCTAAAAAAAAGATTTTTAAAATCATGTGATAAATTAAATGAATTGAAATAAAGTTGAAATTTTAAAATAAAAAGTTTTTAATTATAAAAATAATTTAGTTTAATTAAAAAATAATTATAAAAGCAAAATATCTTCAAACATTTCTTTTTTTAATTTTTAGTTAAAAGAACTGTAAATATTTAGTTAAAAAATCATTGATAACATATTAATACATTTAAACCATGCAACAATTTCAAAAACATTTAAAAATAAATTAATTAAAATAATGATAAAAAGTAAAATAAACAAAAAAGTTTAAAAAAATTGTGATTCTAAAAAATATTTTAAATGATAAGTAATTTATAAAACTAATTGAATTTAATTTTATAAAGATTTTAGTCAAATTAAAAGCAAAACATCTTCAAATAATTTTTTAACTAGAAATTTCTAAAAAGATTATTCAAAACGGTTAAATAAATTTAAAAAATGTTAGAAAACTTATAAAAGTATAAAAAACAATTTATTTAAGAAGTAAAAAGGAAAAAATTTTAGAGAGTTCCCATTTTAGCTTTATAAAATTATACAAACTTTTCATAAAAATGAAAATAAACTTTTAACATATATTTTGGAAATTGAAAAAAATAAAAAAAAAACATTTTACAAAAGAAATTATATTATAAAAGAACAACTAGAAAAAATATATTTTAGGAAAAATTAATAACTAAAATCAAATACATAAATACAAAATAAAATATAAATAAATTTCAAATAATTATAAGAGAAATAAAAATAGTTTAAAATAAAAATAAAATATAGTTAAAAGAACAAAAAATAAAAATGAAAATGGTTAAAAAAATATAAAAAAATTAAAAAAATATAAAAAAATACAAAATACAAAATAAATTAAAATAATTGTAAAAATTACATAAAAAACAAAAACATACATTTTTTGTAAATTAAATGAAAAAAAAATAGGAAAAGAAAAAACTAAATGAAAACAAATACAAACATAAATCAAAATAAAAACTGAAAATAATTACATAAAAAAACAAAAATAAAATAAAATTATTTAAAATAAAATTTAAAAAATTAGATAATAATTAAATGATAAATAAAAAAATTATATTTTTTAAAACAAAATGAGGAATTAATATTAAAAAATTTAAAACTAAAAAATAAAAATAAAAAAAAAATCTACAATGAAAGAAATCAACAACTCATAATGGCAATAATATACTCATATTAATAAATATTACCGCAAAACGAATTCGCGATTTATTATGGTCGCAGCAACAACAAACACAACAAAAATGCTTGCGGGCGAACGAGCACCTTCATCAAGGCAAATCAAAGCCGTTGACAACCATAAAGATGCTACACACGCACACTTGCCCACATACATAGTCCCCATATGTTGCATATGTATGTATATATGTATTATATATATTGCATATATACTTTCTGGCGTTGACACTGATGCGCGTAGGGACAATGACGCGCAACACAGACGTCCAACCCACCAACCAACCACCCACCGCGCGGCTTAATTCCGTGCAACGGCACTTGCATCTGCTAAAAAACACAAAGCAGAAAAAAACATGCCAAAAAACGCGTGACGATGCCTACCTCATCGCTCGCCCCACCCACAGCTCATTTTGTTGTGACAATGTCAAATTTGAATGTAATAATTCTTCGCGTTTTCCTGACGCATGTCATGGATATTGTTTATTGTTGTTGCTTTCTTTATTTCGCACAGATTTTTTTCCGAGCGCGTACGAGCAGCAAGTGCTGTAGCCAACTTTTGATTTATTGCCGCGTATGCTCGATAATTTCGTCTTAATTATGCATTTTTTTATTGAAAATTGTCGCCTTTCTTAAAATTATGACTATTCCGTGTGTCTGTGTGTGTGTGTGTGAGTGTCGTTCAAGAAAATTACACTTAAAACCGCAGCTGGACAGCCTCGGTTGGAGCGACAGCTGGACGGTTGGACAGCTGGGCGCATGAACTGCACCGCCAGAGGCCAGACATGGGTGACAAAAGCGTTGACACATCGCAACTGGTGCATCCAGCTGACATCTACACATACGCACGTGTGTGTGAAGAAAAGAAAACCCCGTTAAAATACATATGTGACATTTTATTTATTTTAATGACATCGTCTTACGCAGACAAAACAAAGGCGTTTTCCTCGGGAAATGCGATACTTTTCAGTTACCTTCGCTTTTTAAGGGTTTTTCAGTGGATTACAAGGGACGTGAGGAAGGGACGGGGTGTAAAGTGTAGAAAGTTCAATACTATGCATCAGCAAGTGATCACTTTATGAGACAAAGGTGATGAGAAGGAGATGCTGTATATACACTTAATGCATAACTAAATATGACGGACCGATGACGAGTTTGAGCTTAGATTGAATCCAGGCATGACCTTTTCCCAGTAATCATTTAGCTTTCGACCGGTTTTGGATTCAGAATTTTTTTCGGATGGGGATTCTCCAGAAAATTTTTCTTCATAGAGGGTTTGACACCCGAACTCCCCTCCTGGACCCGCCACTGTACCTATTTTTTGGACTCGGCGTCGGTCATATATCCAAGTTTCAAGTTTTTTTCCAGCGTTTAATATATTTTGTGAAAGTGATCGCATACGCTGAAATTTTTGCTCCAGTAGATCAATTTTGTAACCCGATCTCCAATATTAATAAGATTTGATTCGGATTGCCTAGAATGACTGCGTAAGAAGAGTTAGACTGGCATTATGTGGATCATATATGATTAGAAATTTGGTTTATACTCAAGTACACTGGATTTTCGCATAAACCGGAGCTTGTGAGAGAGCTTTGGTATCGTGGTTGCCCATACATTTTTTAAAATCCCTCCGAGAGAGGTGGCACTAAGGAATACCTCGGAGGACTAGTAGTACAATAGTATATGGTTACTTAATGTCACTTTTCCTGTTCAAAAAATAACAGCTAGAACTTCTATTAAGCTCGAAAGCTTCTCGTTCTACTCTGAGCGACTCATGAACACATTTTCTTTTAAGTTTTCAATGATCGAGGATGAAGGTCATACCCGTAAACTGGTAGCGCTGTAACAAACACTTGGAGGGCTGAAAATAGAAGTTTAGGCTTGGAGTCTTATTATTGGAAACACTCATATTGGAATCTACAATATAGAGAGAAATTACTAAATTTAGTCTAGAGCTGGTACTGTAATATACATGGTGTTATGGTTGTTTTTGGCTTTTACTATAAAGACCGGAGAATATACTTATGCTTCTTCACTATAGAGTTCATAGTTGTAAAGATAACATATGTAACTCCCACCTTTGAAGTCTTATTCCAAAATTATTCCACAAGTAAAAGTATGAAAGTAATTTCCCACAGTTAAGAATCATCATCTTGAAGCCAAGCTGCTTGCTTCTGCGGAAATTGTATCTGAACCGACATTCACCTCTCAACATGGAACTCGGTGTGTTTCTAGGATCTCCTCAAAAAAGAATAAAGAATGTTTTGAAAAGATAAAAGGTATATAAAGACCTAACCTAAAAAAGAAAAAATGCTGTTTCAAGACCTTTGGACATTTCCTCTGAGCTTGAATCCCACTTTTTTGAGGTTTGTTCGAGATATTAAGAATCGAGGGTCGTTTTGTATCCCTACAAGCTCATAATGTGACCGATCGAAGATTCTTAGATTAATAAAAAGATAATGACCAAATGAACTAAAAAATAACAGCAAGTACTCAATCAATAACGACAACAACAACTACTTTATGCAATTTAGAACCTTCATGTCTACAAAAGCCATTTAACGAAATTTACGGAACCCTGAAAAAATATACAAAAAATTTTTAGCGAAAGTTTTAACAATTCACATAAATACAGTTATTTACTTTCATAAGTATATATGCGTGCTGTAAAACTGTTTATTTTCGTATCAATTCAGATTCGCTGGCTTTGTGTCTTTGCTTTACATATTCATACACACACATACACTCATTCCTTCTGGCGTGCACATCTTTCAATATTGTCAATCTTTTGCGCTGCATAACCCTGTTGAGCGTTTATCTTTTAAATACATGCATACACACATACGTACATGCATAAATAAACAAACACTCGGACATACATATGCATATATTTATATATATTTCACATTGCATTTAAGGTCAGCACCGACACACCTCGCCTTGATGGCCTGCAACTGCTTGAAGCTGAAAAGACACGCGGTCTTCAACTTACATACCCGCAGGTGTATGTATGTGTGTATGCGTGTATGTTATATATGCCTTACTGCGCATACCTGTAGCTCTATAAATTCGGCCCCTGTATTTGTTTAAACAATTTGCGCCATACTTATTGACCTCGAAAGCGGCAGATTTGTGTGTGTGCCCGCCCGCATGCTGCTTCACTTTCAGCAATTCAACCAACAATATTTACAATATCCACGCACACATTTATATATTTATATGTATGTATTTGGTTTTGTGTATGCTGTGTAGCATCATCTTCAAAGCAGCGTGAGTGTAAACAAATTAACGAAAAGCTAGAAGATCTGCATTTTACCGGCTGTGCTTGACCATTGATTTGGCAGCTGCGGCTAAAATGATGAACACCAACAGTCCAACTGTGGTAGCGAAATTAACAGCAAAAATAAATAAATACATAATTTTTTTTAATTTTCAAAAAAAGAAATTAAATATAAATATTTTATTTTAATATTCATATTTTTTTATTTTCATTTAATTACTTTTATTTTTGGCAAAACTCTATTTCTTAAAATTAAATTTTTTGGTTTTTGTTTTTTTTCTTTTTAAATTTTGACAAAAAAATTTCTAATTTTTTATCGCTTATTTATATAAATTTTTTATTATTTTTTTTTTTTTTTAATTTTAATGATACTATTTTATTTTATTTTTTTCTTGATAATTTTCTTAATATTTTGCATTTTTTATTGATATATAATATTATATTTTATTAATTTTTTTTTTAATTTTAATTTTACAATTTTTTTAATTTTCTATTATTTTTATTTCAGGTTATTTTTTCCTGTTTATATATTTTATTAATTTTTTACAATTTATTTATTTATTTATTCATTTTTATTTTAATTTTTTAATTAATTTTTTTTATTTTAAATTTTTTTAACTTTAATAATTTTGTTTCAACTTCTTTTATTTTATTTAATTTTTTCTTTAACCTAAAACCCAAAATCTCAATTTTTTGCAATTTACCCAAATGTGTCTATTCTTATTTCAAGCTGTTTTGCATTCTTTCTTCTTTTTGTTCCAAATTGAACACTGATTTCCTCAGCCGCTGCACTGCTGTTACAAACAAAATCTAATTAAAATCAAAGCAAAGCAAAAAAAAATTAGAAGCCAAATCTCAAAAAGCATAAAACCGACCATCGCGGCGGAAAGCATTTAAATTTTCGCCGATTTTCCTATTTACGAGCATTTCTGTGCTGTTTCATCTTCTGCAGACGCGCACACGAGCCAAAATTATTGGCAGTTGTCCAAATTTCATGGTTAAGACGGAAAAAAGAACGGTCGTGGCGTTACGCCAATGCGGCTGACGGCAGCTCTTCGTGCTAAGAAGTGTTGGACCCGTTGATGGTTGAGAAGCTGCTTGGTATTTCGGCACTGTCCGTTGGCCATTTGTGTTGGTTGTTCGTTTTTGCTCGAACTGTTGCTTTTAGTTTGTGTTTTTTGCTGTTTCTAGTTCCTTCTTTTGATATGAATTTACTTATTTTTGGTTTTTTGTATTCTTCTCGATTATCACGAATGTTAAGCGTATGCTATGTGTTGAAGTCTAATATTGTTGTGGTTTTAATTTCTTTTTTTCTTTGTGGTGGTTTTGGCATTCTTTTTCTCTATAACTGTGGTTTAATGGATTACAGTTTCGATAATATAAACTTCATTACACATATATTTTTTATTATTTTCGGAGTCTGATAAACTCAGCCGAACTACACCGATACAAATTTCGGTCTTCTTAACTTTAAGTCTCTTTTCTCAGGCTTTTCATTAGTATTTTTGGTTACTGTTTTAAGGCAAATGATATTTATTCTGTAAATCTTTCGTCAGAACTACCCTTTATACTTTTCTTTAGACTCTGCGTTGCTTTCTTAAAGTCGATCTGTTTGAGAGTAAAAATATAGCCACTTCATCCACATTTGAGAAACATTCCACACATAATTTTTATCAAATAAAACGAGCTCTATAGAGCAGTAGTTGGCTTACTTTAGTCTTGAGAACAGTTTTCATATTGGGGGCATTACCAATATATCAAAATCAGTATTTTGTGTGCAGTCTTACTAAAACGGAGCTTATAAGAGAACCTACTAGCGCCTTATCTTGTATCATTGGTCCAGTTAGGCCTCAGCTTTACAATTTCACACCAATCTATACCAAGATCGCGTCGTTTAATTTGAAAGATCGCTGAATATGGCCTACATATCTCCGTCTCGACCATATTTTCAACAAAAAGTTGATTAAATATGAGACTCTAAAACTTCTATCTGCTGAGTTATGACCGTTCTTTCGCTCCGTGCTCGATAAGAACCCAACGCGCCTGCACTAGACTACAACCACACCATTCCCCGGCCGCAATGTATTTATATGCGATACCCAGGTCGTACGCGGCGTAATGCGGACACCATCTTGCCCGTAATTCTGTCATGTTTTCTTATGAGACACTTTATCGGAAGACAAGCGGTCATAATTTGAACAGAAGACATTTTGGTCTGCCCTCAAACGCAAACAAAAACCCGCACACATTGCCACGCCGACACTCGAATTGACAGGCAATGGCATCGTAAACTTTTTCGGCGCTAAAGCGTGTCGGCTAAGTAACTAAGTGCTTGGGTGTGGGCGTGCGCGCTCTTTCCCTTCCACACCACCCCCACTGGGGGTCGCAAGACAATAGCGAAACTAAAATAGATTAGAAATGCTGAAATACAAAGTTGGGCAGCACTTTGTTGCACGTACTTAAAGGCAGATGGGTCCGAGCACACATAGCTTGCAACAAACTGTGACGATTTCTTGCTTCTTGCCTTGGACCGCATTTACTTGTAGCCTACGTGTAGAAGCACACGGCTGCTGACTAGTGCTTGTACTAAATAAGCGGCCAGCGAACATCTCGACATTTGTTGTTGTTACGCGCTCAATACATATGCATATTTTTGTTATTTTTGTTTTTGTGCTAGCATGTCCCATTCGTTGGTCCACCGCGGACTGTGCGCCCGAATTCTGTTTGTCGCTGTGCGAGGTCAGTCGGCCCATGGTGGCTGCTGGCGCTGTCTGCTCTTGGTGTAGTTGTTGTTTTCGCATCTTTTGCTTCTTGCATGCCGCGAATTGTGTGTGCACTGGTCATCATTGACGGTTATTTTTAAACAAATTAAAAAGGCTGTCAAATGTTGCGCTGACGTACACCTCCACCCCTCGCCACTGCCGGCTGTGTGCGGTTTATTTTGGTTGTTGTTTACCGGTTTGTGGTTCTGCAATTGTTTTGCTGCTGGCACTGTGCTTGTTGTTGCTGTTACAGTTGGCAATTTGGTTGTTGTTGTTGTTGCATTGAGTGACATTTATTGCCAGCACCATTGCCATCGGCAATATTTGGCCGCCTGTCGCGCTGTCGAACTGTCTCAGTGGTTGTTGCTGCTGTTGGTTCAAATGTGTGACTGCTAGGTTTTATCAATGTATATGTTTACATGTGCGTGAGAGTGACGTCTGCTGCATGTTGCGCCCAGCAGCAAAACATTTCACTTGGTGTTCTTTACAGTTATTTTGCTTTTATTTATTTATTCATTAATTTTTTTTTTTTTTTTGTATATTTCTTGTTTTTGTTGTTGTTGACTGCTGCTGGCGCATTTTTCGCCACTCAATTCAATTTGTGCTTTGTTTTTGTGGGCCAAGGCAGTTTCTTTTACAATTCCCTGTGTGCTGAGTGTTGCCACTGAGTGGAATCAGATGCATAGCGGTTGTTTTTGCTGCAATTGTGTATTTTTAATGCACTTAAATTTTATTTCTTTTAATATTTGGAAATAAATTATAAAAAAAAAATTTGAAATTTCACAAAAGAATTAAAGAAATTAAAAATTAAAATAAAAATTAAAATTTATATTGTTTGTTTTTTTTTATTTAATATACAATTTTATACAGAAATCGTCCAAAGAATATTTAGTTTTAAAAATAATAAAAAAAAATGTATTTTTAATATATTTATTTTAAAAAATATTATTTTTATTTATTTTTATTTTTAAAAACTATAATTTTTGTTTTTTAAGAACGTAATTTTTAAAATTATTCTTACGAATAAATCTGTTTAGTTTTCGGATAGTTTTTTATTATTTTAGCTATTTTTTGTTAGTTTGGTCTTCAAAATATGTTTGTAGCAAAATATAATTTAATAAAAATTAAAAAATATATTTATAATTAATATTTATACATAGAGTAATTATGAAATTAAAATTGACTTTGATAGCACATTTAATATAATTTTACATTACTATTTTTCTTTCTCTTTTCAGCCAATTTTATGAGGAGGATCTAAACTATTCAACTTAAAAATAAGGTAAGTGTTCAAATATGCTTTTAAGAAAATTTAAAGGAAACTCGCTTTCTAATCTTTCGAGGGCATCAAAGAGTTTTTCAAGAAAAAAATTATGAATTAATTAAAATATTCAGATGATTTAAATTCGATTTTGAAAAAAAAAAATATTAGTAAAGACATTTTTTAGTTTCTTGAAAAATTATTTTCCAAAAATATACTTATATATAAATGAAATAATATTTTTTTTTATTTATAATTATTTAATTTTTTAGACATTTTACGAAATTTAAAAAATAAATAAAAAATTTAATTTCAATTTGAAATTACTTTTTCTTTTTTTCATTGAATGTGTTTTCTAAATATAAAAAACAAACAACATAAATAAATAAATTTAAATAAATCATATAATTTGTTTAATTAATTTTTTATTTTCATTTTTTTTTTATTTAATATTGTTTTAAGACTAAAAGAATTTATTCAAAAAATTCGAATTTAAATTATCTGAGTATTTAAGGCGTTTTTTATACATTTTGTTCAAAAATTTAATAATAAGTTTAATAAAAATTAAACTTAAATTAACTAAAAGTAAAATTAATTTATTAAAATATTTTCTCGATTTTAAATAATATTATTCAATAATATAAATTATAATACATTACATTTAAATTACGTACTTATGTATATTCGAAACTGACACTTGTTTTTTTTTTATTTCTCCAGAATTATGTTTGAAAATATTTCTTTACTCGCATTAAAAAAAAAAAGTTACGTTGTTAAACTTTTTTTAAAGAATTGAAAATTCTATTAAATAAATATTTTATAAAATAACGTTATTTATGAAAAATAATATTCAAAAGATATTGGAAATTACAACGTTTTTCAACACGTTGAAAAAAAAAAGAAAAACATTGCAAAATTACAAATTTTTTATTTCCAGTGTAACCAAAAATATTTATTATATTGGTAATTGCAACTGTTTTATTTCAATTTTTTTTTTTGATTTTTTTAATGTTCTGTTTTTAATTTTTTTTTTATTTCTTTTTTTTTAATTTCTTTTTTAAATTTTTTTTTAAATAATTCTTTTCTTAATTTTTTTTATTATTATAGTTTTTAATTTGCATTTATTATTTTTTTTTTTTAATTTTTTTGTATATTTTTTTATTATTTATATTTATTTATTTACATTTTTTAATATTTCCTAAACACTTAAAACTACTAATTTTAGTTAAAAATGCTATTTTCATTGCAAATTTTTGTACTTAAATTTTTCTGAAATTAAAAATTCAGTATTGTGTTGAGAGTCCTTTTTTAGCGTATCAGCTAAAAACCTATAAATTATAAGTTGTGTTGAGAGCTAACAATTTTTTTTATAAAAAAAAGCAAAGTCATATAATATATCCTACAAATTTGCTTTCAAAATATCTCCTCGCCACACTAGCAATACCAACAATAGAAGCATATCAAATTTGCATCATCACCAGAAAAGTGCCGCAGTCAGTCAATAGCCTTCACTTCCGCCGCTTGGCCAACATTACCGACACGCACACACATATATAAATATACACACACACATAAACATAGACATACGAAAACATACATGCAAATGTGTATCTATTTCTCAACGTCACTCGCCTAACAGCAGCAACACCAACAACTATGTCGGCGGCCACTCATATGTGCCACCATATGCTAATTCGCTGCTGGCTGCCGGCGTCAGTCGCCTACTGCGTCATTGTGCCTTGCAACGCCAACACCTACGCCAGCGTCGATGGCACCACTTTGTGGCTCTTGTCATTTCACTTTGTTCTATTAGACGCTCTTCCGTTCGGCAGCGGTGGTCGGCGGTGAAAGTGGCTGTTCGTTGCGGTGGTGGTGGTGTTCGTGTCCTCGAAGGTCCGACCACACTTGTCCCTAATGCCACCCCTACCACTCTTCCTCTTCCCTATCTCTCTGGCCACTTGAGCGCTTAAGTGCTGGCGCATTCAATTTGTAAGCTCCTAAGCTTGGATGTGTGTGTGCCTCGCATATGTGAGTGTGTGGTTAATTTGCTTGACTGCGTCGGTGTCTGCGTGTCACTGTTGCTGTCATGCATTACTATGTAAATTTGCACGCTCAGCTGGTGAAGTGTGCGCTCGTCCGTCGGCACCGGATGTTAGACGTCGTGCTCCAATTTCCTTCGCAGTGACGCCATCTTTGACCGTCTTCATCGTCGTCATCTTCATTTTATTCTTGCGGCCTGCTTGATTCGCTTGCTTGTTTGTTTGCATGACACCGTTACAGCAAGCAACCCGACACTGGGTAGCGTTTCGGCAGCGTTTTGCGACAGTGTTTTCTCTTGTTCTTCGTCGTTTTCTTTTCCACAATTTGTTTGCTTTTGCGGTTGAACGCTTGCTTTGTTGCGTCCTTCTTAAGTGGCACGTGCTTGTTCATATGTATGCATGAGGTCGCGAACTCCCCAAGCAATTTGACATTCTTTAGCTGTTGTCAAATGGCATTTCAAACCCCCTGGCGAGCTCTTTCTCCTATTTACCTGAAAATAACCATTTGAGGTCACTTTGTTGTCGGTCCTTAGCCGCTTTCGCACATTCTGTTGCTGTGACTCTAGTTTTTTTTCCATCATTTTTGCTGATCTCTCGATTAATAAGAACTAGTCCGAGTTGTTTACAATGCAATACAGAGTTACCATATATTTTAAATTTTCTTACATTTTTCTTTCGATCTTTGCAAAAATTTCGCACTGAAATATAAAAAATATATTTCTTGGCAATGCAGAGTTGCCATATATTTTTTTTGTCTATTTTAAATTTATATCTTTCACAGACAAATGTGTTTTTTGCAATGCAGAGTTGCCACATTTTTTTTAAATTTTATTATAATTGTTTTTTTGCCACCTCTACAATAATTGCAAACTGAAATATAAAAAATATATTTTTTGACAATGCAGAGTTGCCATATGATTTAAACCAAAAATTTTAATTTTATTATTAATTTGTTATATTTAGATGGCAACTAAATATAAAAAAAATTCTAGCACATAAACTGTTAATAAGCACTTTCAAACTGATTTTCATGCGCAGAGTTGCCATGTGAGTTGCTTGTACTTAAAAGCAGTAGGTGCTGCAATAGTTTAGAGGAGTTTAATTTATATACTCTGATTGTCACTAATTTTATAATATTATTTATAGTTATAATGAAATTCAATGCTAAATGCTTTATTTTCTGAGAGAGTTGCCACATAAATTTTTGTAATTTACAACAAAATTTGTGTACATACATAGGTAAAAATTGATATGAAATATTTCTTCTATACATTTAATGATTGCCAGTAACTACATACATACTGTACTATCTGAGAGAGTTGCCATATGATAGTTCATATATTAAAAAAAATTTTATAAACAATTTTAATTTATTTTTTATTTTTTTTATATATTTTTTCTTTATAATTTTTTTCATGCACAAAAAATTTTAAAATTGAGCATTTCTATTTTTGCTTTTGAAAAGTATGAAAAATAGAGCGAATATATTCTATCAGTTGGATTGATTACACTTCTCTTCTCGTTTTCAACAACTGTCAATAAAATAATAATATCTAAAGCAACCAATATATTTATTCACCAACCTCCTCAGCTCACCACATCCTCCCACTTTCGCGTATTGGCTGCTGGCACCAATAAATCCGCGGATTCGTGCAAACATATGTATATGCAGGACCATCAGTTATGCTCAACGATTTACGGTCATTCGTAAGCTTAAGTGCAAAATAGTACAAGCGAAGGGCAACGAACGAGACAAAAGGAAGCGACCACATGTACAGCATGATAAATGGAGTTTCTGCTTTCCGTTGAATTGCTTTTCATGCGCGCAGTGGCCATTGAGTGGCAAGCATAAAGCTTGAGAGCACGTACACACTGAAGCGTAAGTCTGCATGTCTGTTTGTTGCTTTCAACATTGGACTGTGAAGATTTGAGCTGTTCCACTGCATTGATTGCTACTCGGTGGCAATAATAAATCAACGGGAGATTTTCAACTATATCAATGGAGTAATACCAAAAATAAAATAAAAAAGAAAAATGAAGATTGAAAATTGAAAATTGAAAAAAAAGAAAATTTGTAAAATCGAAAATAAAATTCCCTTTTTCACAACCGTTCATCTGCGTAACGATTGGCGCTACGTGCCGTTCACTTTAAATTATTCCTTAAGGATATCAATATCCAATGCCGAAGCGGAACTGAAGAGATATATAACACCTATTTGAAATGTATATGTGTATGTACATATGTATGTATATACATACGTATATGTACATATGCAGGTATTATTGTTTTTAAGCGTATGAAAGATGTTCGTTGCAATTTCTGTGGATCAAGTAGTTGCAAAATGTGTGAGTGACAATGCTTGGAAAGTTGTTGGCGACAGTAAATATGGAGAGTTAGTTATAGCTACTGAAACCCTAAATTAGGGGTTAAATTGAAAAAAGGAAGAGAAATTGTATGCACATGCATATTATTGAAATTGAGCTAAAATTATTAATTCCGAAAACGACTCCGAAAATTCGGAGTGGTTTTAGACATTCAAAAATCAATTAAATTAAATAAGTCAAGCTAAATATATTTATTCCGAAAGTACTCCGAAAATTTGGAGTGATTTTATGACACGCATAAAACATTTTCTTAATAAAATCACGCCGATAATTGACTTAAACAGTGTGTTAATTAAAAGTTAAGCTGAATATATTAATTCTGAAAATTCGGAGTGATATTATGACACGCATAAAACATTTTCTTAATAAAATCACGCCAATAATTGATTTCAACTGTGGTTTTACAATAATTTGTTACATTTGCTGCAAATTCAGAAATTCGGAGATGCTAAATTTTTAATTTTAACTTTAAATGTAAACGGTAAGCCGTCGAGTTAATAATATTTCTTCCAATTCATCTTGCCAATTCCTTCTTAGCACACACAGAAACCGCTTTCAAGTGCCTCGACCTCAATTGGTCGAAGAACAAATGACGCACATGTGACCCCAAACCCAGGCCAATCCAAACCAAAATCCTTTAAGCCAAACACTTGGCATGTTCATGCACACAGTGCACAAATACATACATACATTTTTACCAACATATGAACAAATTTATTCACACACAGATAATATATCAAATTCTCACAGAACAAATTGCAGTGTAGCTATAAACACAGGCGAATGAGTGCATTTTTTCGTGGCAATGCCAAAAACGTTCATCAATTATCAGATGAGTTGTAAACGCTATAACCATAAATTTATCGAAAACGCCAACTGTCTCCTCTGCCAACACATGTGATCAATGAGCTTGTATGTGTGTGTATGTGTGATTGATTACTGAAAATAGCATACTTGCATACTTGGCCTACAAATAGGCGCTCAGCAGCACAAGTACAGAGTAGCAGCATAAGTCAAGTCGCTCTGAATGTCCTTGTGAGAGAATTTCGATTACTATTTTTTATGTTTTTGCATTTTCGTTGCCAAAGATTTGCATGATGGCCACAGGCTGTTGCCACAAATGTGTTAAGTGCAGCCGGCTCACATTATAAGCGACATGATAGTTGTATGTGGCTTATAAGCATACACATATGTATATATATTTACTCTTTGTGTGTGTATATGTGCTTTTGAAGGGTTTGTAGACATCAAAAAGTGTTCAAAAGCGCTGGGTTGGCACAAAATTTGGCCTCACCACAATTGGCTGGTATTCGCAGCGAGTGCCATGGCTTGGCTGTGGCCTTCAACTTTGACACCTTTTTACTATAATTAATGCATTGTGCTTGGAGAATATATATATTTTGAATTTTCGATATGTAGTTATCCCTGTAAGATTCGAAAATATTATTTTAATTTAAAAAATATTATTTTTTGAATTTATAAAGCAATGTTCTTATCAAATTTTTAATTATTTTTCCCTTTCTCACCATATTCTTTGAGAAATTTACTTACTTCTTCTTCTTTAGTTTCTTATTTTTTCATGATTTTTAATATTTTCCAATTTCGCTTATCTGCCAACTTCAAAGCTGTATGAAGTATTTTAACATGTAGCCTATAGCTGTCCTTCGTATGTGTATTAAAGAACTTTTATCACAGCTTCATCATGTATTTTATTGCTCAATTTTCATTTTCTCCAATCATCTCCCTCTCTCTTCTGACATTTTATATGTATCTCTCATATGTTGTATGCCTGTGTGTTGATATACAGTTTGACAGGATATTCTCGTTTGAAAGGCTTAAATGCAAGCCAATTTAACAGAACAAAAGTCGAGACGACAACTTCCCAGTGGAAATCAATTAAGTTGAGTCGCTTTACGGCAGGAATAAAAAGCATGGAGAGAAGTAAGAGAGTATGTAGTTTTTCCTTTATCTACACCGAGTAGCAAGAATGATAGAATACAAGATTACGACACTAGTTTACCGTTAGTTTTTTTCGGTTTAGCTCTTGACAATTCTTACAAAAACAAATACATTGTGCAACAATTTCGTGACGTCACACTTCTGCCTAGAGAAGAACAAGCATAGAAATGCATACAAATTGTAAACAGAAAAGTAAACACTTTTGGAAATTCCCAAAATAATATTAATTCATTCGTCTTTGCAGGAAAAATTTCAGTGGAATGTTTAGAATATTGTTGCGAGAAAAGATATACATAAGTAGCTTTAGGCACATCCACAATAAATAGAGTAGCATTTGTGAAAATTGTTCAAATGAAGAAAACCAGTGAAAGTGTACGGTTGTATTTATTTAAATTTCTAAGCAAAATATATTAATTTTTTAAAATGAAATGTGCAGTGGCTTGTTGTAATAATTATTATGCAACTAAAGGATCGAAAACGAGTTTTTTCAGTTTTCCGGCCGATTTAAAAGTTGCCAAAAAATGGGTGTTATAGTATCATAAACACAATTTATTTAATCATTCACTTTATTTGGAATTAGTTGACGATAGGTTAAAAATATGTTACAAATATATCTTCAATATATCTGATACATCCGAACTTATAATATATGTATATATTTATATACAACACAAGAAACGTCTTCTCCATTCGAACCACAACTTAATAGACAATTTTATTATCAATAGGCCGATATATTTCTTTAGAAATGATTCAAATCTTTTCACTCAACAATATTCAATCGCTTCACTAAAACTTTTCATTAAAATCGAAAGAATTAATAATATTTTGCGAATTTACAAAAGTGTTCTGTTTACAATTTGCAGGCCATTTGACAGTTTTTCACTCTTGTTCTTCTCAACACGCAACTATGACGTATCATAATGGCGGTTGTCGTAATCTTGTATTCTATCATTCTTGCCGAGTAGTATAGAAAGCATCAAGTTCAGTGAGAAGGAAGGGATGCTCGGAATAACCAGCTGTTCTTTTCTCATTCTTGATATATAATTTTTTCTTCTCAAAAAGTTCATTCTCATTTATTTTATAACTATGAGTAAGTAAAAATTGAGAAATTTTGAAAAAATTTAGTAGTTATTAGGTAAACAAAAATTCTTGAAGACTTATTTTAAAATATATAGTATACATTTTTACTGCTTTTTTACCTTCACAGTTATTTTTTTCTTTTTTTGAGAAATATATGGTATCACAATGGAACTATTAGACACAAATATTCAACGGTGACCACTATTTTTTCATTGTCTGGCTATCTTTCGCTGTTGTCTTTCTCACACACACGCACTCTATCTCTCTGTCTCTGTCCCTCTTTCCTCTTATCTCTCTCTCTCTTTCTAACTCTAACCCTTTCTTTCATATCTTTCTTTTCTTGCACATGGTTGTCTTGTTCTTTCTTATGTTCTGTCTCACTTATCCTTGTTTATGATATTTTGAAAGATTTTTGATTCTCAACCGGTTTTAAGATAAAGAATTATTAATTAAAAACCAATGTTGTGCCAAAAATCTTCGACTACACAATTTTTCTTTGAGCATAACCATTTTGGGACTTCACTGATGGAAAATATAAATTTCATATTTTACTAACTGACTTTTTGCTCCACAAAGGTTATGCAGTACAGCTTTGTAAGGAGTATAAGATAAAAGCACATTCGTAGATATATTTTACTTTTTAGCCTTTGGTCCATAAATGTTCTGGAGTACTTAAGCATTTTATCGCCTTTACTTCCACACATTCTGCTGCTCAACCATCCAACATATTATCTGTGTGTTGAGATTTCCTCTCTTCTCAACGCACTTTTCTTTAGCAGCCAGAGCAAGTACTTAGTCGTGAGTGCAAATTGTAATTCCTGCCGTTTCAGCAAATGGACTGGAAAATCTTTTACCCTGCAAATAGACTGTCTGCTGCAAATATCGCTTTACGTACGTATGTATGTACACGCATTATTGTGTAAAAACATTTCTGCATTCTCTGCTTGATGGAGTGGTGGCTTGACTTGACTTCTCCTACCTTTGATATTTGTGTTTTTGACAACCAATTCTTGATCGAACTCGAATACAACTGGAAAGTGCGTAAGCAATATGGCTAACTTTTATTCCAACCAATAGCCATGATATAATTATGTAATGTGTGTGCTTGTATAAATATCTGTCGTTTCTTTTTATGCTTTGTTCTGTGTCATGATTTGTTTTCCAGTATCACAAATATGCCTCTAACTTTGAAGAATCTTCATTTTTCGATGGCAATCAGGAAAATGCAATTAACTTCTACCAAAAATGATAAACAATAAACATTTTATTATTGTGGTTCGGAATTTGTTTGATATGATCAAGCAGTCTTATCCAGATGTTGGTTAAGCGGGAAGTGGTGTGTTTCCGTGCCACCAGACCTTTTTGGAGGGCTTTGCCTCATAAAAGGGAAGAATGAGCAAATCCAAAGCGAAAAATGTCTTTTTTGACATAAAGGGCAACGTCCAGTATGAATTTGTTCCTCCTGGACAAACCGTCAACGCCAAGTTTCACGTGGAAGTCCTCAAGAGACTCAAACGAATGGTCAATGGGGTTCGACAAGGCATCACAGCTGATTGAAAGTTGCACCACGACAATGCCCCGGCTCACACCGCCTTTCTTGTGAACAGCTACCTAACCAAGGCCGGCATCCCAACACTTTTGCAGCTGCCCTAGAGTCCAGAAGTAGGCTCCCTGGACATTTTTCTTTCCTTGCCTAAAAAGGCCGATGAAATGGGACCGGCTCTCAAGACAATTGACTGTTAATTAATTTTGACTAATTTTTCCCAAGTAACTATGTTCTAAAGCAACTAGTCCAAAAGTAACTATCCCAAAATTAACTGGTTACAAATGTAACTAGTCAAAAAGTAACTGGTTCCAAAAGTAGTTGATAACAGTTTTCCACCCAATTTGCAGGTTTTTAGATTTCAACGAAATTGTATTTAATTTTCAAGCTAACTTGCAATTTTTTTAGGTTTCATCGAGAGTGTCTTTTAAATTTTACCTATTTTTATAATAACACATGACATTTTGATGTTATACTTACTCAGAATATTTTGACATACGACCGCTTATTGATTATAGTAACTTAAAGGATTCATCTCGGCCAAAAAATAGAATTAAGTTGCGATTATTTTTTACAACTTTTACAAAAAAATTTGAAAGGCGTATAAACTGGTTTTAAGTCTCAAAGTACTAAGCATATTCTAAAGCTACCAACTTTTACCATTGAGCTCCACTTGTACAATATACTGCAATATGCTGCATTAACTGTACTTCAAAGCAACAGAAATGGCAAGTAAATCGCCTTATTACTTACCGCACGCTGTTCAATACAAGAATGGCGCACAGTCACCTGCACATATCCTTCAAAGTGTTCAAATCCTTCCGAGCAGAAAAAGCGCTGCTTAGTTATTAACAACAATACAACACCGCAGTAAGACTTAGGGGCTTTGCTAGCACTGCAAGAATAGCAACAACAGCAGCGAAAGCAACCACAACAACTTTTCCAACTAACTATACTACAACGCAGCATCTCCACGCATGCACACACACACACACACCCATACAATTAAGCAGCCATTGTACTAAATTGTGCGCGCGTTCAAGAAGCCGTCAACACTTGAACAATTCAGCACACACACACAGACACACTCATGTGTATATAGCAAACTGAAATGCGAAGAAAATAGAAAAATTGCTAGTGAAAAGCAATAGTGGAATTGTTCTGTTCGAGGCAAGCATAAATAAATAAAAGTAAGTGCAAAGTTGTCATTAAGTAGACGCCGAAGTGTAAGAATTGGAATAAGTGCATGTGAGGTGCGAATTGCCAGCAAAAGGACGAAATGCCAACACATACGCGCACAGTGGATACCTTTTCTTACACCCACTTGAAGGCAGGCAGTCAAGTGGCGAGCTCAAATATGAAATACTCGTAATGATGTTGATGAACATGCGCATTAAGTGCAATGTGAATCGAAGAAGTTCGCACGAAAAAAACACGAAAGTGCTTCCGAGCAAAGCAGAAGCAGCAAAATACTCGTACAAAGCCGCGCCATAAGCACCAGCACATTGGCAAGCGGCAGCAGCAAGCAATGAAAGTGTTATACAAAGCGCTGCGACACCAAATGAGCAACAAAAACGAAAAGAAGAAAAGAATGTGCAGAAAGCTGAGTGACGAGAGGATATAAAGACATTTTCTATGCTTGTGCACGCAAGCTTACATATGTACATATACATGCATACATGTGGGTGTTTGTCTCCTTATGAGCGCTTAGAAATGGTCGCTGTAATAATGAAAGTAAATGTAAGTAGCGCAAATACGCATGCTGTAAAGCGGCTTAGCGCAATTGCTGAGTGAGACATTGAGCATAATGCATAGACACCGTAAATATGCCCAGTGGTACGTCATGGTGGCTCAGAAAATTTATTTTGGGGAAGTATCAAAATTTTTCGTTTTAATATAAATAATTATATAATATTGATATTTTTTGCGATGAATTAAAAATTTTTCAATCGAAGAATTTGTTCCTTGATTTTTATCGATCAGTTTGTACGGCAGCTATATGCTATATATGCCCGATCTGAATAATATTTTCAGATCTTGTACCGTTACTTTGGACAATAATCAATGCCAAATATCATGAAAATATATTGCCAAATAAAAAAGTTTTCTATACTAGGACTTAACTTTGACCAATAATTTTGTATGACAGCTATAAGCTATAGTAGCCCGATCTGAATAAAATCTAAGGATATTGTAGCGATAGCTTGCGTAATAATCTATGTCAAATTTGGTGAAGATGCTTTGTCAAATTAAAAAGTTAACCACACAAGGACTAGAGCTTGATCATTCAGTTTGTATGGCAGCTATAAGCTATAGTAATCCGATCTAAATAAATTTTTCAGATATTGTAGCGACGTTTTGAGCAATCATGTATACCAAATTTCGTGAAGATATCTTATCAAATAAAAAAGTTTTTCATATGAGGACTTGAATTGGATCGGTCAGTTTGTGTGGCAGCTATAAGCTATAGTAGCCCGATCTGAATAATTTCTTCTGATATTATAGCGATATATTGAATAACAATCTATGCAAAATTTCGTAAAGATATTTTGTCAAATAAAAAAAATTTTCCATATGAGGACTTGAGTTGGATCGGTCAGTTTGTATGGCAGCTATAAGCTATAGTAGCTCGATCTGAATAAATTCTTCTGATATTATAACGATATATTGAATAACAATCTATGCAAAATTTCGTAAAGATATTTTGTCAAATAAAAAAGTTTTCCATATAAGGACTTGAGTTGGATCGGTCAGTTTGTATGCCAGTTACATATGTGCTATAGTGGTCCGACATCGAACTCTAAACTTTATAAATAAAAAAAATATTATTTATCTCGAAAATACTATTTTTTTCAACTTTCATTTAAGGTTCTGTTCTAATATCAATTATTAATTTTAATTTTAAATACAAATTTAAAGAATTTTTATTTTATTTATGCATATCTGATGCTATTTTTAACATTTTTTTTTTTTTACTTTGCAAAATTTGGAACTATACATTTACTTTTTCTACTGGGTATACTACCAATGCTCACCACATTCACACACACAATATATAATATACATATATACATACATATGTATATGAATAGTCATCAGCATAACAACTGTTATTCTGCAAATGTGACTACTACTTAGTATTTATTACTAACTCAGTGCTCTTTTTTTTGTGTTCGAAAAACATCTTATTCCTTCACGTCAATATGTATAGTTGTAATCTTCCACTGAGTGGGTGCAATAAACCGCCGAAGGTGTTTCTAAGCCAGCAAAGTATAAGAATACACATGTAATAGCTCTAAGCATGTTCGGTAGATTCGCCGGCGCAAAGAATGCCAGATAATGAACAACTACTAAACTGCAGCATAACAACAAAAAATCTAACAGAGTTGACGAACCATCACAAATCAGTGCGCATTTGTGCATGTGAGTGGGTTAAGTGCGCCTTAGTTGAAGGCAAAATAGTGCACGCTTTAGTGCAATGGTTATTGCCCGCTCTTGTGATGGTGTTTGTGCGCTCTAAGCAGCATCTTGTCTTCTCAATTGCGCAAATCAAATGACTTTTCACCTAAATGCGGCCGATGCATGAATGGCGAACTTATGCTTATTCCCACATACTTACATACATTGCTTTCATTCTGTCAACTATTCATTGAATACGCACTACCAACACTTTGGTGTGGCTTAGCATTTTTCAGTTGATTGAAAACTTTACACCCTCTCCTTGTGTTTCGTTGCCTTGTTACCATGCTTTGTTGAATTCTCGATTGGGTTTCGCGTAAATCTGCTTAACTGCATACCTAACTGTGTTTGCGAGGAGAATGTGCGAACTCTTCAAGCCTTTGAAGTGAGAGCATTAGTTTGCGATTGTGTGGGTGGTCTCTTAGTGCCCTGTAGGAAAAAGATATTGCTAATGAAAATATTGTTTTTTAATATGTGTGAGTGGCATATGGTGGAAGGAGGTTTTCTGTAAAAGAAATCTTTTAATGTTGGCAAAAACAATACTAACAACAAAAAAATATATTTTTTTTTTTTGTGAAAAAGTTAGTGCATAGTTGTTTTTTATAAAAAATTAAAAATACATTTGTTTAATAAAAAATAATTTTATATAAAAATAAAATTTATTTTTAAATTTTAAAAAATAAAATTTATTTTTATTTTTATTTTATTTATTTTTTATTTTATAAAAATATTTTTAAATAATTTTTTTTTTAATAAAAAATAAAAATATATAAATATGTAAAACTTCAAATAAATATTTTATGGTGAAAATACCGTTAACATGTTAAATCAGCACTCCACACCTGCTTAATTCTTCACCTAAATTGAATTTAAATGTTAAAAAGCTCGATATGAGTTCTTATGACAACTCATAAATAGTTTGAAAAACTCACAATTGTCAACAAAGTTTGAATTTTATTTTTCTGTCCTCTTGTAGTCCTTTCGAGTCTATAATATAAGTACTTAAAGCTAAAAAAACATATCCCAATATAAAAATAAATTTCCTACAAGGCTTATGTTTTCAAACCCAAAAGTCCTCTACGATTGCTTACTTTTGTGCTCAACAATGGTAGACTTGATTGAGTAACTTTGGTGAAGTCCTTTAATCTCACAGGTGCCAGTGTAGCTGTTGCTTTGTCAATACCTTTCTTGAGGAACAGTTGTTGACTTTTTTATGTGAAGGCAGTTAAGTGTTCAATCAAAATTTATTTTTGAATGTAAATTTGCTAAATTCTCATATGCTAAGTTTGGAAAATAATAGTAAAAAAAATTTATTTAAAAAAAATTATTTGGGAAAAAAAATATTTAAAAAAAAATTATTTAAAAAAATATTTAAAAAAACATTTATTTAAATTTTTTTCTTCTTAAATTTTCTTTATATAATTATAAAGTGAAAAAATTTCTAAATATTTTATATTTTTTGTTTTAAATTTTTTTTTAAATAATATTTTTTTTAAATCCAGAATATTAAAATATCCAAAAAAGTATTTTAATATGTGTGGACAGTCGTCTAATAATTATAAAAACACTTTTTTGCTGCTTAAGGCAAGGATTTTACAGCTTACACTGTTTTAGCGCCTAAAAGTAGACTTATGAAAAAACAAAAAGTTACTTTTTTTTGAAAAATTTTATGATTTCTACAACTTTCTTACATTACATCCGAAAATTTATGTGCTTTGAGCACTTATCTAAACAGACTTCCGCTACCAAAACCGACGAAAACACAAACTATTTACAAACTTTACGCACACACGCATTGAGAAGCATGCATGCTTACCACAAAAGAAATTGTGTGCTTCCTGCTGCACATGCACACCCAATTATACATGTACGCACATATATAAACATATATAAATCCTGTATGACAATGTGCAAAATGGCTTTTGTTGATGAACAATTTTGTCAACTGACCTCTGACAACTTCATGGCCACATTATCAAGCCATCAGCACATCAAACTTGCCACAAAAACTAAGTGACTTGCAACAGATTTTGCATAACAATTTTTTGGCTGACTTGCTGCACACATTCAGGCGTGCATATAAATTCAAACTTTTTCGCAAACACACAACCACAAGTTGACGCTTATTTGTGGCGCTTTTTACACCCACAGGCAAAGGAAATGGAATGTAAAGACAGCATTTGACTTTATTGCGAGCGATTATGTGATTTCTCATATGTGTATGTGTGCGTGGGTGCATATTGACTTATTTGTGTACATTGTAATATTCATGTGTTTGTGTAAGTGCAGTCAATTGCGAAGTTCATCGCACAAATTCATCAAGTTTTTGTTGTTTTTTCATTTGCTTTCGCCTAACTTTATCATCAATTTCAATAGCTGACACTCAGATGCTCCGTTTTTCAGTTCTTTATTAGCATTTCTGCACTTTGCTTGCATTCCTCCGTTGACCAGTCGCCATTTTCTTGCCAGCCTCACACACATTCTCTCCCACGAATTGTCTCCACATTGTCGCAACCTACAAAGTGCTTGCCTTTTGCTCCTCATATCACACTCTCCCACTCTTTATTCCTCGCTATTGTCAATGGCGACAATATTTTCCATTTATTACCGGCTCTATAGCCTACGATGGCAATCTATGCAATTGCTTCAGCCTATATGTATGCTTCGTTGCAAGCGCCCATCCTCCTATTTGCAAATGTGTGCATGTATGCGTGGATTTATATGAGTTTGTGTGCTCGAATGTGGGCAGTCATGTGCGAATGGCGATGCTTTGTTTGTTCTTCGTACATCAGTCTTGCTTTGCATGTGTACTAGCACTAAGTTTGGATCTAAGTGTGTAAATATGTATGTGTGATTTTGTGTTTTGTCCAATAATTTGCCTTCTGCATTGGCGCTGTATATGTAAGTCACTCAATCAATCAATCAGTGTGTGAATAGGTCGTGCCATTTGGTATCTTCTCCTTCTTCTGTGCTCCCTCCCTTTGCTTCCTGCTTTATTTTCATTACATTTTTGCTTTGTTTGTTATCATTGAAGCATTCTTCCAATATGGCGCAAGCCACTTCAACTTACTTTGTTTTTGAAATGTTTGATTTTTTTGTTGTTATCAAGCATTTTTGTTGTTCGGAGTGTTATTTCTATTCATTCCAGTGGTTTCAAATTACGTATGGATGTGTGTAGGTATTTCTTTGCTTAGTCTTGTTGTGCGATTTTTTCATGGGCATATCAGTGACCCTTTTTATTGCTGGAAATCACCTGTTTAATATTTGTATAGGCCTAAAATGAGTATGTATTTATTGTTGTTGTGCCATAGATGAATATTTAGTCTTTTATTGGCGTAGGCAGAATGAGTAAAAATAGTAGGCGCAACTCGCAACCGGTTTTCTGATTCAGAGATCTCATTATTTGAGAGAATGATGGTCACTCATATTTATAGCAGTACATTGAGGTCAATCAGCTTTCTGAAAATCGCTTCTTAATCACAAATAAAACAGTTTTCCATACAAAGACTTGATTTTGATTTATCGGTTTGTATGGCAGCTGTATGCTATACTGACTCGATTTGAACAATTTCTTCGGAGATTGCACTATTTGCTTAGAGAATAATCCATGCCAAATTTCTTCAAGATATCTCGTCGTATAAAAAAATTTTCCATACAAGCTTTTTATTCCGATCGTTCAGTTTGTATGACAGCTATATGATATAGTGATCTGATCTGAATCATTTCTTAGGAGATTGCACCATTAGCTTAAGATATAATCCATGTCAAATTTCGTGAAGATATCTCGTTAACGAAGAAAGTTTTCCATACAAGCTTTTTATTCTGATCGTCCATTTTGTATGGCGGCTATATGCTATAATGATCCGATTGGAGCCATTTCTTCAGGGATTACAGTACTGCTTCAGATTACACCTCTAGCCAAATTTCTTGGCGATATCTCATTGAATGAAAAAGTTTTCCGTACAATTAGTTTATTCTAATAATTCCGTTTCTATGACAGCTATTTGTTATAGTGGTCCGATATCGACGCTCACAACATATTAAGGGCTTCTTGAGAAGAAAATAACGTGTGCAAAATTTCAGTTCGATATCTCAAAAACTTAGTGACTAATTTGCCTATATATGAACGGACTGACAAACACGGTAGGCAGAGCTCATATAACAGACATCCTCTGCCAAAAAATGGCAAACAATAATAATGAAGTGCACTTTACTCAACGTCATGGCTATTTATTTAGTCTAGGTATGTATGTATTATATATTTTGGAAAAAGTTTTGCTGTACCTGTTAGAATGTAGCAGATTAGGACAATAGTTTAATAGAACAATGCGCAGATAAGCCACAGACACAAAAAGAGGACAAAACACTGCCGAAAGAATGCACTCATAATGTGCAGTGGAACATGCTGAGAATTAGATATATACGTTTTCTATATACATATACATATTAAATATGTATGTTATATGAAAAATAAAAATAAAGGTAACAACAACAGAAAAACTCTGAAGAACAATGGTCGCAATATTAAAATATCACAGGTATGCTTACAAAAGTGATATACTATACCCATATAATGACTGAATTTATATGCATATATTTATATATTGGTACATTTCTCCGAATGCGCTACGCAATGGAATGCAATTTAGTTGAATGGCCTAAAAAACAGATACAGTTGCAAAGAATTTTAGACGAATAGACATGGGCATGTTTATACGCGCTTTCGAAGCCTTGAAAATGATGAAGTAATCATAAATACAAGTACATAGTAGTAGTACCTGCGAGCCAAAATAGTTTCATAGTCATATGACTTTGACTACACTACTAAAATGTTATGCGAGTCTATGTATGTACATATATTTTTGTGACCAAATAATTCTCAATAGATCCTATTGACACTTAGATCACTTTCTTAAACCCTCCTCGCCTTTTAGACCACTTCTAGAGCCACTTGAATTTCAACTAACATCGCAAACATATATTGACCGACTTTCGCTCGAAACCATATTTGAATTAATCATTCGTTAAATGTCACTTAACACACACACACACATGCATATATACATATATACGTATAAATTCACATACATACAAAACCAAACATGACTTTGGCAAACGCTATTGACAGCTAACACATACATTTGAACCAAAGCGACATTGCGCCTTTAATGGCAAATAAATTAGCTGCGACGAGAGGAAAGAGTATGTATGTGTGAGCATCAACGAATATGCGGAGAATGCACACACAGCCATACAAACATATAAACCGACCAGCAGCTGCTGCCAGGAAACGAAATAAGCTAGAAGAAGCGAAAGAGAGAGAGAGAGAGGAGTAGAGGAATAGAGGAATAGAGGATTAAGGGGTAGAGTGAAAGAAACCATAATGACATTTCATGTTGAAAGCAATAACAAATCGAAATTCGTGCTGTGGTGGGAGAAATAAATCCAACATTGATTTATGAGCGCTAATAGTATGGCATATATTACACAAATACACACAAAGCGAGATGAGTTGGCACATCAGTAGCAACATATAAAGACATAGAATATACTTAACGCTTACATAAACATTTATATAGAGCCTAAAATGTCAGTGGCGCATTGGTGCCTTCAACACACACTACTAAACATGTGCGGGTGGCTGCAACTGTTTAATTTTTGTTTATGTGTGTATTTGTGCATCTGTGGCTCTAAATTATATGCATTGTTGGCTGTCTGCCATTATATGTTTACTGACATTGTGACAGCTACTGAAACCATTAAATGCAAATGCGCCCGCAGTCGCACATATACACATGTGTATGTATTACTCATACACTCACACACACTTATTCTACATTTGGATTGGCTAAACAAATCCTAGGGTTTATTGTCGCTGTTAGCTTTGTGGGTATGACGCCAGCTATTTGGCTAGTTAGCATTAGCGGCAAATTCTGGGTATAATTATCTAAAGAACCACAGAAGATGAATGAGCCTAAATGTATGCTAAATGCTAAGTGAGAAATGAAGCTTTATAAGGACAATTTGGTGCGATTTCAGATCGAATCACTATAACATATAGCTGACACAAAAACTGATCTGTAATAATCAAGATAAAATATTTGTATATGCTTTTAAGCCTTATTTTAGATTTTTTTGTTCGAAATTTATGCAAAAGTGTCATAAATATAAAATTTGAACAGAAAAGTAAAACAAATTTTTCTTAAATTTATAATAAATAATTTTGATAGTATTTATTTTTATGTTTTGTTTTTATTTTTATTATTATTTTTTTTTTTTGTTTTTTGTTTTTTTTTTTTATTTTTATTTTTTTTTTTTTGTTTTTATTTTTATTTTTTTTTTCTTATTATTATTTTTTTTTTCGTTTTTCACAATAAAACTGTACGTGTATGTAAACGACTGCACCCTGTATAATATATAAGGTGCATTAGAAAAATTACTGAAACAATGCAAACTAAACAAAGAAGTGTTGAGAGAATGTTAATATTGCCACAATGACAGAAAACAATAACAATATGCTCAAGAATTAAGTAAAAATAGACAAAGAAAAAATTTTTGATTTAAGAAAAGTGACACAAATTTTCATTTAAGTATAATGTTCTAGCACCATTAATACTTAGCTCACTTATTTTCAAACAAAAGCCATCAAAATCACTTCTACTTATGTGTGTGTGGTAATCTAGCTGTCAAAATCACCTTGATTACCCCTACAACCACAACAGCACTTTGTGTAATTTAAATACAAATACATTCCTGTATTTTGGCTCGTAGCCATTTAGAGAAGCTGGTAGCTCATTTAAATATGTGTGTACATACATATGTATATTATCTATGTGAGCATGTGTACATATTTTGGAAGGCGGAGGCCACTTCTTTTGTCGGTTAAGCCAAGCACTGTTGCTTTGCTCCACCATTGTCACAGTGATGTTAACCAAAGGCTTTTAGTATTATTGTTTTACGATGAGTTTGGCAGCTGCGCCTAGTTGTATGCTTTGATAAATACTTTTCAAGTGATATACATATAAAATAATTACATATATGGTACTTTCTTGAAGGAGAAACTGATTTTTGGCATTTATAGACTTCATATAAACTATAATTATTAGCATTTTGCTTACATATTAAGCTGAAACGTGCAAACTTATGCTATAGTTCAACGGAGTTGGCCTACATTTAGGCGCAAATAGGTAAAAATGCCAATTTTTACTAGGTGACTACTGCAGAAATGTATGATCAAAACAAATTATATTTTCGGCAGCTTCACTAAGGGTAATAATTTTGTAATATATTATTTATTTATGATATATACATACATATATTCGTTTATACTATATTAATCAACATCTTAGTGAGAAATATTATTTTGGTTAATATTCTTATGTAATTACCATATGTTTGTGCTTATTTTCGGCAGCCACTTGCTACAAATGCTGCTACCTTTTTAGCATAACTCTCATAGTAATTTTTTGCTGCTTTTATCATATACATGTTTGCATATAAATATATATGTATATATGTTTTAGTGTTAATACCGCGTAATGCTACAAGCATAATATATAAAATATAACAATAACCCTTATGCCTGCCACTCTTTCGCCAAGTAAGTAGTTCTCCTCAACTGCAAAGTATTGCCCACTTTTTATGCCTTTCAACCTTTTGTGCAGAAATTAAGCTTTTGTTCGTCGTCTTTTGTTTGTGCAGCTTTATTGTACAAATCTAAGTTTGGTCTAACACCTCCAATGACTTCAAAACTATTGAGCGACCCTCACATTTTCTGAACTCAAATGTAAATGCAAACCACTCAGGTATGACTGCTGTCGCCTGCTTTGTTTTTAAGTAGATTGCTATTGTTACAGCATTATACAAATAACCTTTTAATTATATATTTTTCTTTTGCCAACACTGGTGATAAGAAGGGTATACTTATACAAAATAAAATACTTTCTTAAAATTGTTTTATGATTTTTTGGTTATTTTTTAAGCTCTGGGTGCTGTTGATTTAAGTTGAATAGTATTTTTGTTGGAACGCCTAAATGTATGCTTAAGTTTTAATTAGTATGCAGAAATATAATATTTCATTAATTGGTTTATGTGTGAGGAAACTCATGAAGGAAAAGCAAAATTAAGTGCGCTGAATGGAGCGAGAAACTGATTTGTATGTATGGATATGTATATGTGAAAGTGAGTAAAGCCAAAAAGTTTTAAATTTTTATTTTATTTTAGTTTTTTGCCATTTTTTTTTTATTTTTGAAAAAAGGAAATATTTAAAAATTGGATAAGAGATTTTTAAATGTTTTTTTACGACAGAGAGTACTTCAATTACAACGAAAATTTTATGAAATTTTATATTAATAAACTTCCAAATTAGCCTACTGAAAACTAAAAGCGGATATACAATAAATATTATCATATATACTCGTAAAAATTAAACAAACACAGTTTTTTTTCAAAAATTTCAAAACAATTTTCTTTTTTTTAATTTGAAAACATATTTTTTCAAAATTTTTAAAACAAGTTTTTTTTCTTAAAAAAATCAAAAAATTGTTTTTTCAAAAAAAGTCCAATTTTTTTAACAAAAAAGTTAACAAGAAAAAAAGGGGAAAATATTACAAAGAATACCCAAGAAAAAGTATTTCAAAAAAAGCTCAATTTTTTTTAAACCAGTGAAATTTTTTTTTGTTTTGTTTTGCAAAATATTTAAATTATTAAAAATTTTCAACAAGTTTTTATTTATTTAAAATTTTTAATAGCTCACCATAGTAAATATGCAAATATTTCGAAATTTAATATTAATAAAATTTCAAATTAGCCCATTGCAAAATAAAAACGAAAATATATAAAACATAACTAATTTATTTCTAATTTATTATTATATATTTTTAATAGTCATTAAGAAGTCATTAAATTTTACATTACTAAAAATATTTTATTATTTATTGTTTTTAGTTTTCTATAATAATTTTGTAGTACAAACAATATTTTTATAATCATTATAATATTTTTAATTTACAAAAAAAAATTAAAATTAAAAAAAAAAATTTGTTTGAAAATAAAAATTTTTAAATGAAAATTCACACTTATTAAAGATGTTTTTGTTCCTTTCATTGCAGTTTATACAAATTTTGCATTCTACCAAACTACACACACGAACATGCTAATTCAACAGGTAAGTCCCCAATTAATAAAATAATAAACTCCAATAAAGTTAGCTTATTGGCTTAAATGCAAATAAATTACTTGAAATTAGATAAAAAAAAAATATTTTTCTATAAATTCTGAAAGAAGTATTTGCTATTTTGTATTGTATGCAAATACATATATTTCCACATGCATACTACATATGCATATGTTAGTGCTGTCAGTTTACTCAGTATGTAACTCATACGCACTGGCGTTCACCCAAAAAACTCCTATGTATTCATGCGACAGTGTATTTGTTTGACTCTTCTGCGCAGATACACATAGATTTTAACATATTTTGCAAGTTCATGCAAGTGACCCGAATTAAGCATTCGATGCACGATGCCTTCAAAATATAATTTTCATGTATGCAGGTGAAAACAAAGTATAAGTGTGTGTGTATGTGTGGCTTCATATCACAAATGAGAACTTTGACAAATTTAAATTCCACCAGTGCTTCTATTTGCATATTAATAAAAACACATATACATACATAAATGAAGTCGGAAAAGTTGCTTGTGAAAGCAGTCACATCCATTTACTTAACTACAAATACATTCACATCGACAACTTTGCTATCACTGCACACTTTTCCAACAATCATTGACTGTCAGTGTTATTGTTATTGTTGGCTTGCACAAAACACAGCAATCACTGCTGTCAAACGACAATACACTTAGCAATTCAACACAGTCATGCTCACACACACATACACATTCACCTGAGCGTATATGTAGCACCTATATGGGAGTGTTAGCATGGTATACCCCAAATATATATATAATTGAACTTTCGCAAAGGCGTGTTTCCTCTTAGGTTTTACTGTTTCAAACATTTGCTGTTAGACTGAAGTACACTCACGTACATAAAAGTATTGCCATATAAACTGAAAATAATGACCTGATATATTTTGAATATTTAAAAAGTTTCTTAGGCACATTTGAAGCACGTCCAGTCAGCGCTTACACTTACGTAAGACAAAATTATGGGAATATGTAGCAGATTTTATCATAAATATGCAATGAGTGGTCGCTTTGAAAAATTCGTTTGAAATTTTTTTTTATAAAATTTTGAGATAATAATTGGCTTCGGCGCCTCTAAACCTATAGTACATATTCAAAGAAACTCAAAACTCTTCCATGAGTTATTATACTCACCTAACCTCATACATCGAAGGTAACTTTATCCCAAATTGCGCACAAATGAATTCAATAAACGTTCACCAAACAATAAAACACACGCAGTTAACTGTCAACCGCAGCAGCCATCACTGCATATATGTATATGTACCGTTATACACATTCATATGGGTATGAGCAGCACACTACTATCATATAAAAAGAAACTTGTCATTAATCGAAATCGTTGCCATTGACATGTAAAAGCCCACGCAAGCGACCACATACCTATGTATATACACCCACTAGGGTGGGTGAACAATTTTTTTTATTTATTTTTTTCACATTGAACTCTCAAAGCATTTGACAAAAATAAGAAACGAAATATTTTTTTCGAATAGTAGATACTATAATCGCGTAAGCGATGTTTACGCCAGTAAAGAAGAAGAAGAAGATACTGCAATATGTAATTTTCTTTTGAATAATAAAGAACACATAGGAAACTGAAAAACGGATAAAATTTGTAAGAAAAGATAGAAACTGAAAAACGGACGACCTTCCCTAAATTTAAGAGCTCAAATTTTTTTTAGATGCTACCAGGCAATTTTTCAAGTAAAAAAACAATCTTTCAATTCTTTTGACTCACCCTAATACACACTATGGCCATTAATGTAAAACATGCTTGTTTATACTATACGAAAGGACGAACAACCACGAACGCCCGCAAATGTTGCGAAATAAATCATCTACACATTAGCAAACACATGCAGGTGTATACATACGTATGTGGTGAGTGTTTGAGGGCCTATGTACGGTCAGCAATAACAAAGTGTATTGAATGATTGTAATTGTAGTAAAGTGCCATAGAACAATGAACTTTGTTATTGTTTTTCGTTGTTCATTATACTTGCCACTTTCCCCATTTATTTGACCGCTGGTCTGTCATTGCAACACTTGCACAACAACAACTTTAACTGTTTTTACATTAAGTGAGTTGTTCGACAAGCTGTCAGTGTGAGTTTGGATAACGGTATATTTATATGTAGAGGTGTAATTCTATATACATATGTATAGTATATGTTAGTGCTTGTTCGTTTATTTGGTACGTCACTCATACGCTCCGGTGTTCACACAAAAAATTCATTCGTATTCATGTGGGTATGCATTTGCTTGCCTTGGCTGTTGTGCTTTTGAATTTTTTTTTATTGAATCTTGTTAGTTGGACGCTACTGGAAATTGTAACGGCATTGTTTGTTGTAAGGATTACTTTTGAAATTGTGCTTTATATTGTCTTTCGATTATTTTTTTTTATTCTTAGTTACTGCTGACACATTTGTATAAAATAAAGAAAATTATGAGGCTTATTTGCAAATAATTTGTTTACGCCCTCTTCACCATTTTCCTGTGGATTTTTCTTTTCGCTCTTATTTGCTATTGCTTTTCAAACTCTTCTTTCAATCTCTTCTACTATAGAAACTTGCTAACATCATTCCTTTAGTTTTTCTTTTCCTGTATATTTGTATGCGGTTGTTTTTTCATTGGGAAAGTTTTTGCTGTATAATCGAGTTATTTGTTACAGTTTAATGGCCATAGTTAAGTGGTTAAAGCCTAACAAAATAAGCTTAAGAGTATGACAGAAGTTATAATTGCAACGATGTCAATAAGAAAGGCGAGGCAAATGAGAATATTTATACTATATATATTAATATAAAAAGTTATATGATATATATATACATATATAATAAAATTATATACGCTGTGGGTCTTTTTGGCAGCAGGAAAATGTACGAAAGCTGGCATAAAATACAAACGAACTCAAAGTAACAACAATTTCTCATCACAATACTGAAAATCGAAGTTTTTATTTAATAAAAAAATTTTATATATTTTTGTATAACTTTCCTATTAAAAATTATTATTATTTTTTTTATCAAAAAGTATTTTTTTTAATGTAAAATAATTTTTTTTAATATTTGTTATTTTATTTTAATAAAGAAAATATATTTTATTTTTATTATACTATTATTTTTATAAAAACAAATATTTTATTTTTAATAAAATCAAAAAAAAAAAAACAATTTGGTACTATACTTATGTTTAATTGAGTGTATGTATAGATAATTTTTGAGGAAGAAACCAATTAAAAAGAGATGAAAACAAAATAAAAGTTATGAAAAATAAATATTAAAAAATATTAATTTTTTTGCTTCGCTTCTAATTAATTATAGCTATTCAGCTTAACCTTTTTTTCTTTGACTTCGCTTTTTATATCATTTCGAATTAAATTAAAAAATTATCACAAAATTATTAATATAATAATTTCTGGTAAAAATTTCTTTGTGTCAAAAAAAAAATAGTCCAATGATAAGAAATTTATTCAATTTTTATTTTTTAATAATTTTTTCGTTTTAATATACTATTTGCAAGATTTCTTTTAATAATTAAAAAATGCCAGGTTTTATCAAAAAATGTTTATTAGAAATTGTAAAAATGGCAGATTTTATGTGTGGTTATATCTTAAAAAGATTTGACAAATAAATATTTCTGAAAACAAATATATTTTTGCAAGACTTTTATTTTGTTTTACTTTTTTTAAACATTTTTTTTTAATCTTTTTTTTTGTTTTTTTTTTAAGTTTTTTCTTTCATTTTTTTTTATTTTTTTTTAATTAAAAAATTTTTTTTAATTTTTTTTTAATTAAAAAATTTTTTTTTTTAATTTTTTTTAAATTTTTTTCTGAATTTTTTTGTAATTTTTTTAAAATTATGTTATATTTTTTTTTTTGTTGTACAGTTTTTTTTTTTTTGTTAATTTTTTTACAAAAATGAATTTTGCAATACTTCTAATGAATAATCAAAAAATCTTCCTCTGTTATCAATTACATTTCTTCAAAAGAAAAAATACATTTTCTTTTGATTCTATTTATTTTCTTACCCATTTTGCTTTATATACCATAACTTCCGATCTAAAAGGTTTAGTAACCGAATAGAATTTGTATACATACATATGTATGTACTACGTGCATGCTAATATAAGTAAGTAGTAATTTATTAATTGGGATCATTTACCCACTTGTAAGGGCGAACCCACTCAAACTCGCCTCACAACTCAATTTGTACACAAAACTTTATTAAAGCAACCAGATACATTTAATTAACTTGCTACACATGCAACATGTACACACAGATACATACATACATAAACACTAGTAATTGGCAGTAGTTGGCGTTAACGGTATGTAGGTGTAATGATTCAGCAAAATGTATTTAGTAGGCAGGGAGAACGACATATATAAATATAACATATTGTATATAAGTATACACACCTACTATGTATGTACATATATATTTATGTATTTGCGAAACCTCTCTCTGCCTCACATATAGTATTACTACAACTAAACTAGTTGTCGGCTACTTTGAGCTCCAACGAAGTTTGTACATAAATACCGGTATTAATTAACAAACGTCTTCACGTGCCACTGTTGAAAGTTAAGATATACCGTAGCTTAACCACTTAAGTATCTGCGTCCACCTCAGTTGCAGTTGTTGCCACAAGTTTGCGGCTTTTCAGTGTTAAGTTCCAAACTCCTTGAAGTGGCATTGTCGAGTGAATCTTGTCTGCTGGCCTTCCAGTTGCAAAGGTCAAACCAAGCTGCGGCCGATCAGGTTACAGCTTCAACTGATTGCAGTTGTGTAGGCCGAAGGAAAGTGTGGACAAGAAGAGATAAGTGAAGATATGAAAAAGTGCGGATAAAATGGGGCATGCAAAAGTTACAAGTTGATAAATAATGTGCTTTGCCTCGAAATTATGTTTGTACTTCCATATGGTCCTTATATCCTTGCAATGCCAATTTTCACCTGGCACATGCAACAGCAGCTCATAAGCTAAACAAACGATGCGTTTGTTTGCGCATTCAGTATTTTATAATGCTTTATTCGTTCAATAATGGTTGCAAACCTAAGGCTGGGCACATAATGCTGCGGTCGGTATGAAAACAATGAATGGCTGAAACGCAAACAAAAATAATGCAGTTCTGGAAACTTAGAAAACACTTTGCAGTCGTGAAAGTCATATCATTCCTACTTGCAATCATATTTGTGTCTTCGTTTCAATATGTGCTTAGCCTAAGCCTTCAGCCGCTTTACTTAACTGCCTTCACTTGCCGGCATTTATTCCATTTCATGCCGCATACTCATATTTCTCTGCAGCTCCATATTGCGGCAGCAGCTTCCATATTTCGGCTGGTCCATTTTACCTTTACAATCTGTACCACCGTTGTCCTTGCTGGCTTTTGCGTTTTCATATTAGCGCAACCGTAAAGTGAACTGACAGCAAACTGATGGCTACAAACTATGGCGGCACAGGAAGGCCGCAGCACCTGGAAATTGCAAAAGACAGGAAACGAGTGTGCAACTCTAAAGCGAAGTATATCTGAAAACCAGAGCATACTACTCTTAAATGAAGTATGTGTGTTATAGCACTCGGCATTTTCTACTTGAATTTACTTCGTTTCCGCATCAATGAAGCGAGTAGTTGGTGAGAGGTTTCGATAAAGCACACACGTTTGTTGCAACGGCTGCTAACTGCTGTAGTTTCGAGGGAAGCCGAAGTTTGAAATATAGTTCGCACTACCATTTTGCTTTCAAAGTTTCTTATTTGAGCAATAATTTCCCATCAGCAGCTGATGGTTTACCTACAAACCTTCATCTCCTATTCTCTGCTGGCAGCTCATACCTGGGCACGTCAAACACACGACAGCTTCACTTTACTTCACTGCTACTTTCCTGCGTTTGAGTAATGTTCTGTAATTTCCCGATTTATGCTCCTGAAGCGCGTTATTACTCCTTGGTTTTGTGCGTCTAGCAACTTTGTAAGAAAATATGCACAGTTTTTGCAGCAAGCTCGTCTCGCGCTTCGTTCGTGTAGCTTCTACTTGCTGGCTTTAAGAATTCAGCAATTTTTTTTTTTATGTTTACGTTTTATGTGCCTCATTTGTGTTTTTGCGCATATGTGGCAGGTGTTTGCTGAAATGAGTTTTCTCAGAAAAATTCTGGTTGTAGGTGTGACAAGAAAAACGTGCGATTACTGAAATTAAGATGGAAGTTCTATGACTAAGTTATGGCATGAGCAGCAAATATGACTCAAACACATTTGCAGAAGGTTGTTAATTGTATTGAAATCTATATACTCATTAAGAATACTGTTAATTAGATGAATTAGAGCAAGAAGCGAATGTTTCAGTTTATGTTTTTTGGAAGAGCAAGTCGTTAGGTAGCATATAAAGAGAGTATAGAATTATAAAGCAAATTGTATCACCTCTTTTAAAATGAAACTAAACCTCCTATCAATGGAACTTCTTACAAATTTTTTCCAGTGAAATCAGCTATTAGATTGCCCGTACTAGGCAATATTTTAGTTTAGTAGTTTTCGGGAAATGCAAAATGTACGATGATCTCATACTTCAAAAGTATTAAGTTTCTTTTCTTTCCACAAAATTTCAAGATCGTACTAATTACGTGTGTTAAAATATTTTCAGGTTTCAAGCGTTTTTTTTTTTTTTTTTTTGTTTTTTACCTTTCAACGTCTCCCTAAAATTATTGTGAAGCAGCTTTATCATTATTTTTCTTTTCCGCATCGTATATATTCTTCAAATGGCAACTTGTTGCTTGATATTTTAAACAATTTTGATTTCTCTTTTTATTTTTATTTTTTCCATGCCATTTTCTGCTTTAACTATGGTCCGTAAAATTGCAATTTCTTCGTGTGCTTCCACATTTTAAGCAAATTTTACCCCTTTCGCCTATGTTTTCACATTTCTCTACCAATCACCTCACTCTACAATATCTCTAGGGGTACACATTTTGCAAGGGCGAACTAAACTGCCAGTCTAACACCTAAAATATTTGCGATTTAAGACACTTAAAAACTCAATTTCACATTTAATTAAGTGAAATACTTGGCGCCTGAGTGACTGTATCAAAGTCAAAGTCAGTTAGAAAACTAATCAGTTGCCCAGTTAACCAGCAGCATAGACCAAAAACAACAACATTTCACTCCAACAACAATCACCTGTAACGCCATAGCCAACAACTCAACTCAAGGAGCTCGATGAAATTTCTGCACAACTAACTTACCTTAGTTTATAGCTAAAAGCGATTTTGTCATCAATGTCACATGAACAAATTGTATTTGTTAAAATAAAATACAAAAACAAAAGCAAAAAATATATATAACAACTTTAAGTACTTTGTAAATGCTATATTAAATCCGGCGTACACACACCTTCATTGTCGATTGTAAATCTTGGCAAAATGAGAAATAGTGTAAAACGGAAATAACGCGAAGAAAGTCGTCGCACCGCGAAACTAAACGAAATCACATTACACGCATAGCAAAAATACATACAAACATTGGCAGCGAATACGACGCTGGTGGTTAATAACGTAAGCGCCCAAGTATCAGCAATCATTGATGGAGGCATCGGCTTGTTTCTCTTGCTCTTGGCTTCCAAGGTTGACACGGTGACAACAACAGCAATTGCAAGACACTGCTTTCAGCAAATACCAAAAACAAAAGCAAATCACTTTTCTATATAGATGCTAGCATAGTATGTGCAGTGATACCCTTGTAATATCCTCGTCCTTGATAAGGATATAACATTGACTTTAGCGTCAACATGGCACTAAGACACAATCGCTTGAGCTGCTCAGCAGTTCAGCGTTGCCATTGCTGCTAATATCTACGCTTGTGTTGGCGCTGCATATATACTTATAAAGCGTGTAAATGAAATTTATGCAGAGGTTTTTTGCAACTGTTGGGAAATTAATATTCCATAAAACTAAAACTAATAAGAAGAATATAAAATTTTACTTAAGTAGTTTCTAAGTTAGAAAAATTTTCGCAGTCCAATTTTTTTCATAGACTTTTTGAAGACTACTTCATATTGAACTTGTTTCGAAACCAGTTTAATTTTTTGTGTCAAGTTACTGAACCAAATCAATAGTAATTGACATAAAAAACTAAAAACTTTGAAATAAAGTGTTAGACAAACTCATCAGGCAACTTTTCTGAGTGACTACATTCAAAGTACATACAAACTAGACGCCATATAACTACTTTAGTAACTAGACAATCTGGAACCACTTTGGTTAGCTAAACAATCTAGTCCAACTTTAACAGCTGCAGTAACCAGTTAATGCAAAACTAGTCGAATTATAACAGCTGTAGTAACCAGCTATGCCAACTGTAACCACTTTTGTATCCAATTAATACAAACTAGCCGACCGGTAACCAATGCAGTAACCAATTACTACGAACTAGTCGACACGTAACCACTTCTGTAACCCCTTAATACAAACTAGTCGAAAGTAGAGTAATTACTCCTTCAATAAGCAGTAAATTTTCGCTTGAAACTCACTACTTAACCTACATATATCTATTGATGACAAATCGATTTTTCAATTTGATGAACTTACCATACCAGACTTTATCAGCGCTAAGTTGGCAGACAATAACAGCAACAAGACAGGAGTCGTACAAAGCGGGCTGTCACCAACGGTGAATTGTCATTAAAATATACATATGTGCAATATTGACTAGCTGCACAACCTACCGATAACTGCTTGCTGCTACGCCATAACCTCACATACTGTGTAGCGAAATGCGCTCCTGTGGCGCCGGTGACTTTCCTGTTGAACTTATTGCGGAAGCTTTGCAAAATAGTTTGGCAAGCACTGCTTTTACGGCCATCAATAGCTGTGTCGTTGCTCCTTCTTTGATATCCTTCGATTTTATTGCTGCTGTTTTCAATGTATATCCAATACTCTCTTTGATCTCAGCGTCATATTGTCTTACCATTTAACTAACACACATACTAATACAATACTAACAAGCTGCTGCGTTTATACTAATATATGTACATATATGTAGGGCTAACGGATATCTTTGCTTTTATTACAAAGAAAATTAGATTGTGTTGAAGGTTTTAAAGGATATTTAAAAAGCATTTGAAGGAAATTTAAAACCCCTCACCTTCGCTTAAAACCAATACTTTGAAGATTGATTGACAAGTAGTGTTAGAAAAATTATTCCAAGTTTTCTTTAATTTCATAAAAATCCAAAGTTCCATATACATATATTTATATTGATTTTTTTCTTAAATGAACCACTTGTAATAATTTCTGTAACTAGTCCCCAACCAACATTACAATTACATGCTTTGTAAATTGAAATTATTTATTTACAATAATTGTTTATTTCACTTTACAAAGCATATTTCCGCATTTAATATCCCCTTAATTAATTCCATTAGCACCTTGTTCTAATATTTGCCTGCTTTTGAAAGCATAATTTCCAAATCAATTATTGAACTAAGCAAAATTGCTAATACTAATTAAAAGTGTTATTTACTGTGTGCACATTTATGTAGCTAAGCCACGCCATTAAATACTTGTTGTGTTAAGTGATAATTGCAATTAAATTAATTGCAAGTTTTAAGCAGACGACTAAGAGCACAATCGGTGCAAAATAACGAGGAAATATGAGATGGAAAAATAAATTTATTTTATTACGAGTAATATTTTATAAAGCATTTTTGAAATCTTAAAAGCTATACTACATACTCAAAAATTGACTTGAAATTGTTTTAAAATTATTATTATTATTACTTTTAATTTTTCTGATTATTTTTATGTTTCTGAAAAATTTAAAAATTTTCTTTTCGATAAAATTTTCTAAAAACTACTTTATTAGATTTGTCGTCTATAAAAAAGGCTCGTTCACACTAGAGTGTGTTGGAGTTTTCATGTGGAAATAAATCTAAAAAATAACTTAATATTAAGAGTGAAAGTTGGCTGAATATGATTTTTGCCTAAATGTAGGCAACAGTTTTCGCTCAACCATTTGTATTGATGTTTTTGGGTCATTATATAAAAAATTGCGTATATTTAGGAAATTAAAAGTTAATTAGTAGAGATTAGAAACAATTTTTTTCTTTACATTTCATTTTTGATCTAGTAAATTACTTAAAAAATATTATATATAAATTTTTCAAAGTATACAAAATTTCGATTTTTTATTTTTAAATTTTCCAAATCAAAAGCAAAATGTCAAGAAAAAATCTTTACTAATGTTTACTAATTAACTTTGAATTTTTTTTAAATAAAATATTTTTTTAATTTGTAGATATTTTTAAAAAAATCTTATTTCTTAAAAAAATCTTATTTTTTAAAAATAAAATATTTTTGATAATTGAAAATCTTATTTTTTTTATAAAATATTTTTTAAATTGATTTTTTTTAAATAAAACATTTTTTTAATTTGTCGATTTTTTTAATAAAATCTTATTTTTTTAAAGAAAATATTTTTTGTTTTAATTTGTCAATTTTTTCAATAAAATATTTTTTTGTATTATTTCTTTTTTAATTTATATAAATTTTAAATTTAAATTTTTAAAGTAAAGGAAATCAAATTGGAATTAAAATTAATATAATTCTTTTCATTGATTTTTGTTGTAATAATAGTAGAAATTTCAAAGATTGTGCTATTAATATTGCTGAAGAGATAATATTTGCATTGAAATAAATCCAGAGAATGTGCTACCACTTAGGACAAACGACATATCGCTGGATCCGATATAATAAAGAATTTTTGCACCTTTTTGTTTTTGTCTTTGATACAGCTTACCATTGCTATATTAGAATCTGTAAAACAAATAGTACTTAAAATTCACACAAATTTCCGCCTCTTATTTTCGCTGCTGCTAATGTGTTACCTTCCCAGGCTTGTGGTAGCCCCAACGGTAACCAACGCAATTGCACGCATTTGTGTGGGAACAGCGCGTTTAAGCGCCACAAGCCCACTGCTATACACATACACAATCATGTCTATGTATACGTTAGTGAATTTCATTATCAAACAAAACCATTGAGGATTAACATTGCATCTATGACAGAGTGAAGCTACTAGTGGCAATATCCAACTATCCATTCCTTTACATATGTATGAGTACATACAAACAAAAATATCCACCACATACATAAATAAATCTATAAAAATTTAAATGCAAGCATACATACATACAAGTACATTCATATTTGTTTACTTACCACACAAAGATTAACCACTGGCCACTTGTCGGCCGGCCAGTTGCACCAATGAGCGCCGAAAGTGGCAAAGAAACATTTTGCGGCTGCAACAGGTGTGCTGCGATGGCGGCAATTACGCACAGTTAGCGTAGATAAATGCACATCATCAACACACACACACAATCACACGCAGAGAACAGCAATTAATTAACTGACTTCTCATGAATAATACAACTGGCATCATCAGTGGCTGTTGATGAGCGTTCGCTGCCATATTCCACATAAGTGAGTGGCGCCCACAGCGCTTCCACTACTTGCTGTGGTGAACAACTTTTGCACTTCTGCACATGTGTTGCAGCAACTTTTTAAATATGATATGCCCGCTAGTTAGTTGCTCTTCTGCCACCATTACTGTCAATGTTGTTGTTACTACGCATGTATGTGTGTGTGTGTGTGTAGGCGCGTTTGTGTAAGTCAAGGCGGTGGCAAACAACTCAATTAACCTCAACCTTCGTTACGCTGTGACGGCTGCAATGCGTTGTTGACAGTGACAACAACTACAACAACAAGCACATTGAACAAATTGCAAACAACGATTTTAATAAATATGCAACAACAGCAGCGTTAGCAATATTAATATTGAAATAACAGGCGGCCAAGTATCATTTTCAAATGACGTCAACTAAATTGGCAGCGACTTGAATTGTACTGTTTTTTTTTTTTGTTTTGTTTTTATAAGAGCTGCAGTAGAAGCTAGAAAATGCGTTAAAGAAAGAGAGAGAAGAACGAGAAATGAAAATCTTGATTTGCATAAATATAAAATTTGAAGTCAACACATCGCGTTTGAAAGGAAACTTTAATTTTTCTCCGATTTTCTCATGGTGTTGCCACTTATTATAAATTTTTAATTTAGATAAATTATTTTGTTATGCAAAATCAACAGGTAAAACAAACATTTTGAACATATTTTTTTTTTGTAAATTATGAAGTGAGAGAAATTAATGAAAATATTATTAAAATTAAAAAATATTTATTTTTGAAAATAAAAACTATTTAAAAATATGTTGGAAAAAATACAAAGCGAGAGGAATTAAAGAAAATATCAGTAAAGAAATAGAAAACATATATTTTTGAAAATAAAAAATATTTTGAAAAACATGTTTTAAACAAAAAGATTATAAAGTGAAGAGTAGCAGAAAATATTATTCAAATTCAAAAAATATTGTGTTTTTTAAATTTTTTTTATTAAGAGAAATAGTTGTGAAGAAAGTTATAAAAAAATAGGAGAAGTAAAGAAATGTTTTGAAATTATGAAAATATTAATTTTTGAAAAAAAATTATAAACGAACATAATAACAAAAAAAATTAATACACATTTTTGAAAAATATATTTAAAAAAATTTTAAAGTGAGTGAAAAATAATTTTAAAAACATTTTTGGAAAAAATGTATAAGCGAGGTGAATTAAAGAAAATATTAGTAATAAATACAAAATATTAAGTAAAAAGGGAAATTTTTTTTTACATATTTTTTTAAACAAAAAGAATATTATAAATTTCGTAAATTGAAAACAAAATTGAAAAAAAAAATTAATTAAAAATTATTGAAAGTAAATATTTTTTGGAAAATATTATAAAGAATAGGAATTAAAGGAGGAGAATTATACAAATATTAATGAAATATATAAAATATTAATTAATTAAAAAAAGGTATAAATAAAAACATGTTAATAAAAAATTTAACAATATGTTTTTTTAAAAACATAAGAAAATTATAATTCAAGAGAATTAAGGAAAATATTATTAAAATTTAAAAAATTTAATTTTTGAAAATAAAAAGATATTTTGAAAAACATTTTTGAAAAAAGGTATAGGTAGGTTAAAGAAAATATTATTAAAATATATAAAATATTCGTTTTTTTTTTTAATAAGATTAAGCGGATAGACAACGAAATTTAAAATAACAAACATTAAGGGAAGAACAATTTGCGGACAATCTGTGGTTAGGAAAGGAAAGGCATTTCTGTATTTTTAGGGTTAAAAGAGGTTTATCTCGATTTTCGGCAATACTACGACTTTTAAAGAAAAAGGTTATGTGACCCCTTTGAAGATAATGAAAAATTACAGAGCTTTTGTGTACTGATTTTTCACATAACCTCAAAGTTTATGTGAAAAAAAAAATATTTTCACGAATTTTTAATATTACTAACACACTGTATTAAATACTTTTTTGTTTAAAATTGTTTTTCTTCTTATATTGACATAATATCGGAAAAAACCCTGATTTTAACTCAAAATATCTATCGATTTTTTAATTTTTTTTATTATTTTCACAGGCACTAGTCTAAATTAAAAAATCCTGAAACAGAAATACATTGATTCCAAATTCATGCATACATATGGCTATATATTCATTTGGATATATTTTTACAAATGTTATATTAGCTATATATTTGTAGATATATATTTGAGCTTCAACACCTGTCGCATACAAACAAAAGCAACAACAATAACAGAAACACTCTGTCAAGGTCAACATTGCCAACCTTTAATATTTTCAATTTCATTGCTCTTGTCACCAGCAAATCGAACTGGCAGCGATCGGCAAACGCTGCTCACGCTACCTTAACCATAATTGTCACCCGCCGTCGGTGGCATTGAAAGCGAACGTGCCGCCACGCACACGCACCAATAATGCACATTTTTCACCGCCCTCCCGTGAGCAGCAGCGCCACCTAACCAAGCGCAAACAGTAAATAAAACATAAAAACTACTAATAATAATATAAAAACAAAAACAATTCATCAAAAACCTAATAAAAATTAAAAAAAAATCGCTTTGCTACAAAAAAGTTATAAAAATATTTTAATAGGCAAACACCCGCCGCTTAGCGCTTCACATACACATAGGCGCGCGGGTGTGTGTGTGTGTGCATAATTCTACCCATTCGCATGCAATAGGCAATCAATAATTCACGAGTTCTGCTGACCAGTTGGCCATCAGCAATGCCAAAACGCACATGAAGCGCGCGCCGAAAAAGGCAAGCGCGACTAAAAGCCGCAAAAAGAAAAAGCAAAAAAGGCAAGCGCAAATAAAAATGGCATTAAAAATCAAAAATATATGTATACTCGCATGTGTATGTATGTGTGCATATGCAAAATGACAATAAAATATATTTATGCATAAATTGCTGTTAATCGTTTATTCTAAAAACGCACACGCCTCCGCTTTGGCGCGACTTAATTAAGTGTCGTTAAATGCACGGCAACAATAATGCGCTCACATGATAAATGCGAATGGCAGTTAAAAACGAATAGCGCCAATGACAACAACAGCAACTAAATAGTCGCCACAACAGCTGGCACTAAGCATAGTTGAGTTATTGGCGTGTCGCGCATGCGCATAGCGAGCGCGCGTCGCTGGCAGTGGCGCGTCGTCATTGGCAATGTAATAATGGCTACAACAACAATAAATACAAACCACGGGAACTACGGCATCGTCATCGCCGGCAAATAGCATGTTTGCGCGTGTGTGTATGTGTGTATATGTAAAATCAAGTGTCTCCTCCAACATGTTGCGCACAAACCAGTCGACGCTGCAGCAAAAACCAGTCTTCGGCATTTGCAAATACACAACGCCACACAAACATGCAAGCATGCTGAATACATAACTACACAAAGGTATGTGTGTGCGCTGACTACGTAATGGACGCATGCGCCAACGTCACTTGTCGTTGCCGCCACCACTAATTGCCGTTGTTGTTTTTGCTGTTGCTGTTACAGCAGCCTGTCAATTTCAAGAACCAGGTCAAGGTTACGCCGCCGGACGTGCGACGCTGCTGCTGCTGCTGCTTTTTATAAAACTCACCACGCGCATGCGCGCTGACTGCGCCGCCTCTTTCTCGCTGCGCTTGCGTTTGAGCCAAGCTCTGATTTCGGCCGACTGCTATCTGTTGAGTGCCATTATCTCTGCATGTTGTTGGCCAGCATGTTGTTGGCTTGTCTCTGATCGCTCGCTTTACAGCCTGTTAACGGTTGCTGCAACAAACAGTTTTCTTGTTTGCTTTGCTGACCAACTACTCACCGACGTGCTTCGCCGCCTGTCAGTCGTTCGCTTGCGCTCAGCCAACGGTGACTTTGCGTGCTCCTCTCGTCGGCGTGCGTCGCTTTGGCTTGTGTCTGCGGCGCGCTCTCAGCTTCAGCTTCAGCTAGTTACAGCATCAGCATCAGTTTCGTTTAGTTTACCGTTGTTGTTGTTGTGTTATACTCTGCCTTGCAGCCGGTTAGTTGGCGCGTTATACGCTTGTTTGTTGCATTTTTCGTTGCACTTATTCTTCTTTTTATGCGCGCATATTTTGAAGGGCAATGTTGCACAACCGCTGACCTTCAAAGCGAACAAGTTTTTTTTTTTAATTCTTGTTTTTGTTTAGTTGTTGCAACGGTGACTGTGTGTGCTGGAAAAGATAGATTTTTATTAAAATACAATATATATTTTATTAAATATATTTATAGATATAATTTAACTGTGCGCTATATGCTTATGTACGATATATATAAATACAAGTGTATATGTGTGTATATGATCTCAAGGATGCGCCTTGCTTTTGCACTTTGGCGTGTGAAATAATAAATTGCTTTACTGTCGATTGTGATCTTTAAAAGTGATCTTTAATTCGCGCAATTAAAAGTGATGATCTTGATCAAGAAACACGTTTTCGAAAAATATAATATAAAATGTGTAATGAATAAAGTATAATGTGCAATGTGTGAACAAGGAAAAAGCTATAAGTACTTTTTGCAAAAAATTAGCGAATTTTTTGATTAATTATATATTATTTGCAAAAAATAATATTGTCTGGCGAAAGATTAAAAAAATGTTTCAAATAGCAGAAAATTTGCAATGATAACCTCAAATTTTCAGAATAAAAAAGTGAGAAGAAAAATATTATATATTATATTTAGTAATATATTAAGAAAAAATTAGAAATTCTGCATTTAATTTTCAAAATTGGTTTTTAATAAGTTTTTTTTGTAATTCAAGCAATAATCTGGAGACTAAAAGATTAAATGTCAAATTACAATTAAGCTCTAATAAAACTTAACGATCTTCCCAGGAACACATAACTTTTCAGCCTCATCGCATAAGCCACCTTCTCTCGATTTCAGTATGGCTAGGTTTTGAAGTAAAATCTCAGTGGTAAATGCTCTGTTCTAATCCCTACCAACGTACAAAGGGTATCCCCTTACTGAAATTAAATATTAGTATTCTTAGAATAAAAGTACCGGGTGTCCCAAAAGTAAGGCAATAATTAATTCCAATCTTGGACTTATTTCAGGATACCCTTTATATAAAAATTTATAAACATCTCCATCCGTACCTCATGGCCAACTCAACCGATTTCGAACGAATTGTGTAGGTAATATTGGGTAGTCGAAAAAGTCTTTTCGTATTGCTAATCAAACTTCAACTTATTTTTTTTTTAACTAATAAATAAATATGTATCATTTTGGGCGACCTCTTTTTGCTTTTTTTCCGCTAGAGACATTATTCCATCAGTGTAAACCGAAATTGGAAATTTCCAGAACGGAAGCGAGCGAACAATTGTTGGGCTACACGAACTGATACAGCATCGTCTCCGTAAACTTCGCAAATTTCTTTGCTTGCGTAGCATTCTTCCCTTTTTTATACAAAAATTTTAAAATATAGCGAATTTCTCCATTATTTTCACTCATTTTTGAACAGTTATAACTGTTTTTCAACTTACTCCTTAATTTTTGGTTAAATGAAGCTTACTTTCTTTAGTAGCTTACTTTTCTAGCTTACTTCCTTTAGTGCCCTTATTATTAATATAAAGTTTTGTCTGAAAACCTGAAAGTAAGTCTCTGGCTTTCGTCCTGGCAAGTTTCAGGAGCTTAAACGTTTTGGTTACACTCGAACTTAGCTCTTTCTTACTTATTGAAATACAGTGAAGTATTTTTTTAATTTTTTATAATTTTAATTTAGTCTAAAATAACTGTTATTATTAACACTCGAATAGGCACTCATATAAAGAAATTAAAATAAAAAAAAAAATAATTTTTCATTCGCTTTCAAACCAACTACCGATCATCTGTCATTTGGAGTCCTTCTCTAAACTTTAAACGCTCATAAATTATGGCAGCGCCAGCTGCTTGTGAGCGCATCATAGCTGCGGTTAAGTGCTTTGAATAACTGATTTTATGATTTATTTGCATGTACTGTTATTTATTACTGTACTTCGCATGTGATTGCCATGATATGTTATGTGATATTTCTTAAAATACTGGTATACTCTTATACATTATGTCTATAAAAAATCAAAATATTGTATTTATGCTAAGGAGTAGCTTCTCATATGTTCCATATCTATTGCATTATGTTTATTTTTATTTTATTATAATAATTGGATAAAGAATTCCTTAAAGGAAGACTTCGAAACTTATTTTAATCCGAAAAATTAAATACTTGTGACCTTTATTAAAAGAAAAATTATTTTTCTTCCAGACAACTAAATGATGCAAACTAATCTGGTAAGTCAACATTTATTTAATATTTAGCGTAAATAAGTTTAATATACAAATAAGCCTCTTAAGAGTATAGCAAGAATGACAATATAATAATAGGAGCTTCGAATTTACAAATATTTAAATAGAAGTTATATACTAATACTATAAAATATCATATTGCATTGCATATTGCCTCAGCTACAAATTTATAGAACATTTTGAGCTTTTCTATTCTCAAAACAGCTTAAGAGGTCAGGAGGGTAATCTTTTTTCAAAACTTTTCTTTGCATGTTCTGTTCCCTTAGAATTAATGTAGAAACCCACCATTGGAAGGTTTCGAAAAAGGCCCACACGACGTTCGGAGCGCTCGGAGTGCACACCTGGCACATTGAACGCGTTTTTCTCAAAACACACTTTTTAAACTGGCGGACATGATTCCGGTCGAACTACTCAATTGATTTGCTTAATTTTTTTTTAATGTTCACAAAACGCCTGGCTATCATCCCTACTAGATTCATAATTTTTTATAATTTATTGACAATGTTATGACAGAATTTATGTAGAAAAAAAACATGGGGAAAAATTAAAAAAAAAACGTTAATTACTTTTTTATTTAGCAAATTTTTTTCATGATTCATTGACAGGGAAGATAACCATTCACGCACTTTTTAAGAATTAATTGGGCTTTTGTGTTTCAGATGATCGAAACATGAGAAATAGTGTCCGCCAGTGAAAAAACGCATCTCATTCACCCAGCCATTCCTCCGACAGATGTCATCAAAAAATTCCGAAATAATTTGTTTATACACTCCACGATATACCTCTGTGAAAAAAGTTGTACTTTAGAATAAAAATTTCTATGAAAAAAAAATTGTCAAAAAATAGGCCTAATTACCCTACTGACCCCTTAAAGAAATTTTTTTTTTCAAGTCAATACATTAAACAAAATACATATAAAAACTACAAACAACCTTTATTAGAACATTGAAGAGCATTTCACGCCAGAGCTAAATATCAAGCCGAATGCCAGCTATAGAAGCTGTATGGAAGAAGTTGAGTTGGGTAAGATCTCAATACTTCCTTCTTGATTGTACCGCGCCTGCAAAGACAAGGCTTAAACGTGGAAGCTCACACTTGCAGGCATCCAACCGAGCTGGTGGAAATAAATATTAAACGTCTTAATAAATTTGTATTGGCCGCAAGGCCACTTGCTGACTTACAGGCTCGAGTTCTGTTTTTATGGCTTCACAAAGGAATGGCATATAGTAATTCAAGAGCAATCTCCGGTTCAGCTATCGAACCTAATCTAACACTCAATTTTAGTATCCTAAAATACTTTCAAAAATACTAGTTCATTCAAGTTTTCGAAGTATTTTGGTCCCAGCGCCACCGGCTAAGTACAAATTGCTATAAATTTGACATTATTTATTGAATTTGAACCACAATTATTTGGAATATGACACAAATGTTTCCATAATTATTACTTTGAAATTTATTTCGATCACAGCGCCATCTATTTAGCTAGCATTTTTCCTTAACTAACAACCCACCCTAAATGTATACTTCAAAAATTTTATCAAGACTGAGTTCAAGCGCGCCAATGATTTTCTGTATTCATTTTAAAACAAGTAATCAATTTTGGATGCGAATTCTTTCTACCACAAAATTTTCCTTGAATTGAATGCTTATTTCGGCGGCACCTTGGAATTTTGTACACACCTAATACAGCGCCGTTTAGTTACCTTTTACGCTAACAACTCAATGCGTCTTGTAATTTTCCAGCCACAGCAATACCAATTCTAAAGTAAGGTGGCAAGCAAATGAAAAAGAAAATGTTAAACAAATATAGATTCTTTAGAATTATAAGAATTTCCAAGAAGCAAACATAGCAAGAACAACAGCAATGTCAAAGATTTCGCTTTAACTTGCCACAGCGTGCAAATAGTTTAAGGACATGCAAGCAAGTTGCAGCACCTTGTAAGTATGTATACACTCACGCTGGCGAGCGCCAAACCGAACGGCAATGTTCATGACCATAAAAAAGCGACCAATCATTTTAGCAATGAAATTGAAAATCGAGTTACATTGGGTGTACAAAATTAGCAAACAAAAAATGGATAAATCAAATTGGCAATTGCTGAGCAATGCGCGCGTACGAAAAAACTAGCAGCAAGCGGTAACAGGTTTTTGCAATTTTTCAAATTTTCTGCTTTTTTGCTAAACATTTTCCACTGCCAAACACACGCGCGCAAGCACTAATGCGCCGCTGGTGACGTGTTCGCCTGTCATTCAAGCAGATTTCAAAGTCAACGGCGATTCTAGGCGCTCGCCGCAGAAAACAAAAACGCGCAACGGCGCAAAAACCCGCTTCTAACCATGAAATGCAACACTCTGCTAATGGCAAGCCACCGCCGCCATCGTCGCCGCCACCGCCTTGCCACCGTACATGGCCGCATCAAGTGCAACCACATATTCTTACAATGTCATTTAGGCTATGCTATGCTGTGCTGTGCAATGCGATGCGATGCCATGTGCTGCTATGCGGTTCTCCAAATCAAAACAACAGCCGTCTGCCGCTGGCGGCTGTGACAGTCAGCCGAGCGCGTCAACCACAGTTGGCCGCCAACAAAGTTGCAGCTGTCACAATGGCAAAGTTAGTTTTCGAAAAAACGGCAAAATAGAAAAAAAAACAGCTAACAACAACAATAACAACAAATGACGTACAAATTGTTAGTTGCGTCGCAATGTAGACATTAGCAAGCAGCAACTGTCTGCCCATGCGCTTATCTGTCACACGCCTTCTCTGCTTCCTTTGTATGCAAATGTGTTTGTTGTTTGATTGTTGTTGCTACTTTTCATTCATTCATCATTCTTTGGCTTGGCGTTTCTTGAAAAACAATTATTTGCTGCTTGCCATCAGCTTGCATTTGTGGTTAAAAGCAGTCGGGCACGCGTTTGCCCGCAGCTTCTGCAGTTAAACAATAAATTATTATTTTTCTACATACTTTTTTTTTATTTTGCTGTTGTTGCTATTTGTCTTGGCATTCGCTAAGGTGTGACTGCCTGCAGCCTTCACTGTGACATTGCTGTGCATGCAAGAAGTCGCGGCTGAGTGGGCACTTCTTGTGGTCTTTGTCAAGTACGCGCTTTGCGGTGGCCATTTTCAAGGTAGGCAACAGGGCGTATGAGTTATTTTTTATTTTGGTTTGCAGGAAGTGTGGAAAAATACGGGGGTATATGAAAGGAAATCGTGAGGCTTGAATTATAATGGTAAATAATAACAATAATAATAACAACAAAATAATATAGAACCAACAAAAATAATAATAATCTCTTTATAAAAAGGAAGAAGGTATATTGAGTTTGCCACGAAGTTCGTATCAACCATAAGAAACTTCGGAGGCAGTATTAAGTTATATATTGGGTAGTCGAAATTCTTTTCGTATTTCTAATCAAACTTCAACTTATTTTTTTTTTACATTTATACTAATAAATAAATAAAGAAATATGTACCATTTTGGTCGACCACTTTTTGCCATTTTTCCGCTACAGACATTTTTCCATCACTGTAAAACTTTCATCAGTGTTATTCGAAATTTCCATAACGGAACCGAGCGAACCATTGTTGTACCACACGTACAGATACAGCATCGTCTCAGTAAACTTCTTAAATTTCATTGGTGTTTTGCGCGGCATTCTTTCCTTTTTTTATAAAAAAAATTTCAAAATATAGCGAATTTCTTCATTATTTCACTAATTTTTGAAGAGCTGTAACTTTTTTTCAACTTCCCCGAACTTAATCTTTTTTTGGTTAAATGAAGCTTAAAATCTCATCTTTCCAACACTATATAGTATGACACAATGTGATTGATAGCAATGGAAATATATGACTGCATTGGCATTTATTGACAAAATACGAAAAGACTTTTTCGACTACCCAATATTAAAAAAAAATTAAATTTAATAAATTTTTGTTTAATTAAAAAAAAATTAAAGAATTTATAAATAATACAATTTTTTTTTGGTATAAAAACTTAATTTTTTTTAATAAAAGTACTCTTATATACTCCCGTATCATCATTAGAATTTTTTTAAATATTTTATAAAAAAAAATATTTTTTTGGTATAAATAAACATATTTAACAAAAATTTATTATATAAAATTATCTTCCAACAAAGGCTCATTTGCATTCTATAACGCACTCTTCCCTTGGTATTGCCTCACACTTGACACTCAGCTGTGACTCATTTTCTCACATACAACATCTAATTTAATATATTTTTGTCTATAATCGGCTCTTTAATGACTCATTGCACTTGTGGAATTTTTTTCTAAACTTTCCTTGCACTGACAATCACTTGCTGTAGGCCTCGCCAACCGCAAATCAGCCACAACCAGTTAGAATACAGTCACACACACATACAGAAGCGGTGAATTATAGAAGGCTGGGAAATCGCCGCGATACCTTGGCCTTAAAATGCAACGCAAAAAGCCTCTAAATTCTACTAAATGCAACTGCATTGTATAAAGTCATATTTTTTCTATAAATATTGCACTCTTTAATTTACTATCCTCTTACAAATTTCTGTAATATTAATTTACATACAAGCATCTGCCGCTTACTCGTTGCTGTTGCTTCTTAACATTGCCACGTGACCTTTGCGCGCTGTGAAGGTGATGGCTGATAGGCAAAGCAAATTAATGCGAGTTCAAAGCGCACGCATACGCACCAGCACACACACACGCACATATGTTTATGCGCTGAGAATTATGAATTTATGCATTGTTTATTAGAAATTCAAATCAATCGCTGCATTCTATTCCAGCAGCATTCACTTTAGCGTGCGTACGCAGCTGCAGTTTTACGAGCGGCGCACGGGGCGTATGAGTAACCAACAGCGTCCGGCGACTGTGCGCTGTTAATGTCGAGCGATTAGCGCGCAAATGCGCAGCGCCTAAGCAATAATAAATAAATAGCAGAAATCACAAACAATTACGATCAGTGTCAGCGTTAGACGGACGAAACAAAAAATAAAAAAATAAACAAAAATTATAAAAAATAATAAAAATAAAAATAAATAAATGCAAACATAAATGCAGTCAAAAGAGTATACATTTGTAATTAAATGCCACTGGAGGCGCTGCCATCGCACATTCAATGGCGGCATTCATGCTTGTCCTCCTTGGGCGTTTGGCGCTAAATAGCGCACTCACACACACACACAAATCGAACATGTAAGCATAACGTTTGCACTTTTGCTACTGTGTGATGCGTTCACTGTTCTTGTTGTTCTTGTTGCTCTAATAAATTGCTGCGCACATGACGACGCCACGCCGCCGCTGCGACATCTATTTCGCGAAAATTAGTTCAAGATCAGCCGTTGCGCCACCACTGCCGCCGCCGCCACCATTGTGAGGCTGTGTGAAATTCTTTGGAGTTTTGCGCCGCTTGCACTCAACTAAATGCACTGCAAAGCAAGAATCATTCATTACAACAACAGCCAGTGTAGCGCATGTTTGTTGTCAAAACCAACAATCGCCGCAAATCGATGCATGTCAACCTTGTCCCTGAGGCGTTTTTGCATTTCAGAACGCTACAATATGTGCGCTTACTGTCAGTTTGACATTATGAAGCTACTCATACTCAGCCATGTATGCAAATGTGTGTGTGTGTATTTATGTCGTTTTTGTAGGCATATCTGCTAATGCATTTCTGTTTGCTCACTCGCTATGCGGCGCTGCTTAGTTTCATTCCAAGTGCGTGCGCTGTGATTTTATTTCTCTTTCGGTTATGTGAATCACCTTCGATTTTGGTTGCAGCTGCAGCAGCAGCATATGCCCAGTGTTTATTATTCAGCAGTTTGCTAGCTTTAGTGCTGTACACAGTTGGTGTTTGCCAAATGTGACCGTCGTAGTTGCCATATTCGCGCCACATCTATAATTTTTGGAATGCATGCTTCGATGCTTACAACCGCTTTTTGCGTCTCTTTCCACAATTGGTAGGAATGGAAATCAGCTTTGCAAGTAGAAATGTGGTTTTGGTTTGGTTTTGTGGAAAAGTGTTAGTATACATATGCTCTTACTTACAAAAAGCGCCTAATTAAGGACTATATTTCAGTATTTTATGAGTTTAAAAATTAGTTTAATTTACTAATTTTCGTTTTTAAGATGTTTTGAAAGCTGAAAATGATAAATTGTTCTTAAATAAATGTTTTTAAAAGTATTTTTTTTTTTAATTGTTTAACTCAATGTTTAAATCTGTTTGATAACTGGTTAATTAACTGGTTAGTTAACTGGTTCATATAAGTAACTACTAACTAAAATATAGAGCACATCTAGAGTGAAATTAAAAAAAAAACAATAAATTTATTTTTTTATTATTGTTTTTCGATAGATTATACCTTTCAAAATAGCATAATGAAATTTTAAGTTGATATCTGAAATAGTTTTTGAGTTACAGCCATCTATAGTGTAGCCGCTTAGTTCAATCAGCTCAATCAAACACTAACAAACTTTTTCTGCATATCGTCACCTAAAATGCAAAATAATGTAATATCAGTTTTCATAAATTTACGGGCGAAGGAAAAACGAAATAATAAAAACCACTCATATTGAAACAGAATTTCAGTTTTGGTTATAAAATGGTTATATATTGGTTATGTCTGGCAGCGAAGGCTGAAAATTTTGTATGACGTAGTAAATCGTAAAAATATTAAACTTAATTTTTTTGATAAAACGTAGTTTTCCAATTTAGGTGACGATATGCTGTACCAAGTCTCCATAAAACTTTTTTAACGCCGTCATTTTCTCAAATTTTTTTTCGACTGTGGACCATTGTAAGCATAATACCTTCTAGAGATAATTTTAAGAATATTTTTACAGCATTTATATTTTTTTAAATTTACAAAAATCATTCTTTTTTGGCTGTAAAACTAAGTGTACCACATAAATCCATTGCAACTGATGAATTATGACGTGTTTTCTTGCTTGATATTTTTTATATTATTTTTTTCCGAATTCTTAACAATTGTATGGTACTTTTTTCTTATATACAATTATAAGTTTTTTTTTAATATTTTAAATTTTTTTTTAACTATCATAAAAACCGAACATATATCAATTCCCTCCAGCGGCTCACTGTTGCAACTCCTGTCTCTCAACACCTCAATTACGCATATATCTGTATATGCAAATGTGTTTGTAATTAAATTATTATTTATTGCCGACACTCCACAAATCATAAATATTTTGACTGGACGCAGCATTAGCATTTTCGATAAAGTTTTATAGCCTCAGTAAACAAACTGGACTTCAAGTACATTTATTTACGCATTAATTGCAGACAAGGCAACTGTTGTCGCGCAAAATTCTGCTGCTGTTGCAAGTTGAGCATAATTTATATTTTAAAGCACATGGCTTGTTGCTGCCACAGCGTCAATAAAATGCACAATTTATAATAATTATAATGATGGCGAAAGCAATTTGGTTGTTCGAGGCAGTTATGCTAATTAGAAGAATTTTCTTGAGAATATAATACATACAATTTTTACAGCAATAATATATATTTTTTGTTGCAATTTTTGAAGTTTTATACTTAATTAATCTTTTTAATTGGTAAGTGGTCTATTAAAGTGTGGTCTGCAACTAGTTTGTTTTGTACTACTTTAGTTATGGATTTCAAACTTAATTTTTTTGCTAAAAATCATCGTCTTAAGCCCAAATTGGATGTATATAGTTCACAACTAGTCCAATTGTTACTAGTCCGTAACTAGTTACATGCATTAAAGGTAACTGTTTTTTATGCATTATTTTGAAATATATTCCACTATTAATTTCAAACTTTATATTCTCGTTTTTTGCTAAAAATCATCATCTTAAGCCCAAATTGGTTATAGTAGTTCAGTACTAGTTCATTTTTTACTAGTCCATAACTAGTTACATGCATTATTGGTAACTGCGTTTTATGAATTATTTTATTGCTAAAATATATATTCCACTTGTATTCAATGTTTTTTTGGCATACAGTCTAGACTCATTCATAATACTTGGCTGTACTTACAAATTTAACAAATTATAAATACTTCAGTACTCAAGACTGAAATGCTAATTATAGCTTTCTTGCAAAACGTTACGTAACCGCAATTGTATTGAGAAGTGTGTCGTAAGTAAAGCGTTAATTGACTAATTGTGGTTTCACCATGCAACAACAACAAAAAATATATACTATACATTTACTTATATTCCATAATAATAATAATAAACCACATGAGTCACCCGACAAATGTGGGGCACCTGATCCACTGGACCACATAAAAGTACACACAAATGCGGCAAATGAATGACAAATTTAGTGAGTAAAGCACAAACAAAAAATAGAACTGAAATCCAGTAAACAGAACAGAACAAAGACCACAAGTGTTCTCCAATGATTGGATAATTACGTGTACCAGAAGGCATAATAGGAAAATACTCATAAACATTAGAGGTGAAACGTGTCAGCAGTCAACACGCCAGCGACCACCATCACTCACCACCACCAGCGCCAGCCAATCGTTGACTATTTTTGGTGAGATTATAAAGAAAAAATTGGTTTTGAAGTGAAAAAGTTCAGCTTTTTTTGGCAAAAATTAACTGACTAATTTATGACTGCAGTGCGCACTCTTTTATTATTTCTTGCTGTAGCGCTGTAAAATCGATGTCTTCTATAGACACAGCAGCCAAACGCGCCATTATGACGCAAACGTCTGTCCAACCAGCGACAATAACGCCATATGTGGCGCTGCTGCGCTTATGAAAAGTGCGATTAATTTCACAAAGCAAAATAAAACGCAATGAAATTGTGGCGAAAAACAATTGCGAGACATACACAGCGCACTACAACAACAGTATTGTGAATTGAAGAAATAAGGCTGTATTCTATGTGCCAGCACGCAGCTTGGCCTTCGTCGCGCTAAAATAGGTTAAATAGCTGTCGCAATGTTGCTCGCCTTTTTGTAGCCTTTATTATTGCGCGACGCTCTCCGCACTCTTCACCGCTACGCGCTGCTGCTGCCCGCATTGCTTTGTCCTCTGCTTGGTTGCTGTTTGCTGGCTGCCGGCAGCGCGCTGGTTTCCTTTGCCATTTTGCTTTATTTCGCGCCTTTCAATGCAACGCAATGCAGCAACTAACGAAATGACCTCATGCTGTGCGTAATTATACTACATTATACATACATGTATGTATATATGCATGTGTATCTTGCTGATTATCATGTGTGTGCCTCAGTTGCAGCAGCCGCGCTCAGTGATCGCAGATCGATGCGCCTCGAGCGCTGCTCGCCTCCATTTATTCTGCTCTCCAAGCCTAATCAATTATTACAATATGGCATTATGAGTTGTGTGCAATAGCGGGCAATGATAGATTGTGATACACTTTATATTGTTGTTGCCAAAATCTCTTAGGTGCTATTATAAAGTACGAACTTATGCACTACAATATAAGTATATATGTATGTGTACGCATATATATTTATTTTAAAGAATATTATGTAGCTCATATTTAGTATCATATCAGATATTTATATTCGGGGTGTAAAACCACTGAAGCTTCGCGAATACAAAAAATTCTTTACAAGAGTTTTGATCGGTCAGTTTGTATGGCAATTGGATATATGCTATAATGACTCAATCTGAATAATTTCTTCGGAGATTACACTATTATCCAAGGGCATAATCCAAGCCAAATTTCTTGAAATTATCTCGTCAAAATGAAAAATCTTTCCATACAAGCTTTTTATTCCGATTTTTCTGTTTGTATGGTAGCTATATGCTATAGTGATCCAATCTGAACTATATCTGGGATATTGTACCATTAACTTAGAGAATAATTCAAGCCAAATTCCTGGAAGATATTCCGTCAAATGAAAAAGCTTTCCGATTATTGAATTTGTATGGAGCTATCTGAACCATTTCTTAGGATATTGTATAATCAACTTAGCAAATAACCCATGCAAAATTTTCTAGACGATATATTTTCAAATGAAACAACTTTCTATACAAGAACTTTATTTCGATCGTTCAGTTTATATGTCAATTATGTGCTATAGTGGTCCAATATCGGCCGTTCCGTCAAATGAGCATCTTCTAGCTGTGGACAGATCAGTTTCGACTTTCAGAAATGACTAAATCGACTCAGCTTGTCATGCTGATCATTTATATAATTACATTGGAGTGTCTCCAAAGTTTTTTCTAGTTGTTACGAACTTCGTGGCAAGCTTAGTATAGCTTGTTCAAGGTATAAAAAAAAAATAACGTCTTTGGCTTTAATACCTAAGCTTATGTATATAGTATATGTTACACATATGTACGTATAAATGCCACATAACTGGCCTATCAGAACTCCTAAATTTTAAAGTAACAATGCTCACTAAAAACAGCAACAGCAAGAAAACAAAAAGAAAAAAAAACAAAAAAAAAATAAAAGTTATTATTCCATTGCTGCAACATTATTCTAACAACTTCAAGCTGTAGCTGTTGACGCCTACTGTTATCAGTGACTTTAATGAGCCGTTCATAAAAAATAGAAAATTTATTGTTTGTTGCATTTGAATATTTATTATGCTGTGCGATGCTTTGTCGCTGCTGCTAAGCGCCACAAGATAAGCTTAGTCACAGCTGAGGTTAGCAGGACCATATATATATTCTTTAAATATAACATATATGTAATATATGTACATATAATTCATATACTTTATATTCAACTGGCAGCACTTACTATCGCCTACAAGCAGATCTTGCTCGCACAGCGTTTGCAACTCGCTTTACAAGCAATTATTGTACATTTCTGCCAGCACTGTCGGCTGTCTGTCTGCCTGGAAAAGTGTGTCACACACTTGACTTGAGGCCTTTCATGGCTAAGATAAAAATATTAAATTAAACAAAAGATAAAAAAGGCAATATTTTTGGGCTCAGACATAATCAGCGTGGTGTTGAAAGAAACAACATAAATTTTGGTTAAAAAATAATTGTATTTTTATATACCAATAGTGGTATATACATACGCATAATGTTTGCATATGTATATTTACAAACGGAGCACAATAAATTGATAAGCCAATAAATCTTAAATAATTTATAACGATTTAAGCGAATTAAAATATATTAAATGTGATATATTATGGTCGCTATTGATTTGCTTGGTCGAATAATGACAGGTTTTGGCTAAAAATTAACCAGAAGAAGTGTTGAAAAGCATACTTGCCTGCAGCTTTAAGCTGTATTGCCATATTCGTAAATTATTTTACTTTTGTTATCAAAATTTATAGGTCATTTTACTAAGACATACGCTGATATAAAAGAAAATTTTAAAATTAAACTTGCTTTTCGCGCTAAAAAAGTTTTGAAAACAAAATTAAAAACTATAAAAGCATGAAATTAAATTTTTAAGACTCTTCAAAACTCAAAAGCGTTTTTTTACCGTTAATATAATGGCAATATAGTGTTTTTATTACCAAATTTTCAGTATTTCAAGCGCAAGTATAATAAATGCTGCCTACATTTCGGCGCGCATACAAAATTTGAAATGTTATCAATAAGAGAAAAGTATGCGTTTCAATAAAAAAGCAACTAAAAACGCATTAATGAAAACTAAAGATAGAAAATTAAAAAAAAAAATAATTTTTGCTATTTAAAAATTTATTAAAAACTAGCAAGCAATGCAATTGCTTGGCACGTGCCAGTAAAAGTTCTCCACGCAGTCTTACATACATATCATATTTATATACTTCTACATATGTACGTTTATATACAGCAAGTGCAAACCTACTTATAACGTCATCTTTTGCTGATGGAACTCATAAAAACACTTCAGCTAAATGCTAAGCCAGAGCGCGTGAACACTAATCCTAAGCGATATTATTTTGCAACGGCATGTAGTATAAACATAAATGCAGTCATAAAAACATTCCCGCAAGTGGCAGTGAAAGAAGAAGCTTAAATGTTCTAGCTTTTCTTTTTTCTGGCGGTAAAAATTTTCCATTTGAAAAATTTCAGTTCAAGCGAGTGTGTGAGTGCCTCAAGCAGACTTTATACTTAGATATGGACATACATATGTCTTTTATTATTTTTGCTATGCATTTGCACATAATCAACTTTTTTTATGGGTGAAGACTTTATGCATACTTAATATTGATATCGCATAAAGTTTTCATCTAAAAAGACAAATTAAAAAATACTATCTTATCTATATATGGTATATAATATACATATATTATATACATATATACAATAAAAATAACATAATAACATATATAGCTTTAATTGTGTGTGAATTTTTTATAAAACTAATTTCATTTACATTTGAATTAAATACGCGGTTTCAAAGGAGGCATGGCGTATGAGTAACCTCCGCTGCAGAGCAAATAACTAAACTAAATTTTTTTCTCTTTCAACTTACACAAAAGATTTTTATGAACTAATTTGTTGTTTCAAAAGAAAAACTATTAATTTTTTTTTTTTTTTTTGAGTTCAGTTACATGAAATTTTTGGGTTCTTATTGAACATATATTCGTTCAATTCAAAAGGTGGCCTTATTAACGTACCAAAAAATGTCGCCTACAATTAGGATCATGTTGCATAAAAGTCCATGGCTTTAAAGTAAACCCGACTGTATAGACTTAGTTCATTCTAGATACATATTTTGATATACAATTTTTAAAATTTAATATTTCTGCGTGTAAATGATCATAAGCATCTCTATATATGTACATATTTGGATTGCAAGCGCAAAATTTCATAGTTCGCTATTTGCTTTTTATTTAACTTCATAACTACCAATATTACGCTCTGTAGCCTCTGTTTGCCTCTATCATATATTTTATTTATTTTTTGCATTATACTTTATCACTTTTCAATGGCTGCAAGCATAAATGCAGAAGCTGCAAAGTTTCACACATGCCTTGAAAGCTATTATACATATATATATATATATATATTTATAGATGTTTATGTGTATTTAAGCGTAATATATAGCTCCTGCAGTCAGTTGTTTATAATAGCCGGATGTTAAGTAGAAAATTTTATAAGCCACGTCAGTTGAATCCTTATGAAACATATCTATAACACACAGAGCAAACACTCTACCTAACATATGCACTAACACATGTGTATGTATAGTACACACACATAACAAAAAAACTGTCGGTGACACAGCCATTTCCTCGATTATTTCCGTCGTTGTTTTTTTATCGTTTTTTGCTTTTTCCATTCCACACCGTATACTTACGTCTGTGTTGCATGCTTGCACTTGACAGCGCGCATAAGTCGAGTTGGCTGACATTTTTATTTTGTTAAATAAATATTTTATTGTTTTCTTTATCACGCTCACTCACATTACATAGAGCTCTGTGAAATACGTGTTAGCGTGCATGAGTGTGTATATAAGTGAGTGAAAAGGCACCTATCAGATTACGGCATAGTGACGCAACAGAATATTTATAAACGAATTTTTGATAGAAATGTTGGTGTACAATAACAAAGCACATACAAATATATTGTTATTGGCTTTTTTGTATGAAATTTTTCTGTAGAACCTAGAAAAATTGTCGAACTGTTAGTTTGTTTGAACGGTACCCCTAAATGTAGGCAGTGAATCTACTAAAAATGTATATAGATTGACTAAATTTGTAGCTTATATAGTATTTCATTAATGAAAACTAAAATAAAGAAATTAACTTCGGTTGCACCGATGCTAGTATACCCTTCACAAATAAAATAGTTTTCCACACACGAATTATATTCTGATTGTTCAGTTTGCATGGCAGCTTAATGTTATATTGCTACGATTTTAGCATTATGTTCGGAGATTGTAGTGTTGTCTTGGACAATAATCTGTGCAAAATATCGTGAAGATATCTGTTCAAACAAACAAGTCTTCCATATAAGAACTTGATTTGGAACGTTCAGTTTGTATGGCAGCTATGTGCTATAGTAGTTCGATATCAAAACTATTTTGGTAAATTGTAGTGTTGCCATGGACTATAATCTGTGCCAAATTTCGTGAGTATATCTGGTCAAATAAAAAAGTTTTTTCTAGAGTACAGAAATTGACAACTTTGAGGAAAATTTTTTTATTAAACATTTTCTAAATATAAATTTATTTGATATATGTATCGAAAACATATATTACTTCGCAAACCCACATCATTAAATGTACAATTCGTTTTTAAAATCTATTTAAAAGTAATATGCGCCCAAAGGTATGCTATAATAATTTTTGATTAAACGAGTTGTAAAAACGCTATCAAAAATGTGTGTGTTAATTATTTTAGTAATTAACAAAATCAGTGATTTAACATACTCTTCTGATACATTTAGTATTTCAAACTGCCCCAAAAAGTATGCAAAATATTTTTAAGAATTTTTTCTATATTTCAGTTAATATATTTATTAAAATTTCGGTCAGCATTTCACTTAGCTGTTCACAATTTCAGCTTTTCTTTGATTTATTTTTCAAAATATACATCATTTGTGGCAAATTTATAGAATATTTCAAATTTTTTGTATTTTTTTCAAATAAATTGAATATTTTAATTTCGTATACCGTACTAAATACATCACTTAGTGATCCAAAAATCAACTCCAAACCACCCAAAAAAGTATAATATTACCCTAATTATATTCAAAGCCTAAAGATATGCTACACAAAATTTACTGGTAAATTTTATGCAGCAACGAAATTGTGAAAATTTTTCATTACTTCACATATGAGATATATAAAATTTAAACCCCACTGCAGCATAACGAATTAAACAAGTTACATGAAAAGCAGCTTAACTTTACTTAAAATCTTATAAGTTTCTTACATGCAGTAAATTTTGTGCCACAAGCTTGGTAGTATGTTAAGCAGCATTTATTTATATACTTATCTATGTGTGTATGTATATGTGCAACACCGAGTACTTAGAAATCCCTTTCGTTTTCATACTTTACTTGCTGCACGCATTCGCCTTTGCGGCATGCGACAACAGCTACGCACATACAAGCATGTGACTCATTGTAATTGTTGCACTCGGCCAAGCGTGCGTGAGTTTCTTACATACATATGTACCTACATCTATGTGTGTACACACTTGTGTCGTTCTGAAATTGCAACATTGTTGCAGCAAATTGAGCAAACTGCGCTTGCTGCAAAATGTGTTGGCCAACTGTTACTGCAATAGCAAAAACAACAACAACAATAATGAATCATGCAATCCCTACAGCAATTTGTTCTTACTCTCTGCTCTGCAATTTTATTCTTTTTTTTAATTTTTTTCCGAGTGCCACTACCACATGTTGTACGTTGTACAGTTGTTGCTGTTGTTAGTGTACTCAAACTCAGCACTCTAACATGATATTTGCTAAAAAGTGCGGAAAAACCTAAGACTGAGTGTTGAAATGAAACAAGTACGCGTGCGAGTTCGTGTCTATGAATGTTTGTGAGTGTGTGAGAGGCTCTGTAAGTGCCCTGTATATGTGCATGTACATACATAGTTATATGTACATGTGTAACAGCTTGTTGGCTCACTCAAGTACGCTAATACACACGCCCTAAAACAATGGCAGCGCTGAAGTACCGCAACAGGATTTCATATGAGCGCACACGCACCCGTACATATACCGTTAGTATAACCGGTATATTCATATAAATAAATTAATTTCACTACTTGTACAAGTGAGTACTTTGCGATGTTTTTCTGCTTGCTTTCCGCTTGTTTATTTACAGTTCAACGTGCAGTCAAAGTCTGAATTTTCCTGTTTTGCTTTCTTCCCATTTTAGATGGTTGAGCAGAGAACGACAAAAAGTTTATCATGAAAATCAGCTAATTTCAGATATTTATTCAAAATCCTTTATATTCTTATGGGATTTAAAGCTTTCACTTTCGAAAATATTTTATTCTTTATGACGACATATGTTATACGCTTACGTAACTTTAATAAAAAAGCTAACAAATTTATATTTTAAAAAGTATCTCTTTGATTCTTTTTTTCCTTTCAACTAATGACTATCTCCATTCATTAACCTAAAAGCTCTTTTTTACTGCAAAAACGACTTTAAAATTACATTAAAAAGCGAAAATTAAATTTTTTTATTAAAAACCCTTAAACAGTTCTCGAAAAGCTCTCTGAAAGCTTTCAGATAATCAAGACTTTTGGACAGATGTAAAACAAACTCTGTAAAAGCTTTCACACAATGAAGAGAAGTGAAAATAAGCAAACAAATATAAAAAAGCTTTAAACAAAACTCTATGATAGCTTTCAGACAATCAAGATTTCGAAAGCTTTAAAACAAACAATATTAAAGCTTTCACACAATAAAGAGATGTGAAAATAAGCAAACAAATATTAAATAGCTTTAACAGAACTCTATGATAGCTTTCACAGAATCAAGATTTCGAAAGCTTTAAAACAAAATATGTTAAAGCCTTCACACAATGAAGATATGTAGAGTTAAGCCTACAAATATTAAAAAGCTTTAAACAGAATACGAAATGCTCTTTAAAAGCTCAACTTTTATAACGCTTTCACTCTATAAAAGCTATCAGACAATCACGACATTTCGAGAGCTTTAAAATAAAATCTGTTAGACCTTTCATACAATGAAAAGATTAAAAAAAAGCTAACAAAATTATTAAAAATCTCCAAACAGAACTCGAAAAGCACTTGGAAAGCTTCTCAAAACATTTATAAAGCTTTAAAATTAACTCTATGAAAGCTTTCTGCAAAACAAAACATTTAGCAAACTTTACACAAATGCTGCGAAAGCTCTTCTCACTTTCGTGAAAGCTTTTTTTATAAATGAAATTCATTCACAAGCGAACTAGCAATAAATATCTGGATTATTTTGCGTAAAAGAATGCCATAAAGCTTACAGGTTTTCACATATACACATAAATATGCTGTATTTGTTCATATATTTGCGCGTAAGCCGCAAAACTCTTTTCCAAGCAATTAAATCAGCCCTTTTTCCTAGCAGCTAATACCCTCAACAAACATGTACTTGCACACCTGCATTCACCTACTACTACATACATACACACATATATGTATTTTCGGCTGAATGAATGTCAATGCAACCCCAGACCCGCTACGTGTCCACTCGGCGACCATTCTGGCTTGAGGGCACTTCTAAAAACACGGGTTGTGTTTACGCACTGCGGTGGCCCAGCGTGTCGTGACTTGCCGCGCAGTGTGGCTGCAAGGTCAGCAAGAAAGGGAAAATTTTAATTCTCAAACGGCCGACGGCGTTCAACTGTATAAGCTTTACAAAAAGTGATGAATGTGAATGAAATGGAAATTGTTATTGGGGGAGAGCTTAAGAAGAAATTCTGAAAAAAACACAAAAATAAATTGTGTGTTTAAGTTTTTGAGGGCAGTTGGTAACAAACGCAAGTAGAATGAGTTCAATAACCATGGGAATTCCGACGCCTTTGGTGTAAGTTTATTGCTTTTGGTTCTGCTCTTTTGTTCAGTTCATTAACTTGTTGTTAATTTCTGGTATGTTGTTCCATATACTTTTGTGTTTGCTTGTTTGCTGCTGGTGAACAACTCTATAACTTTTTGGTTTCAAAACTGTCAACACAAACATTTTATATTGCAAATTCCCGTGTGTCTTGTCTGTATCAACGCAAACAAGCCCTAGGTTTTTAAGATATAGCTCTGAAAGTTTGCAAGCGTTCCTCTTTCTAAAAAGTTGCTCTTTTGTTGTAATCACCGATACTAGACTCCTATAGCATTTAGCTGCATACAAACTAACCGATCACGATGAAGTTATTTTAAGGAAAACGTTTTTGTTTCACAAGCTATCTTCACAGAATTTGGCATAGAATATTATCCAATCTCTTGCTACAATCTCCGAACAAATTGTTCAGATTGGACAACTATAGTATATAGCTAACCTACAAACTAACCGATACAAACTAGGTTCTTGTATATAAAGCTTTTTTGTTTGACAAGATATCTTCTCAAAATTTGGCATGCATATTATCCAAGAAATCGCTACAATCTCCAAGCATATCGGTCGAATCGAACAACTATAGCATATAGCTGTTATACAAAATAGACTATCAAATTAATATAAGGATATTTGTATACCCTTTTATGCTAAAGGAAATGAAGCTGTGCTGGTAAAATGTATTTGTTTTCTTTTCTAACTCTTGTGAAAGTTATAGGAAGTATTAATTTTACATTTTTTCCTTTATGCTTCCAGTACCAAGTTTTCTTCATATATCCCATATCTTTATATTTTTCTATAAATGTTCATAATTGATTCACAAATAAATGTTGACTGCATTTGACAGTCGCCGCTGTCAACTAAACTGTCGATAACGAGTAAATATTATATCAATGGCGAAAGAATTGCCGAAGCAAAGAAATAGTCTGTCTACGTCTCGACAGCTTTATCCCCTTTTAGCAGCAACTTCCTTAGCCAAGTGGCAAGAAATATTTCTAAACACATTATAAAATACTTCGAAACTCGCAACACACAAGCAAGCAAAGCTACAAATCTACATAAATGTACTTATAATATATTATATATGATTATGTATGTATGTATATGTGCGCAAGAGCATAAGTACATACATACATATTACGGCAACGGGCTAAGCATGCAAAACACTTGGCAGCTCAACTGGTTGTTCATAAAGCAAAAGCAGAATTTACTCAAGAAAGAAAAAGTTTGAAAGTGTTTTTCTTTTCGTATTTTTTTGTTGCAATTTATTATGTGTATGTGTGCGTCATAGAAGAAAAAGCATTTGATTTGACTAAACAAATTTCTTTTATTTATGATTATACATACATATGTATGTATATCCTTCCGAAAAGCTTTGACATTTTGTTCTTTCACTCATGTGTTTGCCAGCGGGCGACCGCTCAAAGAATAACGGCTTGTGCAGCAATAAAGAGTATGTGTAAGATGATACGGTCTTTATTTCAAATACATTGACTCCCATTGTCCCAGTAAGTAAACATTATTGGTATTATTTTACTTAGCATTAATATCAATTTCATTGCGTGTGCGCCGTGAAGTATGCTTTCCTTTCCTTTTTTGCGTATTTATGTTTAAGTTGTTGTTGTTGTTTTTATATCAGTTTTCATTCTTATTTTCTTCAACTTTTTGCCCTCTGCTTGACTTTTTTTTTACTTATAATGTCATTCACTTTGTGCTTTTTCAACCTTTTTTGCTTTCAGCGGTTTCTTTGAAGGATTACTTTGACCAGCTTTGTGCAAATAGTAAAGAAAATATATAAGAGTGTTTGTATGTATGAGAAGAGTTTTCTTTAGTCAACTTCTCAGTTTCTTTTTATAATTTTTTTTCTTTTTTTGTTTTGCTCCTTTTTCAATTTTATTATCTTTATTTATTTAGGTTTTACTGTCACAGTGGCAACTTTTAGTTTACAACACGGTTTGTTGAAGTAATTTTGGAGTAGGACTGGGATTGAGCTGATTTTTGTTATTAAGTTGTGAAATTTCTTTGATTCTTCTTCATAAAAAACTTACGTAAAGTTCCCTCGAATATTTTCTTCACTTTTAAGCTTGTTTAAACTAACACAAGGGTTATTTCCTTAGACAAAATCCAGAAAACATTTCTGAAGTAATTTCGAGGAATAATGCCGAGTTGATAATCCTTGGTCGTATAAAAATCCGAATCCGGCTTGTTCCTGCTTGATTGAACCTCATTGCTCTCATAATAACGTTGAAAATTAATTTTTATCAAAATTAGTGAATATTTTTTATTAAAATTAGTGACATTTTTTTATTAAAATTATAATAAAATTACATAACAAGTAATATTTTATAATTTTCACAAAAAGTACAACGATTTCTGTCGGCATCACATCAACGATAAGCATACACTAACAGTTGCCTTCCGAATATTTACATGTTAACTTTAACATATGCTTAACAGTGTGGCTGTTACTTAGCATTCTTGCAAACCACTTGTTTAGAGTTTTTGGAGTACATACCATCAGCAGTAATGGATGTTAAGCACATTTCACCAACGCAGACAACACTAATGAAAAGCGAAGCCGAAGATATAAAACATAAGAGTCCAAACACCGAAAGAAAGCTTCAATGGACCAAAACGGCACGAAGAAAGCAGTTGCTGCAAGAAATGCTCCTGCACCAACTCAGTAAAAGCGCGTCTACAAGAGAGCGTTTGAGAGAGCAAACCAAGAGAAATGCGCACCAATTATACTCATCAGAAGCAGAAAACACAAAAACGAGCTAGCAGGCACTGCTGCAGACAACAGTGTTAAGCCAACAGGAGCCACAGCGCAAGAAGCAGGACAGTGCTAAAGCAAGAGCAGCAGCAGCAGCAACAGCTGCAACCAGCATTATCAACAGCAGTTCGCTTAAAAGAAGAGTCCATCAGCATCAGCAATTGTTAGCCGCGCTCAGTTGTTGTTGGACTGCAGAAGTGTCGTGTTGTAGCAACGTAGAACGCTGAAGGATCAGTTTCGGGCAACAAAATAAACATTTAAGCAAAATTATAAAAAAATACTAAATGTAAGAGTGCTACAATTCGGTAGTTGTGTATGTGTGTATATAATCTTATAACGAAGAAGTCGCAAAAAGTGAGCGCCTGCATTTAAAGAGCGAAAATATTGTGTGTGCGCCAAAAAGAGAGCAAACAAAAAAACCGATATATTTGCCGAAAGAACGGAAATAAAAGCGAACATATGCAAGCAAGTGTTGCAAGTTCTTTTTTCGGTTTTTTTTGTCAATCACTTTAGCTACAACGCATGACTAGTGTGTATACATACATATGTGTAGTGAGATTTTGTGAAATTCATATTTTTGCATAAGTTTTCGCAGCATAGCGTGCGTGGCAATTTTTTACAGTGACAGCAAACAAGTGAGTGATACGGTCTGTTGTGGAATATTTCTTGGACACTTTTTTCCATTTTTTGTTGTTTTTCCTGTTTTTTTCTTTTTGAATTAATTGAACGGAAAATGTGTTACATGTGAAGTGAATGTTGGAGGTTGTTTGCATGTGCTATATGCATTTGCAGAAATTTCCGTTATAAGATCACGAACTTGAAAAGCACGAAGAGTTCAAAAATAGAACCCAACAAAAGTTTTATTTCACAAATGTTATATAAATAATAAAAAAAAAAATTTATTTAATCCAATTCATGATTTTTTCTCGAAACGTGCCAAATTTTTTTTGTTTTTTCTAAAGAAAACACTTAAAATTTTCTATATTTTAGATATGTTTGAGATAAGGAAAATTTCGTGCAAAAGAAAATTGTCTCTATTTTTTTCATAAATGAACTACGAAGGTATTGCAATCAATTGTGAGAATCCCGTATTTTTGGGATCTAAGCATGAGACTTTTCGGGATCAATTCGGGATTCACTATTTTTTTTCATAAATGAACTCAGAAGGCATTATAATCAGTTTTGAGAATCCCGTAATTTCGGGACTTAAACACGGTACCAATTCGGGATTCACTATTTTTTCACTAATATATTATATGATGTACCAATTCGGAATTTTTAATTTTTTCACTAATATATTATATGATGGTAGAGGGAACCCGGTGCCCCAAATCCGAGATTCAGTATCCCAAACTTCCTCGAATTTGAATTGAAAATGTTAAAATTTAGAGCCCCAACAATAATAACTGTTTGTCACCAAAGTTGTGTAGTTTCTATATTTCCGCCATATCCTCTGCGCTCGCGATTTTTGGGTTTCCGGTATTACGAAAATACAAAGCGCAAACAAATAACACTGCCAACCGAACAACCGACAACTCTTGAATAAGAATCGCCAATCGGCGGCACCAACACCACTGTTATCTATTTGTGTGCGTATGCTCAGTTTTGCTCGGTGCCTCTAAACTGACTCCTCATTCTCAGTAGTTTGCTCGCAACTGCAGCCCAAAGGAACAGTGTTTATGCTTGGGAGGCGTTCAATTGAAAAACACTGAGCTGCACTTTCACTTGAAAACCAAATTTTTGACTTGCTTTGTTTTCATTAATCCCAACAGGCGCAAAGTTTTTGAGTCAATCGTCAGGAACGACGCTTTATCTGCATTTTTTCATGGATTTACTTTCAGTTTAACTTTTCAATTTGCTACCCTGCGCTGCCTCTGCTTGAGTTACTCCCATTTTTCATTTCCTTCAAAGTGTTTTGAGATTATCTCACGTTCCAAACATTTCAACTTTTTTTGTTTTCTGTCGCTTTGCTATTATTCGCTAATTTGCCGTCTGCTGCTGCCACATTTGGGTTGTTGTATTTCCGGTGACTAATTTTCGATTTCCGTCGCTGCCAATTCCAATACTTTTATTTACACAACAAACAAGAAACTTTCTTTGTTTACTTTGATTTTCCATTTATTTATCCATTTAGACTTGTTTTTCTCACTACTCTGTGCCTTCTTATTTGCTTACCTGCAATGCTGGTAACTCAGCAACCCACCAAACTGTTGGCGAGCGATGTCGGCTTGCTACCCGCTTGCTCGGTGCTGACGCATCAACAACTTAATTTAGAAATCGGCAAAAGTTCAAAGTGTTGTGCGACACTAAATTTAGAAAGTTTTCCTTTCGTTCGGTTTTTGATAAGTTCAGCTGTTTTCCGCTGTTTAGCTGCGAGGTGTTGAAACTTCAAAGTGCTGAACTTTTCGTAATTTCTCAAGCGGGCTCAAATGGGGTAAGGCGGGCGGTGTAGGGGGGAAATTGAAGAATTTATTTTTTATTAAATTATACATACTTTCAAAAAAATATCATCAACATTGAATTACAAAAAAAATTAAAAATTATTTAAAAAATAAAATATAATTTTTTTTTTTAGTTATTTAATTTTTTTAAATGAAAAATAGATCTAAATATACTAAAAATAATTCGAATAGTTTTAAAATTATTTGACTTCTCTATACATTCTGAAAATCATTTCAAAATCGAAACTTAAAAATGTATACTCCTTTACTTCGAGTTTTGTCGAGTCTTACAATTTTTAAACATTTTCGCTATAATAAAAATTGACAGTGTGGCCAATGCTACAAAAAAACTTAATAAAAGTCATATTATATAAAAAAATAACAAACTTAAAAAAATTTATTTTACTAAAATTTTAGTATTACACAAAATAATTGCGTAGGTTGGCAACCCCAAAAGACTAAATTATTGAAGTAGAATTATATTGCTTTGCATCTCAATAAAAATTAAATATTGAAGGCATTTTGCATAATTTTTTAAGGGATATGTTTTATAGTATATTGTTATGGTTGCCACCAATGAAAAATTATAAAAATATATATACAATTCTCTAACTACAATAATATTTTTACTTAAGATTTTATGAAATATAAAATACATATTTTTTCACAAATTTCGACAGAGCTTTGAGACAGACACAAAAACATTATTTTAGCTAGGGTTATCATATTGAAAAAAATTTCATATATTATAGTTATATATTTCAACCGCGTTTTTCCAGTAATTATAATTAGCATAAAAAAAGATCAAAAAAATTTGGGTTGCCATCTGAAAAAAATTTCATATATTTAAACCGCATATTTCCAGTAAATATAATTAGTATAAAAATAAAAAAAATAAAAAAATATTAAAGAAAAATAATTTAAAAAAAAAAATTAATTTAAAAAAAAAATAATTAAAAAAATAGGGTTACCATTTTGAAAATAATTTCCAGAAAATGTCCGAATAACAAACGTGTATTACAGAGTTACCACATATTCTAAAAATTCCAATCAAGCAGAAAATGACTGTCAAATAAATAATAAATCTTCCATTTTTTTCAATACATTTTTTTGTCCGAATTCAGTTCTCACTTTAATTTAGCGTTACGTAACATCTGTTTGCCAGCAGTTAATACCACAATGGTCATATATAATTAACATATTTGAATAGTTTTTTATATGTAAAACGTAAATATTTTAAATCACATACTAATTTCCTTTCTTTCTTTTTTCTCTTGCAGCCTTTAAACCAGCGCCAATAGTGTGGTAAGTTACAAAAACTCAGCAATTAAGCACGAATGCAACACAAAGCGCATTTAAATTATCAAATTTGAATACACAAAAAAATAAATATTTGAAAATGCATAATTTGCAAAGCCACTTTTACATAATTAATGTGTTAAGTATATTTTTGCCACAAATATCACGCGCATAAATTAGTAATTAGTTGCGTGAGCACTGAAATGTTACGTATACGCCATGGCAGGCGCAAATTATTTGCTTACATTTACACAACAAGCGATTAGTGTAAATAGAATATTTGAGTTTATACACTAAACTGACGCTAAATTAACGTTCTCAACTTAAACAATTACACAATAAATTATTTAAACAACAACATGGCAGAGTAAACAGCGAAGGAATTATGGAAGCAAAGTGTAGCCTACAGAACCACTTACATATGTGCTTTTTTGGGTGAATGAAATTATTTAGTTGTTGTACACCAACTTATGTATACATATGTAAATCTGTATGTGCTTATAGACATTTCTCTGCTTACAAACAAATATGTGGAAGTGTGTTGGTTGCTATGCAATTTGAAACCGCTGTTCGGAACTGGCAAATGAGAAACTGTTAATTATATGCCCGCGCATGCCTTGCCAAATATCGATGTTAATGAACTTAATAATTCATGCTGTGACAATGGCGAAATGACATACGCGCATACAATTGCATGCGTTTTAATCGAAACCGTGAGATCGACAGAATATACATACATACACAGCATATGTTTATTATGGCTGCCGTATGTTGAAAATGCTGCAATTTTCTTCAGATTTCATATAAATGGTAAAAATATTACCTTTTCGATTCTTGAAATTTAATTTTCACATATGAAAGGTTACAACTTTGAAATTAGCCTTTTCTCCTAACAAATTGATCGTTCGAAATCATGTTCTTGTATGAAAAACTTGTTTAACTGATAAGATATCGTCATGAATTTCGGCATAGGTTATTACCAAAGACAATTCTACAATCTCTAAAGGTATTGTTCAGATCAGACCACTATAGCATATAGCTGCCATACAAACTGATCGATCAAAATCATGTCCTTGTATGGAAAACTTTCTTATTTGAAGAGTTATCCTCACGAAATTCGGCACTGTTCATTACCCAAGCCAATGCTATAATCTTCCGGAAAAATTTTTCATATCGGACCACTATAGCATAAAGCTGCCAGACAAACAGACCCATCAAATTCAAGATAAAAATCTTTTTAAACCCCCTTTTTGTAATAAGAAATGAATCTGTGTGTGTACGATTTATTGTTTTTATTGTTTTTCTTTAAAATTATTTATATTCTCCCTCTTTCCTTCTGATTTTGTATTTTTGTGATTTATTTATATGTTATTGTCTATATATTTATTCACCATCGCATAAGTATGGATACATACAGATATGTGATTACTTTAATACAGTTGTATCTATCCATATTTCTACCTACCTATTATCTAACTGCATTACTACTTGTATTTGTACTTCGCCTGCAGCCGTTTGCTTACGCATTATGCGCTTGGGCGGCAAATTTTATTAGGCCAATTAAAAATTTAGTAACAACAAATCAGCGCCAACAGCGATAGGCATATACTAAAAAACAACAACAAGTAGCAATAGCGACAGGCATGTAACCACAACAAAAACAACAACAACAAGTAGCAATATAATTTCAAGCGCATTTGCAACTACTCACCACAAGGATATGACACCAATATATAACCCCAATTTCAAGCTGGCAAACTAATTTAAGTCAATACATCATGAATTAGTATGGCTGCACATGTGTGTGTCTGAAAATTGTTATAATTAGTTTGCAAAATTAACTACTGGTCAGCAATATGATGCTGGCGGTTTTTGCTACTGGTAATTACATGGATTCAAACATTTAGCTATATACATAGAGAAATCATAGCTCATATTCCATGTAGCAGATTTTTGAATTGGAAAATTATTGGAAAATTGCTGAAAGTTATTTGCTTGTTCTTTTACATTTCTCTTTTTGAAGCCTCGGTTTGAAGTGTCAAATTTTTGAAAAATGTAATATTTTTTTTAAGTTGAATTTGTTTCTAAAATATATTCTCATTAGTCAATGCTTACCTACAATATACTAAACTTCGTGCATTAAATTATACTTTTTGTTAACTCATTTGGTAAACAAAAAATTTTTAGTTTAAATTAGGTTATTTTTTCTAAATTAAGTCTTTATTAACTCTCCTTGCTGCCACATTAAGCGACGCCTATCACATACCTCTCGCACAGTTATTCTGTTTCTCTAAATTGCCCACACTTCAGGTAACTGTCAAAACAGCACATATATCAAATTTTGCGATCTTGTTATTTGCTTTTACTTTACCTTACATACCCCACCACCCAAATTTTCTACTTGCAGCTGATTCATTGCACTTTTTCACAGCTTAAACTTTTCATTTTCCCTCAAAGCGCAAACTTTTTATGTCTTTTTCGCCCCAGTTGCCACTTTACACTTTTTAGTCCATGTTTATTTATTTATTTTACTTTATTTTTCAAAATATAACTGTTTATTCATCATCAATTTCTTTACATTTCATTAAATGTCATTAACGCGCCCGCTTCTCTGTTCATTAGCTTCGAATAGCCGAGCCTGAGCCGTTGAATAGTCAGCGCCTTGATTTCACTATCAGCTAAATAAGCTGAAGCACGCTCATCAACTCCCTGCCTTTTGCCAATTCGCCTTGACACATTTAAAGCATTCAACTGCTGCTCTGGCACTTATTGCTGTGAGCGAATGAATGGAGGCATATTAAGCGTGAAAATCTACGTTTAGCAACGAATTAAAAAAAATAAATAAAAACAAATTTCAATAAAAAAATTTCTGAAGTTTCATGCTTTTATGGAATATCTACATACATACATATGTTTACCATATGTGTGATATTTTAGTGTCATTGCCTGTTATCTCCAAGAATCTGTATATGTAATCCAAAACTATATAGTTTTTTTTATTAAAATGTCGCTATTACTTATTTAACATTGAAATAAAATTACAAAAAATCCACAATAAAATAGTAGCCCGTTGTTTTGCGTAAAATAATGAATAAATTTAATATTAAAAGTTCCTTTTATTCTAGTTTTCATAAATATTTCGAAGTAAAAAATATTTTCTTCAAAAAAGGATATAATTTTTATTAAAAATAAAGCGACACATCTACAAATTTTCCGATTTTTGTTGGCTTAAGCATAAATACTTATTACTTGAGGTGTGTGACTTCGCTAAAATAACAGCGACGCTCCTAATCGTAGCAACATTCTTTTAATTCTACTATATATTTAGTACTCAATTATAATAACATATTGTTTATGAACTTAAAAATAAATAATAAGAAAAAATTCACTGTCGCACAGTGGCATTTCGGCGGAAAAAATAGGATTTTTCCACTTTCCAATTTCAAAACTTTAATGATTTTGTTTTGTAAAGAAATATTTGGATAAGAAAAATTCAACAAGGTTTTTTATCAAAAGTGAAATTTTATAGTTAAAAACTAACAGAAGTCGACGGAAAGTTATTCAATAAAATCAGATTAAAATTATTGTCCAAATAAAGAATTTTTTTTGTGTGTAAGTTTATAGCTATGGCTTTTCTTTTATTTTTTAGTGAAAATATAGCACCTACTTGTTTAAAAAAAAAAAAAAAAATTATTAAAATTGGCAAAGTAAGCTAATTTTTATAATTTTTCAAAAATTATACTAAAAAATATCAACTTTTCATTTTTTAATGGAAAAAAACATTATGTGCTTTGCCTTGCTTAGCCCTCTTACTATAAAAAAATGAAAGTTCCGAGTCTGTACTTTCAATTAAAAAAAAAAACAACCGCCAATTACCGTCTCTTTTAGTAACATCGATTTTAATTTCCACAAATACTGATGTCTTCAACAGACTTCTTATAACTTCGGATCCTTACATAAGTAGCGTCATTCGAACCAAATTTCCTTAGAACTAGATCCCATTGTTAAAGATATTACAAATAAAAACTAACACAATTTTTCGCTTGTTACATATTCAATTAAAACATTGCATATTATATTGAATTTTTATCAAGGTAAAGGGATAAATAACGTCACTTTGCGTTTAAGTTTAATTTTTTTGCATCAGGAGAACTCAATTAAGAAGTGTCCCGAATTTCAAGTCCCTAGGTCCAAAAATAAAAATTTTGGCAATTGCAGTTATATGGGAGCTGGGTGTGGCAGTGGGCGGTTTTCCAAGATTTTTTCAAAATTTCTTAATTCAGTCCAGAGAAGTGTTTCTGCAAAGTTTCATTGTTGTACGACCACTCCTTCTATTTTTTTCCAAGATATGTATGGAGCGGTGCCACTGTGTGTCGCTTTAATTTTCAAACTTCCTGTCAGCGTTAATTCGCCCAAACATAACATGCATATACATATCTAAAAAATCGCATTATCACAAAAACAATCACGCCACGATAGAACCCACTGCAGTTTTAGCAGCCTAAAGTATTAACTTACCGCACAAGGCAAGGCACATGTCAATTTACCAGAGGTTTCGTTTCCCATGCGTCGAACTCCTACCCTTGCCTACCATAAGCCATAGGTTGCTTAAATAACAAGGAAATTGCGTGCAAGCAAACGGAGGAAAAGAGACGATGTATTTATATATAGAAATCATCATAAAAGCCGAAAAAGGTGGAAAAATAACAATGTAACGGAAATTTCATTAACGTAAAAAATTTTACCAAATGCCAGAGCTTAAAAATATGGCATTAATATTGCAAAAGCAACAAGTTTATTGTATGAAATGGGTTTCGTGGTATTTCTGTATTACTTAATTAAGCTCCAGAGCTAACGTATGACTGCCCATGAAATACATAAACGTAGCAAATTCGCAAAATCGTGTTATGCGTTTAAATGAATGTTACGTATACGCCACCGCCTACTCATAAATCAGGCATTTGCTTCAGTTATAACATTAACAATTCTTAAACGCTTGTTCCATGCTATGCAAACAATTTTTATGCTTTATTGCTATGAAGGCATGGAAAGTGATTGTTGTTGTTGCCATTTTTCACGTGTGTTTAATTCAACAGTTGTTCAAGAAGCATAAACACTTAACAATCAACGTATGTATGTACAGCAAAAAGTAATATTTTTTTAAATTAATATGAAGTTAATTTGAAACATTTAAGATTTTTTATGTTATGGATTTGCATTGTAGAGTTATTCAAAATATCACGAAAAATAAAAAAAAACTAGAATTTCTGAAAAATTTTAAAAAATTTTACTTTTGGTCTTTAATTTTTTTTTTTTTTTTTTTTTGAACATTCATACTAAAGTCCAGTGTTTAGAAATATAAATATTTTTACACCCTGAACAAGGTATATTAAGTTTGTCACGAAGTTTGTAACACCCACAAGGAAGCGTCGGAGACCCTATGAAGTATATACATATGTATATAAATGATCAGTATGTTGAGCTGAGTCGATTTAGCCATGTCCGTCTGTCTGTCTGTCTGTATACTATACATACGAACTACTTGTAGTCCCTCAGTTTTTAACATATTGTTTTGAAGTTTTGCAAATGTCGTTTTCTCTTCAAGAGGCTGCTCATTTGTTGGAACTGGAAACTGGCTGCCAGCTGGCTCTATATAAGGGAAGCAGGCACCGTGCCTGTTCAGTGCTTAGGTGACTCTCGCGCCGCGATGCGATGTGACGAGGAGACTTCGCGGGAAACTGGCTGCCAGCTGGCTCTATATAAGTGAAGCAGGCACCGTGCCTGATCAGTGCTTAGGCGACTCTCGCGCCGCGATGAGATGTGACTTCGCGGGAAACTGGCTGCCAGCTAGCTCTATATAAGTGAAGCAGGCACCGTGCCTGTTCAGTGCTTAGACGACTCTCGCGCCGCGATGAGATGTGACTTCGCGGGAAACTGGCTGCCAGCTCGCTCTATATAAGTGAAGCAGGCACCGTGCTGTTCAATGCTTAGACGACTCTCGCGCCGCGATGAGATGTGACTTCGCGGGAAACTGGCTGCCAGCTCGCTCTATATAAGTGAAGCAGGCACCGTGCCTGTTCAGTGCTTAGGCGACTATCGCACCGCGATGTGATGTGAAGGAGACTTCGCGGGAAACTGGCTGCTAGCTGTCGACTCTCGCGTCGCGATGCGATGTGACGAGGAGACTTCGCGGGAAACTGGCTGCCAGCTAGCTCTATATAAGTGAAGCAGGCACCGTGCCTGATCAGTGCTTAGACGACTCTCGCGCCGCGATGTGATGTGACGAGGAGACTTCGCGGGAAATTGGCTGCCAGCTGGCTCTATATAAGTGAAGCAGGTACCGTGCCTGATCAGTGCTTAGGCGACTCTCGCACCGCGATGTGATGTGACTTCGCGGGAAACTGGCTGCCAGCTGGCTCTATATAAGTGAAGCAGGCACCGTGCCTGATCAGTGCTTAGGCGACTCTCGTGTCGCGATGCGATGTGACGAGGAGACTTCGCGGGAAACTGGCTGCCAGCTGGCTCTATATAAGTGAAGCAGGCACCGTGCCTGATCAGTGCTTAGACGACTCTCGCGCCGCGATGAGATGTGACTTCGCGGGAAACTGGCTGCCAGCTGGCTCTATATAAGTGAAGAAGGCACCGTGCCTGCTCAGTGCTTAGGCGACTCTCGCGCCGGGATGTGATGTAACTTCGCGGGAATGCTAGCCGCCAACTGTCTCTTTTAAAGAAAAATAGGCAAAGGGTTTTGGCCTTGTTTTAATTTATGTACAGTATAAACCTCGAAACCCTAACCGTGTATTGTATATTGCTCTGCGATTATTTAAACATTCCTTCATTTATACATATGTATGTATCTATACATACAAATATAGTCCTAAATATATATACTGTACTGTTAAATTACGAATACTTCTGTTTGAAGCAGCCGACAATTAATAATAGCATTTGCAGACGCTATTCCGCAAAATGGCACCCAAAAGACTGCTCAACAGAAATGTTGAATGGAAAGCAATTTACACACATTTATAAATTCATACACAAAAGTACGTACAAAATACATACGTGCATATGCAAGTTGTGTGGTTTTAACGGCATTGAATTGCACAACAATTGTGTTGTGTGTTTATACCACAAAGACTAAATTTTTAATCCGATTTCTTAATTACAAAGATATTTAGAATTTCTGTGGTTACTTTTGTAGGCAACTGCTTTTAAGATTTTCTAATACCATTTAATAATATATATTGACTTATTCATATTTTGTTTTGTATAATTAACGCGAAATATGAACTATAGCTAGTATCAACCAGAAAGACAGTATGTCTCTACGCGAAAAAATCTCTAATGTTTTGAGATACTGGTCTGAAATTTTGTACACGTGCTTTGCTTCCAAAAAAATTGTTGATTTGTCGGAGCGCCAATAGGACCACTATAGCGTATAACGATCGTTTTTTTACCTTTTTACGTTATTATAAATTATCCTGTGAAGGGTATGATAACCTCGCTGTAGCCGAAGTTAACGTTTTTTTTTTTAACCTCTTTTTCTCTCTTTAGTCGTATTTAACAGGCTTTCAACCGCGACTAAATATCAATTGAGCCTAACTGTTGATATATTTTCTTAAAAACTACCCACGTCAGCTCCTCTAAGCTTCTTCTAATTTAAATAATAAAACAAAGAATATTTTTGCAACGTTTTTCAACAAAAAACATGACGTTTAGCATTCTAAAATGTCTGAATTTGTTGTCGCTGATAAAACAAATTAACTTGACTCGATTCTTTTTTGTCAATAACTGTTATTGTTGTTGTTGCTGGCATCGAATGTTGTCGATGTCAACTCAACATTGACCCAGAAAGCAGACAACCGCCACGTTTCCTGCTTTCCTTCAAGACCTTATGCCTTTCTCAACATCTATGTTGGCATTATTGCTTGTTTGTGAATACATATGTATGTACATATGAGTGTGTGTACATATATGTATGTCCAACATGCGACTGTGCCAACGTAATTGGCAGCAAGAGTGTCCCTGCAGTGCATTTTAGTAGGCCATTCGCCCTTATTGCCAACACATTTGCAACTACTATTTGTGTGTATGTACGTATAAATATGTATATATGGTTATGTACTTGTAAAATGAGTTTTAAAATTGGCCAACGTATTATATATATGTAAATATGTATACACTAATGTAAATTGAGGGTATATACATACATACATATGTATGTGTATGTTGATATGATTACTCTTTCACTTGGCCCAATTCGCTGCAACAAAAAAATAACGGCTTAATGTCATTTATGTCCCTTTGTCGCCGCTGTTGTCTTCTTAATGCTTTGGCCTGCTCGCTTGCCTGCTTTAATGTCCTTTCGCGTCATCCCAAATGCATCATTTCGCTGCTATATTCTTTTGTGTGTGCTTATGAGTATACTTGCTCGACCTCGCCGTTGTTTTGCTCATCTGCATGAGGACGTGCCTTCAGCTAGTTAGTTAGTCAGTTATGTACATATATACTAATTTCACTCAAGTTTCACTATTGTTTCGTGCTTTTGTCATCATTTTCATTTCCATTTTGATTTTATTTGATTTTTGTCGCTTTTTCTATACGTCCTTTGTCCACTACTTGGCTAGCTGTGTCTTTAAAGCTCGATTTTTATATAAATACATATGTATATTATTGAGGGATTTTTAACGCTCTGCATACGAAGCACTGATCAGATTAAAGGTCATGTATTAAGAAGCCAAAGAAGACGTAGTTTGGAGCTTATATCCGTATGTCAATCACTATATGACTATAAGAAATGCACTTGTTCTTAGGTGCAGCAGAAAATAAAGTTTCTTCCTGTTTTTACGGCAATTGCCTTCAAATTGTTTTGAGTTAAATTTCCATATATTATTGGAAAAAATATATTTTCTCAAGATATCTGCCAAATGCTAATCTTCGACATAAATAAAAAATAGATTCAGTTCATTACATTTAGCACATCCATACAAACTTCAATGTATTTAAATATGTATGTACCCAAAATTTGTTGCCCCACTGTCATTCGAGAAGCGACGAATCAACAATACACACACTCAATCAGCTGTAGCGCACGCAACACTTGTTCATACGTAAATCGAATAAATAAACACTTGCGCCGGCCAACTTTGCCGCCATTCAACAGCTGGCAAATCGAATCAGAATCAGAATCTAATTAGCCGTTGTTTATGTGCGCCTACTCAGCTGGATTCACCTTGGTATGGAATTTACTTGCGCCGAAGAAACTCGAACCGATCGTATGAGCCAAGATTTGGGCCAAAGAAATTTTTATTACGCACTAGTGAAGAAGTCAAGAAAATTATATAAAATTGCGCCAGCAAGCGTGAAAATTATCCATTTATTTCGAATTTAATTGAGGTTAACAGATTTGCAAAAAAATATTCAATTTACAATATGCTGGCAGTGCGTTTCTTTTGCGTGAATTTAAAATAATTAATATCATTTTCTTTGTTTTTTTTTCCTTTAATTGCAGTTGCAAAGAAGCAGCGAAAGCTACTTACATCCCGATAGGCTTGGTTAGAAATTCAAGTTATGGAACTGCCCTCGATGGTGCAACGCTCCGGCGACACACTTATAGTGCGTAGTGTCGTCAGTGGCAATCAATTGTACTTGGATCAGGGTGCCGCTTCCACAAATAATCTAAACAACAACAAACACAGTAGTCCTTCACCACTGCAGCAACAACAGCAACAGTCGATTAACGCCGCAAACTTATCAAATAGCACGTTGGAGCAATTCGAACGTTATCGCGCTGCAGCGGCGCAATATCATCTACAACAACAAAATGCCGCACAACAGCAACAAAATGCAGCGGCTGCTTCGGCGGTAGCGCAACAACAGGCGATGGAACTAAAGGATGAGGGGCTTCCACAATGTAAAATCAAGCGAAATTACAGCTGTAGTTACTGCACATATTTCACACAGAATCCGCGTTATCACCTAACCCATCTGCGCGATGTACATGGTGAAAAGATTGTCATCAATAAGTGCAAGTTGTGTTTGTACGCGTCGCGACATTTCCAAAAGTTGGTGCGACACATGAAAATGGTGCACGGCTGCACCGATGGTGTGACCGGTGGTCATGGACAGCCGCGTGGCAAACGCGGTATGAGTCGGGAGGCACGCAAACGAAAACTAGAGCAAAGTGTTGGTCTAGGAAGTGCGCCTTTGGAAATGAACAGCGGCGGTAGTAATATCGGAATGACAGAAGGCATGCCAACTTATGAGCAGGTGAGCCAAAAAATATTTGTAATAAAGAAAATTATATAAGTGTATATTTAAAAAGTCAGTGTAAACAGTTTTCTACAATGAAAGCGGTACTCGTAGTATCGGCTTCTTACATTTTAAATTTCAATATCTGGCAATTAACGAATTCGTTTACATAAAAAATGAAATATAAATTAAATATTAATCTACCACATTAGGTTAAACGCGAACTGGAACTGCAACGCGAATCTCTCATGGCTGTTGTCTATGAACGGGAATTGCAAGCACAACGCGAACGTGAGCTTGAAGTCCGTCAGCAAGCACAAAACGCCTACGAACAAGAAGTGCAAGCAGCAAACGCTGCTGCAGCTACGGAAACACAACGCCGTCAATCGCCAATAAATGCAATAAACAATAATAGCAACAATGCCAATGTCATTACAAACGGTAGTAGCAATAGCGTCATTAATAGCCAAAACGAATTTCAATTGCCACCCGCTCATCAGCAGACGCCTAATATCAACACCCACAGCATCGAGTTGTCTTCATCACCCACCGATTCGGTTTCATCGGGACAAGGTACTGATGCCGCTACCTCAGCAGCATTGCACTCCAGTGGCGTATCATTGTCATATGTGGGCGATGAACCCTCACAGAATAGGCTCTTAAAGTGCAGCCTCTGCGATTTCACAACCTTATTCCGCGCTCAATTGTTAGACCATGAAATGGATGAGCATTGCAAAACGAAATTCTTCCGCTGTGAGAAGTGTTCGTATGTAACACACATAAAGGCTCGCTTTAGCAAACATGTTAAATATCACTCAATGCCTATGATTAAGTGCGTCACTTGCGATTTTCGCACACCGTACAAATGGAATCTCGATCGACATATGAAAAATCATGGTGGTGCTGGTCCATTCAAGTGTGCCGCCTGCGATTTCACAGCCGACATCAAGCAATCGCTGACTGTGCACGAAATGAACCATCATGTGCCGCCAGTAGGACATGCAGCGGGCATGTCGTTGGCGCGTCGACGCAACAAAGTCGGTGGTACCGACTTATGCGATGATTTCCTTAGCGATTCTGTAGATTTAATAGAAGATCATTACAATAATAATAATCTCGACGAGTACGATGAAGCTTTAATGACCGCGGAACCATATAGTAAACGTAGTAAATACGACGACGACGAACCCACCGACTTGTCGGCGAAAGGCGGCTCCTCCGACACATCTTCCGTGCATAATCAAAGTGTGAGTTTAGCACAAACACCAAAGGCAAAGCGTCCCATACCGAATCTCATTCCGATACCGAAAAATAGCGGATCTAGGTTAGTTTGGAGATTTGAAGAAAAACATGAAAAATTATCTACATATGTTGAAAATTTTTATTAAATAAAACTTTCTTCTCGTTTGTTTTTTATCAGCATCATGAACCTTTCCAAGGAGTTTGCCACACCGCGCAGCTCTCTTACTGATATCGCTTCCATTTTCCTCAATGACAAACATATTTCCGAAATACTTGAGAAAACGGATGCCGCCCAATTGTCACCCACCCCCACCGTCGCTTCCACTTCAAGTCACGCCTCACGTAGTTTATTGCTGAAGAAATCCACACCTGGTGGCAGCTTTTTCGACAAACTCAAGTCCTCTGCTCTGACAGGACCGAATGAAAATCTTATCTGCCCTTGCGGTCATATGGCAAAATGCTTGTCCGAATCGATAATACATCGTAAAACTTGCAATTTCGCCGCAATCGCCGAAGATGACATCGAGGAAGAACAAGATGATGCTGACGATCGTTTGGAAATCGATTTTGCCGATGACGATGATCGGCAGTCACATTCGGCACTGAATTTGAGTGTCACCGGCTCGACACGTTGTCAGCATTGTCGCCACCGTTGCAAATCATCGGCAGATCTGTTGAATCATCTCAAACAATGTACAGAAGCGAGTCGTTGCGGTAATGATTCATTTGATTCACTCTCTGGTGAGAGCAATGGTGGGCGTGTTGGTTGCGCTGATTCCAATAATGAACAACATCCCATGGAGAATCGTGTATTTATTTGGAATAAAATTCCGGGCGGTGAGCCGCGACAACGTGAAGGCAGCCAGTGCTCAGATAGCCGCGGACAAGCCAACAACACCATGGAGTCTTCCGGCAGCAGTGGGCATGGCGCCAGTAGTGCCACATGTGAGGAGAACAGTTATTATGGTGTTGAAACGGCGCCAGGTTATGGTGAGGTGAGTTGGTTGCTATCTTAATTGTAGCTATAAAAGCTCTCATTCTCTTAACCATCTTAAGCTATTGGTTAGAGTATTTGTATAAAATGAAAATTGAAACTTTCACTATCTGCAGGTAACGAAAAAGATGACACCCGAAGAGGAAGCAGCTAATTCTTCATTGAAAAAGGTATACAAATGTCCACACTGTTCCTTCTGGGCTTCCACAGCATCCCGCTTTCACGTACACATCGTGGGTCATTTGAATAAGAAACCGTTTGAATGCTCGCTCTGCTCGTACCGTTCCAATTGGCGTTGGGATATAACAAAGCACATACGCCTAAAGACCATACGCGATCCCAGTCACAAGAATGCACGTGTCTTGATGAATGACGAGACCGGTCGTCGCAACTATACCAAATACAATAAATATATAACATTGATGAAAGTAACGGAAGAAGATGGTGATCCAAAATTAATGAAATCGGGCGAGATGACACCCAATCAGGTAGCTTCGCTTTCCTTCATCAATGACTTTAACAAAGGTGTGGTGCCGAATGCATTAACATCCACACATTTGAATGGCATAAAGGAGGACATCACCCTCGAACCAATACCATCGAAATCAAGCAATAGCGGTAGTGGCAATACTAGTGGTGATCAATTAAACGAGAGTTTCATAGGTATACCTTTCCTTACGATGATGAATGCTGCTATGGTGCAACAACAGCATCAGCAGCAGAAGGATTCGGATCAAGGTCAAGCAACCATGATTACACCTTCGGTTACGATTTCGGCGGTGAAACGTTCGCCACCGCCGCTCATGAAGCCAAGTGATGATCTCGTCACGGACGTACGACAGGAGGGGAATGAGAAGAAAACTTTCTATCGTTGCCGTAAATGCAGTTTTCGGTAAGTAAAGAAATATGAAATGCAATAAAGCTGTACTTTTCTACTGTCATATGTATTTATTAGCTTTTCTTTCAATTAATTTTAATTTTTTTTTTGTATTTTTTAACATTCATTTTAATAAACAAATTATTTATTTCTCATTTTTCTCCCATCCTCAGACATACCAATCGCGATGCGGTACTCGCCCATGTCAAAATACATTATCAGGATGCCAATTACCCGATTGTAACAGCAACAGCAACAACATCGCCGAAATCGGCGAATGCGCAACAACACAACACACCACTTCAAGTGGCTGTGAATCCAAATATTTATATGAACAAAGTTCTCGCCGCAATGTGCCTTTCCCAGCAACCTAATTCGAGTACACCAACCAACAACAACAATAATGATCAACAGCATTCCATAATATCTGCCGGTCTACTACAACAAGCTATACAGGGTGCCTCACCCAATTCACCACTCGGCTGTTTAGCACTAACACTCGCCGGCAAGAGTCCAGCAAAAGCAACTGCTTCTATTTTAGAGCACGGTGAGCAGAAAGCGACACAAAACGAGGCAAGTGCCACAAGGCCTACGTCGCCCACACAACAACAACAACACAGCAACAATCAAAATAATATAAGCATAGCAAATTTGGCGTCGTCATCAGCGACATCGCCTTCTCCCAAGTCCTCTAGCAGCAGTAATGTCAACGGTGGTGTTGGTTTGGTCGGTACGCCCACATCAGCATCATCGTTGCAGCACTTGTTGACCTCACCGCGCGGCACTTACACATCATCATCCAATTCATCATTACGCAATCCCGTGCATTCGCCTACAGCAATCAGCAACAACAACAACAATGGTGGTAGTGGTGTTACTAATAACAATAATAACAATAAAAATTTGGTTATGGGTGCTTTAGCAGTTATGAAACACAACAGCGCCGCAACGAATACAAATGACAGTGTCTTTGGTTCACCGACGAGCGCAAACGCAGCAACAGATGCAAATTCCACATCATCATCATCGGTGCTAGCATCACCGAATGCTGGTGCAGCACAACACAGTACACCCAGTGGCACAACAGTAACTACACTTTCAACTACTCCTTGCAATTCTACAGCAGCCATTGGTGGTGTAAAGAGCGCTAACAACAATCCATATCATTTGCAAATGGGTCTCATCGGTGCTACATCTATGTCCAACAATCATAATGGTGGTAGTGGTAGTGTTGTTGGTGGTGGTGGTGGTGTCATTGCTAGTCAAATGACTCATAGTGATAATAAGAATAGTCTATGTATTGGTGGTATTATATTTGGTTCTAATAATCCTACTACTACTACTACTTCTACTAGTTTAATTCGCAATACTTCCATACCTACTACTACAAATTCGACAACAACATTAGCTAGCAGTCCCACAACTGCTGGCCATTCTAGTGGTGGTGCATCATCATCAACTTCATGTAATTTGTTATTAAGTTCGGCTCAGTCGGCAACAGCGGCGGCGGCGGCAGCGGCGGCAGCAGCTCTTTATGCTTCCAATGCGATCACATTGTCACCGCCATCGGCATCGTCGTGTATTTCGGCAAATGCAACAGCAAACAATTTCAATAATCTCACACAAAATCTCAATCAAAGTCAAAATAACAATTGTAGTAATTTATTAGTAAACGACAGCGAGCGACGTGAACCGTCGCCGTATCGTTGCGGTCATTGCCATCAAGTATCGAATTGGAAGCATGTCATTCAGGTATTTTTATACTTACTCGGTATATGTACTAATCCTAAACAAAAACAAACAAACAAAAACAATCCGAATATTTTTGCCATTCACTTTCATTTTACATACATTTTACTTTCTTTTAGTCTACATACTTAACTCTTTTGTTTAACAACAACAACATAGCTGTGTTAGTTAAGCGCAAATATCGTGCGACTTATATTTTTACATAGATAGTATTTAGCATAATTAAATATTCTTTTAAGGCATAGCAGCTGATATGCATATGATTTCCCTTATGATGGAATCACTAAAAATTCCTCTTTTGGTGTTCTAATGAATCTTATGTTGTTATATAATTCGATTGAGCTACCTGTAAAGGTATATTGTTGATGAAAACGAGCAGGCTTCATATATATTTATACCAATACCAATTTTCAACTCGTTCTTAGCGTTTATGACGAGTGGCATATGATCAAATTTGACCCGGATTGACGAAAAACATTTCAACGTATTTTTTATTATCAAAATAGGTTTTGAGGCATATAATGATATAGAAATTTTCAAAAGAACTCTTTCAATTTTTTTTCACGGTAAAAATCGCCATACAAAAGCAGCTTATTTGAACCAGTCCGAATCAAATTTGTTCCTGAAGTGACAGTAAAAAGGTTAATTTTGAACGCATTTTAAGCCAATAAGCCTAGTAGTACGGATATAAATTATTATAAATTAAATAGATAAAATAGTACCAATGCCAACTTTGAAAGAATAGTACAAAAGCACAAAAGTTTTCACTGCTTTCTCTATCTCCCACTCGTATTAAATTTTAAATGGCCTTTTGGAAGTTTCAACTTAAGAATTGAGACAAAAATTACACCAATTATTTATATAAATTAAAAAAAGTGATATTTTAAAAATAGTTTAAACCAAGAAATTAAAAAAAAAATTGAAGAAAATTAAATAAAAATTAAAATAGTTTAGAAAAATCTTCAGTATTAAGAGCGGGTTTATGTGAGCTACCATAGTACGAGAGTTTTTGAGTCCACGTACTACTTACCACTGCTTTTTATCTACTCCCAATTTTTTCATTATGCTAATTTTTTTAGAAAGCCTCAAAAATTTCGTATTATATTTCGTCCGCTTGTTGCACGTCGCAGTAGTACAAAAATAATATATATATTACAATAACACCAACCACCCAATCATGGCAACTATTGTGTTTGTATAGAGAATTGTTATCGTCTTACTGGTAAATATACGCTGGATTTATATACTTTTGTCTTATGTGTACAATAATAATCGCATACAAATAACACAGTGTGATACAAGGGTTGCGGCGTTAGTATCATATTTCCATAAAAATCTTGAAAAATATTGGGTTTCGGTCGCTGGTAAAAATATGCATTACATTTAAGCTAAAAAACTCCTACCTTTCCTCATAAACTAAAAAAAACTTCAGCATTAAAACTAAAATAAGTTAAAAATACAATATTCGCATACATTTGGGGTTTGGGTATGTTTTTTTTTTTTTTAATAATTACATATATGAAATAAAACTATATGTTTTTAATTTCATTTTATAACAACATTCATCAAAAATATGTATATGTGTATAGTAATTTAATTGTATGTATTAGTGCAGGTGTCTGGTGCGCATTAAAATTAAACACTCATTTCATGGTATACATTTCTTAAAGTGCCCGTCCAATAAGGTTCTTAAGTGTTTACGCCGAGGAAGTATTTTTGTCCCACACTCATAAGCTTAAATATGTCCTGAAAAATATTTTTTTTTTTTCATATTTATTAGAAAAGTATTTTTTCGCTGGGTTATATTTGTGTGTAAAAATATTTAAATTAGCAAATATCTCGAAAAAATTACATATTTACTATATAATACCATATTTATTTATATGAACTATGTATTCAGGCCAAGCATTTGCTTTGTAATATTTTGTTTCTTATTTATTTATCATACATATCTACATTTTTTTTGTTTGAATTTCTTAAAATATTTTTCAAAAATTTTTGTATTTTATTAGTTAACTGTATTTATAATTAAAAACAAACAAATTTGTCTCACGCGCGATCTTTCTCTATTTTCTTGCACCTGCAGCGGCATTGTCGCTTGAAACACGCTGGCGACATACGCATCGAAACCCTTGATCGCAGCGTCAACAGCAGCGAACGCAACGCGCCGCCCGTCTATCGACCGCTCGGCAATGGCGCCACGAATGAGTCCAATTACGGGCAAACACTCAAAGCTTTACAACAACAACAACACCTGCAACAGCAACATCAACAGCAGCAATCACCACATCTGAACAACATGTCGGGGGGTCCGCCGACCAACTCTGTACTTATGAGCAACAACAAAAACGAACAGCACCTATTGCATTCGCCACTGGCCGGCACCGCTGCCGCCAATGCCGCAACCACACCACAAGAATTGCAACAAGCCGCCGCTGCTTACTTAGCCGCCACGTATAAGGCTGCAGCAGCAGCGGCCAATTCAGCTGGCAACGGTTCGGCGGCAGCAGCCGTCGCCGCAGCTGCTGCGCTCGGCCTCAGCAGCGAGGATTTGTTGTTGCACCAACAATTGCAGCAAAATGATCAAATTGAAATAACGCGCTTGCCGCCAGGTGTTGGCAACTCAGCTGCCGGGCAGTCGTCGCAATCGTCGCAGGCACAACAGCCGCAGCAGCAATTGAATTCCAAATGCAAGCAGCAAAAATGTCCAATGTGTCCTTACATCTCGGAGAGTAAGTCGCAAATGAACTATCACATCTCGTTGCATAAGCCGACGCAGTACGAGTGTTCGTTGTGCACCTTCGTCTGCGCCAAGAAACAACATTTGAGCAGCCACATGCGCACCGTACATCAGCAACACAATTTGGGCGCTTCCAATCAAATGAGCAACAGCATAAGCGCCGCCATCAATTCCATGGATTTCAGCATGGCCCTTCAACTGGCTGCCGTGGCGCAGGCACAACAGGTAAAGCGATTTGTTTTTTTATCTAAAACCTTATCTTTTTAAATTTTATTGGATTAATAATTGTATAAAGTAAAAAAAAAATGTCGCTTAATTACACCCTTGCTATCTTTTTCAGGACCCCTCATCACTGAACTCGCCTCTAGCTATAGATCTTACAGCTTTGAAGCAGAAAATTTCTGCTGTTCAACAGCAACAACAACAGCAACGCCAATCACAGCAAACAGCTGCACTTAACACCCAACAACAACAACACCTCCACATAAATGCACAATCTGCTGCCGAAAACCAACTTAAGTGCATCCTTTATTGCCCCAAATGTCCCGCGCGCTACATGCAAAAATACACTGACACCTCCAATGCCAAAGCGGAATTGGAGGATCACCTGAAGTTCCACAGCGCCAGCGATACAATGACACGAATGGGCAACAGCAAACAAACCGCCGCACCCGCCTTCAAATGTGAATTCTGCGATTATGCCGCCGCACACGAAGCTTACATACAGAAGCACCGTTATGTGCACACTCAAAACTACCAGGACAAGTGTGCCGAACTGTACAAGCAAGTGCACGAGGATACCGAATATGCGCCGCCAAAACTTATGCAAATCACCCTAGCCAAGAGCTTGCAACAAGCGCCCGAAACCATCTGGATTGTCGACAATGACTTGAATGAGCAGTGCAAGGAGCAGCAACAACAGCATGCCAGCATATCCTCCTCATCCGTCGCGCCAGCAACAATGAGCACATTAGCTGCGGCAACAATGACAACAACAGCGCACTTCGATACCGCCAATTCGCTGCTGAAGAAGCAGTTGGAGTCTGGTATGGGCGGTAGCAGTGGTAATACCGCATTGCGCCACACACCTTCGCCTACGCACACGCCAAAAGAGCTGAACGCCGCCGATGCGGATGATTCATCGAACATGCCATCGACCAGCGCCTCGGTGGCCACTAGCGATTTGGCAGTAGATGGCGGCAGCGATTTCACCTCGAGCATTGCATCGCCGGCGCCAATGGAGAAGTGCCTCTACTGCCCCTACGAGACGAAGCATACCACGCTCTACAAGGCGCACCTGCAACATCACATCTGCATTAGCAATCAGAAGGAGGCTTTCACCTGCGAACATTGCGACTACACGGATGCCAAGCAAGAGCACATTGAGGAGCACACACGCGTGCACTTCAATGCTGTGGAAAAACTGAAATCTGTGGCCTTCTTCACCTCCTATGACAACTTGGAATTGAGTGTGGAGCAAGAGGGCGGCGCAGATGAGAGTACCACAGCGGCAACGACGTCGACCGAACAAGAATTAGAGAATCAGAATGAGCGGCAAGCAGGAGACTCGAAGGCGGCGAGCAGCTCCTGCGAAGCCCAGGACACCATGCAAAATGAAAACGTCGCCGACGTTTCGGCAATGCTGCTGTTAAATATAAAACAAGAGCACAACAACAACAATGAAGAACATGTCATCAATGAAAATGTGCTGAAGGAGCAGCAATTGTCGGCGGCAAATGCACCGAAAAGTGGCAGCAGCAGTAGCGGTATTAAAATCAAGCTGGACAGCGATGACAAGGCATCGGAGAAAATGACAACAACAGCAACAATGGCGGAAAACATGAAAAAGCCTTGCAACAAAATTATACTGTACAAAAACGATGGCTGCCTAAGCATAAAGCGCGAAGGCGCCTGCAACACCAGCAACAACAACAACAATGCTAGCGCCAATTGTGAGAATATCAGTGATCGTTTGCGTCGCCGCATATCGCGTAACAACAGCAACAATGCCAATCATATAAATGGTAATGCGAATAATAATAACAACAACAATATTAGTGATGAACAAACCGTTGCTGCTGCTGGCTGTGGCAGCGGCGCACAGCCGCCAAGCCATAAAACCATATTAGTAAATGCCAAAACAGGTCAGGTGATTAGTCGGAATTAATACTTACGTGTGTAGTTATGTGTGTATGTAGTTGCAGCCATCAGCATTTGATGAATGGAATCAGGAAAAGTGAATTGTTCGTCGCATTGAGTTGCATTTTGAGCGGCGTCACGCAGTTTTCTACAAATTTACAAATAGTCTTTTGAATTTAATTTTTTTTAATAACGAAAATTGTAAACTGCAAGCACTCGCCGTGATGTATGTGAAAGTAATTTGCTTATTATTAATTATGTGTAATTCTCGTTGCGATTTTTTTTTAACCATTTGAGGTTAAGTGTTTAACATCCCGCGAATTAAATGGATTCCGCAATAATTTCTGTGTTTTCGGTTCTTGTTGTTATTGTACGTGTTTGAATTTTGTTTTTTTAAGAAAACCAAATAAGTGTTAATTACAAACAGAAAATAATGTTATTTCGTAGTTAATTAGTTGTAAGTGCGTTTTAATTAAAATTTGTTGAATCTACCGTATCAAAAGTCGCTGTCTTCCAAAGCGCTTTGAGTTCTTTTATGTTAATTTCTGCAAAATAAGTTTTATTTTGAGTTTTCCGTTTTGTGACACATAATGCATATAATAATTATAAATATTTTCTAGTTATTAGTTGTTTAATAAAAATTAATCAAATTAATGTAAAATGCACACACATACATATACTAATGGGTTTCGGAAACACCAATACCTACAAACACACGCATTTTTTGTTTCAATATAAAACTAATTATTTGTTGCAAATAAAAATAAAATATAATGTTGCTAAAGCATATGTCTAATTAATTATTTTAATTAAATGAATTGTTTTTAATTAATAATAATATATATTTAAGTTTGTTGCGTAATTAAACAATAATTTAATTTGAATTAAAGCAAAAAATGTTTTTAACTTAATTATAGGCAATATTATGTTGTCTGCGCGTATAAAATGTTGATTGGTTTGTGTTAAAAAAATATAATTAATTAGTATGGCAGTTATACTTTGCAGAAAAATTAGAAAAAAGTTAATTTTAAAAATTGTTTTTTAAAGTTTAAAAATATATTAAAATTTTTAAAATTTAAAACAAAACTAATTAAAATAAAAAAAAAATAATTATTTTAAATATAATTAAAAAAAGGCTTTTTTAATATTAATAATTTTTAAAACAATTATTTTTCTTATTTTAATTAAATTATATTTAAAATAATAGGTTTTTTTATTTTATTTAGTTTGTGAAAATAAAAAAAATATTAATCATTTTAAAATTAAAAAAATAATAATTAGGAAAAGAATTATTTACAAAATATTAATATTCATAAAATGTTGATTTTTAAAATAATTATTTTTTTTTTATTTTAATTACTTTAATATTTGTATTTTATTTATTTTTTTTAATTTTGATATGATTAATATTATTTTTTATATTTTAATAATTTTCAAATCTTAATTAAGTTTTAAAATATTTATTTTTATTTCCAAAAAAATTAATTTTTAATATATTTGTCCATTGGTGCAAATGTGTGTGCAACTTTCTAACTTAAACAAAAATTATAAAAAATTAAATATCATTAAACACGTTAAAAATTGGCTGTTTCCTAAAGTCAAAATGAAAACTGCTAACGGTTTGTTTGCGCTTTTCGAATAGTTATAAAATAAACTGTGATTTTCAAAATTGAACTGGAGAATGTTAACTGCAAAAATTACATACATATACATACATACAAATATAATTATATATGTATGTGAAATATGATTAAAATAATATTTAATATTTAGTTGCACAGTGCAAGTGGCTGGCGGTAAATAAATCCAGGCAACATGCGCAAAAGTAAGATGTTATAATTTAAATTAAATTTAAAAAACACGTGCTTATTATTAAATAACATTAATTGTTAATTAATATACACTTTATTATTATAAAAAACTATTTTTAAAATTATTATCAATTTAATATTAATTTGTGTTGTTATAATTATTATTGTTAGCTATAATTACTACAATGATAATAATTTAAAATTTATTTATTGTAATTATTTTATTTAATTTTTTTATTATTTACTTATTTTCTTTATATTTTAAATTTTATTATTTTTTTTTTTTAATTTTATTTTTTTTTAATTTTTTTTTTGTTTTAATTTTCATTCTTAATTAATTACTTTAATTTAATTAACACACTTTCTATGTTACGTTAGTTAACGTTATATAATTCACCACTTTAAACCACTTGCAACTAAAATTTACTTGCAGCAAGCCGATCTTTGTACACATTAGTTTAGCGTAAGCTTACACACATACATGCATATGTATTTACATACATATGAGTATATATATTTTATGTACAGTGCATTTGCAATTAGCGAATGTCATTCAAATGGAAAATGAGTAGTTATATAGTCATTTATTTCTAAAACAAAAACGAATAAGTAACAAACTTTCAATGGCCGAAGTGTCATAAATGAAAGATAAAATAGCATTAGTTAATTTACAAAAATTATGAAAATGCACATTGCACAATTTTGTTAAAGTGAAAAATTAAATATGAAATCGAAAGAGCTGAAGATGGTATGTTCTACAAAACCGCGCGAGCAACAACAAACAGTTATAACCTTCTAGGTGTATATACATATGTTCATACAAACAAGTTTGACAAGTTTGTATATTTCTTGCAAATATTTTGTTAAATAATTTTGTTGTTGTAATTTTTGTTTTTAACGCTCAGCACAAATTGCACTTAACTTTTTAGGCATAAATGTTTCTATTTTGCATTTATCACTTGAAGTACTTGGCGCATACTATATTGTCAATATAATAATGGAAGAAAGTATGAATTTTGTAAAAAAAATAGCATCACATTTAGCAAGCGTGTAGCATAATTCAAACTGTAACCTTTCGGCAAAAATTTTTTTATAGCTGAAAACTTATTAATTTTTTTTTTTTTTTTTTTTTTGTGACTGTCAGATTTATGAAATTTCCTTTTTTTATTTTTAGGCATGGATGAAAATATTTTAATTTATTTGTTTAAAAAAAAAATCTGAAGTTTAAAAATATTTGCTAATACATATTTTCATACATTTTTTTTTTGAATTTTTTTTAATAAAAAATTATTGGCGGAAAATTTGTTGAAAAAAATCTCAGGCCAAAAAAGTTGAAATAGAATATGAAAAAAATACTAAAAAGGCTTAATTTTCAAAAATTTATTGAGTTGTGAATTACATTTTAATTGGTTAATTATTTTTGAAAACTATTACACACTGTCTGATAATATTTTTTATTATTTTCCAATAGTCAAAAGTTAAAAAATCTATGCCAAAAAAAAAAATTACATTGTAAAAAAATTGAGAAATGTGAAGTTTTTTTCTTTAAAAGTTATTTTTTTCAAACATATATTTTTTTAATTTTTTTTTGTATTCAGATTTAATTCACGTTTTTTTTAATTTTTCTTTAATAATTATTTTTTCCAGTATTTTTTTAATTATTATTTTATTTGAAAAATTGTTTAACATTTTTTTTTTTAATAATTATTTTTTATTTTTATCTTCAAAATTGTTTTTCAAAAAAAAAATGTTTAATATTAAAATTTAAATCACGTTTTAATTGATAAATTCAAAAAAAAAAATTAAATTAAAAATGGATTTTTTTTATTTAAAAATGTATTTTTTTTTTAATATTTCCAAAAATTTTATTGTACTATTTTCAATAAAAAATTATTGTCCGCAAATTTTCCGACTGCTGAAAATTAAAAAATGCCAAAAAAAAAATATTTTTTCCAAAAAAATATAAAATTATGAACTATATTTTAGTTTAATAAGTCTTTATTTCTTATTTTCCAAAAAAGTTTAAAGGAAAACCTAAAATAGTTATTACTTTGTAATACTTACGATTTAACTTAAAGTAACAATTACTATGTAGCAACACTTGTGGAATAGCGGGGCCATATAAGTAGTTTAGTTGGATCTACATATAGATTATAAATATGTATGTGTTTATAAATGTACATAAAAGCGTTTATACATATACAAACGCATATGCATATGTATATATGATAAGTGTAATAAGAAATACAATTTATGTACTTGTAAATGCACTTACTAAATATTTACCTAGTTATATTGCGGTAAACATGTAAATTCTATATAGAACACTTAATTAAATACTGTTAAACTTAAAACAGAGCGTATACCAAGAATGTGTATTATCGTACGTGTGTAAATTACATACACATGCATATACTTATAAATCTATTATACAAAAAAAGAAGAAAAATTTAACAAAAATAAGAAAACAAATATTATTAATAGAGAAGACAACAAACATTAAGCTAAACAAAAATATATATTATTAAAAAATAATAATGAAAAATGTACAAAATCTTCATATGCAAAATTAAGAGAATCTTCAATAAAAAGCAATTTACACAAAAACAGAGTTTTTCCATTAATTTGTTTATTTAATTACTTTAATTAATTAAATTATTTTAATTTATAAAATTAAAATTAATTAAATTGCTTTAGATGCAGCGCAAACTGAAAACGCGCCATTTCAAAGTTTTTCGCATTTATTTTTTCTGGCCACCCCAGGCCGTGGTCGCTGCAATTTGTCCGCAACTCAAATTGGACGATTTGCACCAGGCGTGCAGAAATGCAGAAATCGCAGCAAGCAACCAGCATTTTGCTTAGCCCGGACGCAAACCATTTGTAACATGTACAGTACGCAGCAAAAGTTCAACATGGTAGTATAGTACGCAATAAAAGTTTGTGATAGTAGTACAGTACGCAACAAAAATAAGTACAGTGCAGTCGCAAAACTTTGGTTCCATTCGCAAAGTAGCTTTTATGTGAAAAAAAATTTATATTATAAGCGTGTTTTTTTTTTCAAATAAAGTTTAGAAAAAGTTTTTTAATAAAAAAATTAGTAATATATTATATACTTTTTCACTTAATTAGTTACTTTGTATAAGAACATTTTAAATGAATATTATTTACGCCACCAGTGTGTATACAGTACGAAATAAAATTTTCTGTAGTACGATCGCAAACTAATTGTTGTTATTCTTATTTATCTGCAAATATGTACATATAAAGAAGTTAATGTCGCGAATACGCAAGTAATAAATAAAAGTGCATAACCACTATGGTGCATTAAAAAATCACTAATTTCAATGAATTTCTTTCGAAAAAAAAAAATTAAAAATATGTTGCGGTGACTTTAATATCGCTGTAAATAAATGCTTATAATATTTTTTTCAAGATTTAAAACTAAATAAAGTTATGTGTACAGCTTTTGCGCCACAATTTTTTTTATGCTACGAGTGGTGTAAATCTTTGACGATTTTGTTATTAATGAGATTTAACTGAAATGGTAAACAAGATTAAAGAATTAAAATAAATCATTTTAATTTCCTTAAATTATAAAAAAATAAATAAGTAATTTTTTAACATGGAAAAAATAAAAATGTTTCGGCTTGTGGATTAAAAAAAAACACACAATGATCGATCTGAGCAATTTGTTCGGATATACACCATTCCGCGTTCATCTAATGGGGCAGCTATGTATGTGATATGCTTCTTCAAGAGAAAATGACGTATGCATAGCTTGAGATCGATACCTCAAAAGATACGAGCTTGTCTTGATCACGATATATGTATGTAGCTCGTCTGGATGATCATTTATGGATGCGTATACTTTATAGTCTCCGATTTCTGTGTGTTGCAAACTTCAGTGCAAAGTTAATTTATTTAGGTTATAACAAAATCAAAAACATCGTAAAAGAGTGTTATATATATAAATTAAAACTTAAATATTTCAAAAGAAAACAAAGAATAGTTTTAGTAAAAATATATACCACAAAAGCGTTGCAAATTTTTACGTTTATAGTGTTAAATTCAAGCAAAAATGTTTTGTGTAAGCTTAATTTCTTTTTATTTATTCGGTTGTAAACATTACAGTTATTTATACATCGTTATTTTAAATATATGTATGTATATATTTATGTTTTTTTTTTTGTTCTCTATTCTTGGTCTTTTGCTAAATCACATAACAACTCATCCGCAGACGCGCACACCCGTCTGCACGCAGCCAAATTCAACATTCACTTATAGCATTTAAATATAAATATTTCTATAATATATGTTTGTATGTATATTTGTAAATATGATAATTGATTAGTTGCATATATTTTATATTAAAATTTAGTTATGATATTTGTGAGAGATTTATTGTATTATCATTTATTTTGTTTGGTTGTATATATTTTATTTTGTATTTTTTTCTCTAATGCGCATAATACACACATATACATTTTAAAGTCAACAATAAATACACATTTCGAAGCGATTCCATTGCTAATATAGAGAAATAGTTAACATTATGTTACAACATTAATTTTTGCACTAAAAGCTTTATATTTAAAATTCGCGTCAACAGTGACGACAAACAGTTAACGCGCTCACAAAATTTTGCTTTATATTACTATCTAAATAGTTTTTGTATTGATTTTAAATTTTATTTTTATTTGTTGGAAATTTACATAATTTTGCTGCCTAAAAATTATTTGCTAAAAAAATGCCAAACGCTTGTAAAATACTAGTGTTTACAAATATTGAAAATATTACAACAGGTTCAGCTTTGATCTAACATGTTGTGTTTTGTTGCGAACGCCGTTATTAGTTTTTAAATAAAGAATATATATTGCATGGGTTAAATTGTTTGATTTACGCTTAAAAAATAAATTGGTTATGTTGTAAAATGTGGTTTTTAACTAAATTGTAAATGTATCGATAAAAAAAAATATTTTCGTAAAATGTAAAAATCAAAAAAATCACCAATAGGTATAGATAGCATAAACAACAACACTATAAGTGCATTTGGGGGATCGCGTTAAATGTGCAGATGAATATAGGTTAGTAGTGATATGCGCCAATAGGCTATTTGGTGGTACCGTCGAAAATCAATTTTGTTACAATTATAATAACTACAATGATTATAGTGATTAGTGTTTTTTGTTTGGCCTACTGCAAATTACAGCCTCCACCAGCCAAGCACGCCCTGTAATCCATGTGTTCTAATACTCTCTCCCTCTCTTTCTCTCTCTCTAGCTCTCACGCTCACGCTGTTGCTTGCCGAAACTACTGTTTTCGCATACTTTTTAATCATCCAGCAGCGGCTCCTGATCGCTGGAGTACACACCATTATCCTGATTTGCAGCACGCCTGTAAAAATGTGGCCACATTAATGTAGGTGTTCAGCGTATTTGATTAACAAAAATTTTATTTGAATATGTACTTGTTTGCGTTTGCATTTTCATTTCATTAGAATTTCACATACATTGCGCTAGCATATTGGACACGTTGTGCTGGCGTCATATTCAGGTTACCTTTCACCTTCTTGTCATAGCCCCAGATTACACAGGTGGAAATTAAAGCAACTGCAAGGCAAAGGATATAATTGTATTGAACATATAATTAACATATATAACTAAAACTCACCGGTCAGCCAACCCATAAAGAAGAGCTCAACCCATACGTAATTGCCGTCGCTGCGATCGACAATCATGCCAGCAACAATGGTGATTACGGCCAGACCAAGATTTTGCACAGACTGACAGCTGTTGAAAAGTAAAAAAAAATATGTCTTAAAGTGTGTGTTGAATAACTTATGTGCCGTTACTTACAAGCCATAAGCTGTGCCCAATTGATACTCGGGAATGATCAAAGCAACTAGTGGCCAAAGGCTAGCGGCCAACATGGAATACGACAGACCCATAATGATCATGCCAATGTATGGGTTAAGAAGTGTAAATGCAAGCAGCGCATGTGCGCCAATTGTGGTGAATGTTGCGCAAAATACCCAGCTGACATTGCGACCGGTTTTGTCGATAACAAAGCCGAAAACGGGCGAAGCAATAGCCGAGATTAAATACACAATCGAATTGACGTTATTAGCTTGATCCGGAGTGAAGTGGAAACGATGCATGAAGAAGGTTCTAAAAAATAAAACAAATTTTTTTTTTAAGTTAAACAAAAGTAAGATTGCAGCTACTCACTTGCCCAAGGCGATGAAAGGAAAGATGGCAACATAATAGGCCACGCAGATAATTGAGACCATCCAAAAACTGACCTTGAATGTAGTGACATCACTGAGTTTGGCAATCTCACCGGAAGGATTGGTGTTGCGTTGCAAAATGCGCTCGGCACGTTTGTCCATCCAGCCTACAAATCACAAAACAACAACATTGCATTATAACTTGTACCTTGTATCATACCAAAAGCATACACAGGCATGGTAATGCTACTCACCCAAAATCAGGGCGCATAAAAGTGACAAGACACATGTGCCAGCCGCCAGCAACAACACCACACCAATCGCTCTATGATCGGTATAGAATTTCGATACATAGTCATATATCGGTTGCATGACCCAGAAATTCACAGTGCTACCAAAACGCGCCACCGACAATTGCAAACCGAACACCATATTCAATTCCTTCCCCTTGAACCAGAGCACAGCGTAATTGTTTTGTGCCACAGCCAACGACTCAGCGCCGATACCGAATATGAAACGTCCCACAATCATTATCCAAAATGTGCCCAAAAGGCCACCGGAGGCGAATATCAATTGACCAATAAGTAAAATGAATAGATAGATGATTGTGCCGAGACGTATGCCGAAGACGCGATCAATGAGAAAACCGCCAATGAAGCAGAGCACCACATTCGGCCACGAGTATATGGAATAGATGAGCGTGAATTCGGTGGTGGTGATGTTGAGATCATGCTTGAAGACCTCCTGTAGTGCGCCGGGGTTGTCGTAGCAAAAATAGGAACCTAGAAGTTAAGGGAGGAAGTTTAGTAAAAGTAAGCGGTGAAAATGTCTTATATACGTATACTTATGTTTTTTCAAGATGATGTGATTTGCCTATGCGGGCTGCACTATGGAGCTATTTTTGCTTAATATTAACACTGATCACCAATTTTTAATAGACTTAAGAATTTAAGAAGAAGAAAGTCAACGTCTGACTAATTGCCTCATGCTGTGTTCAACGGACCGCACATTTTTAAGTTTTGGGAAAAGGAAAAAGCCGCAGGAAGCCACATTTGGCGAATATGGTAGCAGAGGGGTGACTTTTGTCAATTTTCCATTAGTAAGCACACTCCCAAGATAAAATTTAAATCGAGTGGCGACGCTTCCTCAACACCTCAAACTAATTTGTTCAAAATCAAACGATCGTTCCCGCGACTGTCGGGTCGGGTTAAGTTAACCACAACGAACCGGGATAGGATTTTAATAGGCCAAGGGCTGTCAAACCGGAATGCTTTCTGCCGCTACAACAACAATATAATATGATTTTAAAGGCCTTCCTAATGTTAAAAAGCCACTATTACTTATATTTTCGTTATCTCCTTAATAGATACTTCTTTATCTCTATACAAAGCTTGTCTGGATATTGTCCAAACTTCACAACAGCGTAAGATGGCTGGTGCGAATAATTGAGATTAAAAAAACGTGTATTAAAACATATGTATGTAAGTTTGTATGAATGTTTACGATTATTGAACGAGCTCGCGCCGAGAGATACTTAAAATCCCATAAATCTTTACAATGCACAGACATTATCAATATAATTATCTATGTATATGTTTTTCATATTTCAACTCGTATTTTAATTAAAATTCGCTTTCGACGCAGACGAGCACTGTGAAATGAAAATTTTTTTCTTTTATCATTTCATTCGCCAAGCATTATGCGGTCCATTTGAATTAAATGGAGATTGCTATGACGGGCAGTTATCAGTTGTCATAACCAAAGGCATGACAACATCTGGGCCAAGCTGGACTTACATCATATGTATACGTAATACGTATGTATGTATGTATATAATATAAATATGGTTGCTAATCCTGATGTGATTTCGAGGAAGTAAGAAATTCTCTTACTAATTACTGTGTTGATTCCAGGTTTTATGGAAAATTTTTAAGCAAAGATTCGTATATTTTTTTTAAATATTTAGTTGCAAAAAATAAGTATTAGACCTGATGTGAGAATCAATTAGAAAACCCTAATTAAGCCAACGATAGCGTCACTGATCCATGTCGACCCAAAGAATAAAACGGGATTTAATTAAGTCTTTCCATTTCGCGATGTGATTATTTGCAAACCAAGCAAGTAGGAAGGCATATAATATGGCACATTAATTTCTTATCAACATTCGTCAAAGCTAAAATGAAGGCAATGAATTTATAAGTCACAAACAGAACATTCATTTTAGAGTAGACTTTTGATTGATGTGTATATGTATAAATATATATGTATGTATATGTATTTATATTTGTTTTTTAATCGTTTAAGAAATATAATAATAATTGTTCCACTCACCAAATCCAAGCAGGCACATAAAAATCAAGGCAATGAAACGATGCACGCCGCTGGTAGGGTTGCAGCACATTGACGAACCGCAACCACTGGGTTGTAGATCCAACTCGTTGTCCTGAGGACTGCGCCGTGCCACTGAGGCAGGCGATGGTGGACGCGCCTCCTCATTCTCCACTATTGGCAGGGCATCATCTGTCGAAGTAGGCATTTTTACACGAATTTGCGTTCTTCTAATTAATTGCGCACGTTTTTAGTAAATTGATTTTTTTTTTTAATTTTTGTATTATATGAATTTTCACAATAGATTTATTTTTGGATTAGCTTTGCACAACTGTTGAGACGTTCGTGTAATTGCGACAACGCGCTAACTAAACTGCAACTACTCAATTGCAATATTTCCAGCTGTGATGTGGACAGCTGTAAGCACTTATCTCGACTGTATCGACAGTAGAGCGTATGGATGCTGCAATCAATTAACGCTTGCAAAGTTTTTACATCCAAACTACTACTACTACTTCCTAGAGGGAAGAGGGTTGTTTCGTTGTTTTATATTCGCTTCTGGTGTTTATGCCGATTTGTTAATTCTTATCAATGCCTCTACGGCCGTCTTCTATGCGTTTACTTATTTTAACAACTGATTATTATATTAATTGTTAATTTATATTCGTTGATTTAGAGCGTGATGAGGGGCGTTATTGTTTTGTGATTGCGATTCACCAACATTAATACACAAACAATAAAGCCAGTATGAATCAATAATTTGAAAATCGCACGAAAAATAAAGATATAACCATTCCTTCTGAATAACTCTTAATTGTATGGATAAGTTGTTAATGTCACGCACTTGAAACTTTGACCGCTCTGGAGACTGGCTGCTTGTGTATGTTAAGTCGAACTTCGCTTGGGAGCATGCATATGTATCGGTTTGTTTACGCTTCACAATATGCTTTCCACTTCTAATCGCCACAATTGTACACTTATCGGACTTAGACCCGCATTATTTCCTTTCGATAATACAATACAGACTTTGCTGGATGATCGAGTCAAAGGCAGCGCGCTAACACTTAGAAATTTGTGTACACACGCCTTTACATATGTGGGACACGAAGACAAAGGAACGACAACGCGCACTATAAAAACGGGAGAGCACAACTATTTTGGTATATTATATTTTACACAATGCGCGACGAAACCTCGTTGTTAACTGCAAAGAGAAGAAGTAATATTCTATATTAATTAAATATATTGGAATTTTATTAAAAGACAATGTTCATAATTTATATAATGCAATGTTAATGAAAATCTGATCATATTGTAGTCATGTAACCATTGTTTGCTTACAATTACAAATATACATACAATATGTCCTACAAAATAAAGTATTACTCAGCAAGAATAAAAGCAAATATATAGACAAATCCAAAAGAAATTTAATCAAATATAAAACTTCACTTATGATTCACACACTCGTAGGTATGTATGTGTGCACATATTTACATGCACTCGGATGCGCGTCACTATTTACGGTATTAGTGAGCGTATGTATCGGTTTACTAGGACATGTGATTTATAAAAAAGCTTCTAATTTCTTGCTGACGTCGGCGAGTTGAGCGTTGGACAGGTTGCACGTACAAATTTGTAGATATTGGCATAGACATAATATTTGTAAACATACAGTACTGTGCAGATAAAAGTTACCACTACCTACATATTTCAAACTAGAAAAAAATACTCATGACAGTAAATAATTTTTGTTTCAAAAGAATTTTTATTGAATCTTTAAACTATAACTTATTTCATAAATATGTTAAAACTACCCGGATTTTCCAGCGGTTTGACATAAAATTTAATTGTATTTAAAAAAAAATATTATGTTTATTATGAAATTGGGAAAATTCAATACATTAGTATTTAGTATGTCCTCCTCGGGCCTTTATAACAGCTGCAATTCTGTCTGGCATGGAACTTACTAGTTTTTGGCAGTAGTCAATCGTTATTTGCGTATTCCAAGCCTCAGTTATTGCAGTTTTCAGTTCCAATTTGTTTTTTGGGTTCCTTTTAACTACATGTCTCTTCAGAGCCGCCCAACAGTTTTCAATGGGGTTTAAATCGGGGCTGTTTCCAGGCCATATTAGTGTTTTTATGCCAGTTCGGTCCAGATATTCCTTTACCTTAAAGAAAATAATGAATTAATTGCTTTTAATTTTACTGGTTTTTTAAATTAATTAATTATTGATAACAAAAATTTTAAAACTCACAATTTTCGCTCTATGGCATGGTGCAGAATCGTCCTGGAATATCGGATCAACAATTACTGGAAACAGCGCATCGATTGATGGCTCCAAAAACTCTTTTATTATTGTAATGTAGCCCTGAGCATTCAACGTATCGTTGATGAAGGCCAATTCGCTACAACCGAAGTAGGAAATGCCACCCCATACCATAAAACTGGGAGGGAATTTGCACCTTGTTATAACTGTCTCAGGATTCAAATCTTCATGTCTCCTTCTACGAACGTATACGACGCCATCCGATTGGTTTAAGTTTATTTTGGATTCGTCCGTAAAAATCACTCTCTTCCAATCATTTATAGACCAGTTTTGATGTTGTTTGGCGAAATTCAGCCGAGCAACACGCATTTTGTGCTCAGAACTGGTTTTTTTCTTGGCCGTCGTGCTCGTAATCCTGCAGCTACTAATCTTCTTCGTACTGTAGAAGCACTAATAGTGACTCCATAACGTTCCCTCATCTCGGAACTCAATTCTGCTGAAAACGAAAATCGAGATCGTATGCACAAATTTTTAAAATTTCGATCCATCCTGTCAGTGGTCTTTTTGTTTTTCAATCCAGTTCCAGGAGTCCTTTTTGTTGTTTTTGTTGCATCAAATTTTTTATACAAGTTAAGGATAGAGACGTGACTGCATCCAATTCGTTTTGAAATCTCCCTCGCGGAATAATTTTCCTTCCTTAACGTTAAAATTGCACTTTTTTCATCAGAAGTTAATTGTTTCATATTTGCACATTTATTACTCAACCGCACTTGAATTTGATTTGACGCGAAGTTTGAGGAAAAAACGGTGACAAAATTGACAAAGCCTACTATGAACAGTTACAAAAAATGGTTGCCATCCAAAAATAAGCGAAAAATAGTTTAAAAATTTAAAAAAATACATCGCAATACCTTTATTTTGTACTTTTGTATGGTGGTAACTTTTATTTGCACAGTACTGTATAAATACATATGCATACATTTTATCCAGTATAAATAACTTATATTAACACATGTATATTCATAAATGTAAACTCCTGCGTACATGAAAGGGATTACAAGAGTTCTTTGACTGCTGTTATTCTTTGAAAATAATAACTAAAACGTACACAATTTTACTAAGCCCACTTCTAATAATTTTTGAGTTATTGACAAGCGAACAAAAACTGATAAAAGTATCAAAAAGTAATTTGTTATTCCAAGCATTATTTTCCTATATTTATTTACTTGTAGTTTACTGCTACTTAAAAATTAAATAAAATTGATTTTAGCCAGGAACATCCTGTTTATTTTCGTTCATTCGCTATTTTAGCAATGATTTTTTCATATTTCGATAAACTTTATATGTAAATTTCATACTGAAATTTTAAATCAATATCTAAAATAGCTTTTGAGTTACAGCTAAAATGTACCCACTCGCTCAGCCTGTCTCAGTTTATCCCTAAACACTATACGAGTGTGAATGATTGCTCAGAAACAAATGATCGAATCACTATCTTTTTTTTTTTTTGTAAGACAAAAACGACCTATAATTAAATGTTTTAAAACGTTGTTATTTTGTCATTTTTTTTATTTTCTATCGATCTTATGCCAATATCTTGTAAGAGAGAATGTTTTTACGCTTCATTCACGGAGAAGGTCGGAATCACTGCAGCAGTGAAGCACCTTTTTTTTAGCCCCGTCGTAAATTGCACATTTATAGCTTAAAATACAAAAACCGCGATAACATTTAATGAAAAAAAGTGTTAAAACTTTATTTCTCTAATTTAGAATTTATTGCAATATGACTTGAACAGTATAATAAAACAAACAAAACCGAGTAAAATGTGAAATATAAAAAAATTTAAATCTTTTAGAACAAGTAACGAGCACTTGAAAATATATGAACTATATACTATAGCTATATAATGGTGGTTGTGTATGTACATAAAATTCTTCAGCTACTTACATGCATACAACACATGAAAAACAATTGCATCTGTTTTTCAAATAGGTGTTTGATGTTTCATTTATAGTTAGCTACCATTTACACACAGCACAACACTTCATAGCTAATACTGATTACAAAAGTATCTTTTCGGTGGAAATTTGTTTGTTAAAAACACATAAAATATAAACTAGGGTAGTTGCTTTCGTCCGTCTGGCTCGCGCCAGTAAAGGCATTATCACTAAAATTCCATATTCCATGGGAGCGTCGTGATGAACACAATGCCAAAATTAAATATTTTTATATGGAAACTTTTCTGTATTATTTGTAAAAGATTGCGGCTAAGTTTAATGACTTGAAAATCACTACCCTTACGAAAATACTAAAATTTTCCTTTACCTCTGTAACGACTTATATACTCTTTCAATCATGTACATACATATATAGTATAAATAATAGTTATCAATGAATTAATATTAAATAAATAGAATTTGCGTAGACATGTTCTAAAATTAATCATACAAATGCATAACAAATTACTAACCTATACATATGCATTAAATATCTACGCTACATACCAACGTTATTGTTTGTGTGGATAGACAAAAAGAATTTATTTGTTTTCAAAGCACTTATTTCCATAACTTTTGTATTTATACTACACACTTCACCAGAAAATTACGAAATATTATGCATTGTCATGGCTTATTCCACTGCAAGACCGTTCTTCGTTACCGCAAAAGCAGTTCTTTTGGCGCTGGCCCATATTATGGGGTTCAAGTCGTCTCAGTGGAATTTAAGTGAAAGTAATTTAAATTAATATCAACTAAACTAATTTTTTCTAATTTCCCGATTTTTCTCAAAAAAATGTTTTATCTCTATATATGTATTTCTACAAAATAAATATTTAAAATTAGTTACAAAAAACGTTAACTTAGAAAAGGAAGTGTGCAAAATTTCAAGGCGGTACAGAAAATATGGCTAAATTAACTCAGCTCATCCTCCTGATCATTTATAGGATCTCCAACGTTTTCTTCTGGGTGTTACAAAGTACGTAGTAAACCTAACATATCCTGTTCAAGGTACACAATTTGTGTATTAACCCGTATTACATTTTCTATTAATATTTTTACTAAATAAACGCAGTAATGTTCAACTACAATTTCTTCCAAGCAATTTTTTGATATTTTAGTCAATCCCACTAACACATACATAGTTGAAAATATAAAAATACTTGACCTGAAACTTTTTCATTTTGATATCGGTAACACCGAATTTCGAAACTTCAACCAAAATAGATTTTAGTTGAAAATCGGGATAGGGACTTAAGTTAAATTGGTCATTAAAGGTATTACAAAAAACAGGAGTGTTGTTTCATATCTTTCTAGTACTTTCTATCATGGAGCTCAACTCTGTTCCAAGGAAGATTTCTGTTGAGTGTGCAAACATTTTTTTTTTTCGATTTCTAAACCAAATAGACAGATTTAAGTATAAACTAAATATTTCCCACCAAGAGACAATGAGGTATGTATGTATATGTACATATGTAGGTCCCAACTAAAATGGTGGAAACTAATATGTACATATGTATGTAAGTACCTGCACTCATTAGTGTGAACTTAAGAAATGGTCATGAATGCTAGCGACAAAATGATGAAGGTGTCAGGTCAATAAAAGTACAGCAGAAATAGTATTGATAGCACCAAGAAGTAGGTAACAAAAACGAAAAGTGTACAAACAAAACGCAACAAGTAGGTACAAAATTTGACAAGGCTTAAATGAAGTAATGTCCTTACAACTGAATATATGTACATACATGCATATACATATGTAAGTATGTGAAAAAGTATACCTGCAATACTATAAAGAAACTTTTTCCTCTTGTAATTCCATAAATTCGAGTATTTGCTAACAGTTGAACTAGGGAATGACAGTTTCTCTTAATCTCATGTGAACATATTATACATACATACATATGTATGTACGTAACTAGGCTTATGAAAATGCAAATTATTGATTTCAGCAACAAGATATTTTGCTTCAAAATTACCTGTGTTTTCGGTTGTATTTTTTTTTACGAAATACTATTTTGAAGCAAATATACTTATATACACATAAGGAGACATGCTTAATTAGTTATTCAACTGATTAAAAACACAAAGAACGCAATAAGCCATTGAATAGTAAAATGTTATACATACATATGTTTGTACAAATACTATTGCTATCGTAATAAATTGAAAATGTGTAAAATCACTACTCACCTAATAATGAAATGGGATTTTTGGGGAATAAAATAGTTTAAAAATATTCCAAATAGTAATTTACATATATTTAAAAATATTATTTACGATGCAGTTAAAATTGTCTACTATAACCAGTTTTTATTGCCTCTCTTTTAATTTATCATTTACCATCTTCGTTGACTTTGGCTCGAATTTAGTTTTGTTTTGCTTTTCATATTTGTACATACATAGAGTTGCATTTTGAAGTACTTATTAATTATATAAAGAAAGCACACTTTTTGGTACATTCAGATAAGTTTCAAAGCTCCCCTTATCGTTATACTTCCTCTATAACATAAGAAAGTAGTTTTGGATATGTGTAAAGAAGTTTGCTTACAATATTATTACTTAATTATTTCATATAATTAGTGAATTTTATAAATTGTAGTCAATTGTTTATCGGTAAAGGTACCTATTTACGGGTTAAGAAAATCGGCCACTTCAAACCAATCCTGTGTCTGTGAACAGTGGCAACTCTGAAGTATATTAGCAAAACAAAAACAGCTGTCATTTTATTTTACTTTGTCAGTTCGCCCAGATTGACCTGAAGGAGCTCTAAACCAATATAAGAATACATTTCGTTGGATCATTTACTTACTGCATAATTAACTCAATATTAAATAATCGTTGTGCAGTTGTTAGTACATTTTTCTAAATGCGGAAATAATTTAAAACGTAATTTCGCACGGGCTCGCCTGAAAATTGCCATTGAGTTGTCCTCGCTGTCATTAAATTAATAAAAGATGGAAGCGATAAAGGCAAGTATAATATCTTTAAAAATTTTTTTCTCAAATCTGTAAAAGATTTTCTTTGATAACAGAACATTTCGCTTGGAATAATTTACGGCCTTTGGGATAGTATAAGAGGCATAGGGTTGTTATGGCATATAGATGCAGAGATAAATAGAATAAATGAGGAAAAAGAAGCCGAAAGGCGACGGCGGAAACGAGAAAGGGAACAGCGTCGTAACCCATCACCAACACCTTCCTCAGCAGCTGCAATGGCTAGGGAAGAGCTGAAGGAGTTAATCCAACAAAGGGATATTCCGGACGAACGGAGTATCAGCAGCATATTCAAACGTTCAGATAACAATGAATTGACTACTAAAAAACCGTGAGTAAAAATTGTGTATGTTTTTGAAAACATTCGACTAAAGTATAAATTTTTTCCAAACAGAGAAAAACGGATCGCTAAACAGGTTCTTAAATGTTGCCTATTGAATGGTGGTTTCGCTTGGCTTAGTATCGTTTTATTCGATCAATTTGTTTTGCCAATTGTCAAGTTCGCAATAAGTTTGTTTTTCAGCGACGATCCATCCAATTTTACATATTTATGGAGTTACTTACAACCCGTTTTATCGGTAATTTTTGGTATGACGTGGTTATTACCCATATTTTTACTTAGTAAGTTTGTCAGCTCCTTGTGGTTTGCGGAGATCGCAAATTCCGCCTATCGTATACGGAAGGGAAAGCCACAGCTAATACCAAATTTCAGCAAATTATTAGCAGATTTTCTATTTAATTTCTTGGTACAAGTTTTGTTTCTCATACAAAGTATGCTCGTCAATTTATTACCCATACCGTATATAGGTGAAATTCTATGTTTTATACATTTGAGTTTACTCTATTCATTATATTGTTTCGAATACAAATGGTTCAACATGGGTTGGGAACTACACCGCCGATTGAATTATATCGAAAATAACTGGCCATATTTCCTTGGTTTTGGAATACCTTTAACCGTACTAACCAATATGACCAATTCAATTATTGTGAGCAGCTGCATATTTTCTATATTTTTTCCACTATTCATCTTGAGTGGCAATGAAGCAATACCTATTGTCGATGCAGCGTAAGTATAAATTGTGTTCTTGTTTACTGTTTTATGAATTTAATAAATTTAAACTTTCTAATTCTTTCAGTAATTTTTCAATGCGCCTTTTTTCGCCCGTGATATTTACATCTAATTTGATATTCACACGTGGAGGTCCCCCCAAATTGAATGCAGATAAATTAGTTCAGCAGAAAAAGCAACTACTAATACAGCAAGGAAAACAATTAGAAGAGCACAATTTGATTCAGCAACATATAGAAAATGAATATTTAGGACGTAGTCGCAGTCGCCAAACTGATGAAATGCCAGATGAATCTTACAATTTACAACGCCAACATTCATCACGCAACTCGCATTCACCGTCGGCAAGCTCAAGCCAATATCGTTACCAACAGCCACCAAACCAACCTCGAGTACCATCAGCAATGCGCACCATAAATGCTTTTCCCGAACGCGCTCCGTTCGCGAATACAGTACCAACAATTACACCTACACATATTTTGCCGAGAACCGCATCGTCTACCAGCTCATCTCAACATTCAACACAAACAGTTCGTCGCAGGTAGACGAACACATGTAGACAAAAATGAAAATCAAAAAACGAAACCACACAGCTGTCGACTACAAAACGAAACTGACTTGAAAGTACCGGCTGCTGAAGACAAACAACTGAATTATATCCAAATGGACTTTAAAGTGTGATCAATATCTTTTAGTTTCGTTTTATGTATATTCATACATAAGCTTAAAATAAGAAACGCTTTATGTGCTTGTTTCGCTAATACAAGTAATTTTCCCTTATAACACTTATGACAATTACATACATTTGTATTTTTAGAAGCTGATTTTTATTTACATATTTAGTAAGCATATCGCATATTAGGTATAAAATTCTCAATATATGTAGTAATGTAATGAATCGGACAATTTTTTTTACTGTTGTACGTTTTATATGTACATATACGTATAAATATACATAAATATACACGTGAGATAAACGATTTAAATAAATTTCTTTCAAAGTAACTTTTATACATACGCTTGCATTTATTTCAAGTCTAACAATTCATCTGGTGGTTCATCTTTGACTTCAGGCATATTGTGATACGTTGATACGGCGATCAGTGTTTGCAATGCATCAAAACTCATTGTTGGGTCCTTATCTTCAAGAAGAGACAAGTTTCCGTTACCATTTGTATCTCCTTCGTCTAGAAATCCTCGAAAATTCGAGCATTGTGCATAACCAGGATCCATTTGGAGCAGAGATTTTACCGTCGCATTAGCGAGTCCAAAAACTTTTCGCCTTGAACTTGCAGCGGCAGCTGCACCACATCGGCTAATGTCCGCTGAAGTGTTTCCAATAAACCCTTATGGCAGATGTTAGCTGTTTCGCCAAAGAAAACACTGTCCAAATCATTGTCTGGTATTATTTGGAATTGTGGCATTCCAGCATTGTTAAGTATTTTACAGGTGTAAACACATTTTCGTTGTGGATCCTTTGGGTGGGCATATATGCGGGTGGCAACATAACCAACTGGATATATCCAGTTACTTGTGTGGAAATTTGGATTTATGGGTATAATCTCACCAGGTGAGTGTATAAGAATATTACATAGGTTGATTGGATACATAGGTTTTCCACTGGCATCTAAAATTACTTTATCGCGCGGCTTATAACGTCTGTCGACTTTTTCTTGCCCCTGCAGCGTTGGTAAACGTTTCTTGGGACCACGCTTTTTGGGCACCGAATTAACTGCTTTGCTTGATCCTTTTTGTTGCGAGTTGAAAACATCGTTCTGTTCCATTTGCTGTTGTTCTAAACTATCAATACCCTCATGACGCATAAGTCGTTTAATCAAATAACGACGTTCTTCACGGGCAGTTGCCAAATCAGCTTGGACCCGTGCAACCTCATCACACAACGCAGCATTTTCCTAAATATATCCATATTTAATAATTTATAAGACAACCAAATACAGATTACTTACAAATACAAAATTTTTAATTTGACGTTTTAGGCGTTTATACTTTGATTTATATTTTAAATTCATTACACGCGTATATTGACTGTTTTGATAATGTAGCATTGTTTGAGGTTTCGACATATTGTATCAGTAGAAGCGATAATTTCCTTTTTTTTGTAAATTTGTTTGCTATAATACTTTTGTAAAAGAAACTAGCGATAAATTGAATTTAGTCCATTTGTTTAGAATTTATTTTTGACAATTCACATTTGTTGATGACATACAAACACGAATTTTCTAATAAATACAATGTTGTTGAACTTATGAAAAATTCCCTCTTTATTATCTGGGTTATAATTATATTCTAATAAAAGTTATCACGCACTACAAAGTTATTTTTAATAAATCCACAATTTAATTTTAAAACTTACTAATATATATTATAAAATAAAATATGTGCTGTAATAACAGTCATTAACAAATTTTGAGCTTTACAAAAGCAACAATGCACTTTCAATAAACAAAACCAAAAGACAAGAAAATGTTAAAAGTCAAAAAGAGAAGAAAAAGATAAAGTGGAAACAGTGTAAAATCATTACAAACCCCAAGAAAGACTGTTGTTTGATTAAGAAAGGGGTTTTATTGCTAAAGTCTTTGCTTTATATTGGTATATTTAAAATTTGTGAAGAATAAGTGAACAAAAGAGAAATATTTGATCGATTGTCGGATATTTCAAAGGTATAGATATGTTGTTGCAGCTTTTGAACACAGAAAGTGAAAACTAATTACAAGGGCATTAAATACATAACGGAAGATACGCAGAGGAATTTATAAAGGAAGCAAATCAGCTGTAAAGGAGCAAGTCTAGTGTATTTTGATTTGTTGTTACTGGCTGTGATAATTTACTAAACACTGGATATTATAATTGTATTTCTGAAGTTAATTTAAAAATAGGTAAGTGGGCAATTAAACCGAGGTTGCTTATCCATTTTCGCAACCCAAGTTTACTTAATTTTTGTATAAACAACTTAATTGAAGTTTTGCTGTTTGCCGCTGACCTTCATGTCGTTTTTATTTATTTATAGTTTAACACTTCTTGTATATTACGGAATTTCAAGCTTTTGCTCGTGTCAGAAAGTGAAGGTAGTATTAACTACATTGCACTGTATGATAATTTATTCATTCTGCGACATCTATCTAATCAAATCAGAGATAGCTGTTCACCGTTATCGTCTTGGCCACAAGTTCATTAATTTTCAAAGCTAATTATATTCAAAATGCAATGGATAACTCACTTAGATGGGGGACCACGTCGAGTGAATCATGCAGGTGCTTGTGTTGGTGATAGGATTTACTCCTTTGGCGGTTACTGCACTGGAGATGATTATCGTTTAAACGAATGTATAGATGTTCATGCGCTTAACACCAATACGTTGCGCTGGTCGCTCGTGCCTCAAATGCGTGACGAAAATGGTTTGCCGTTAAAGTATCCTGAAGTGCCGTTTCAACGGTAAGTGAAGTACAATAATACATATAATATAACCATGAAATAAAACATTTAATCTTTCAGATATGGTCACACTGCTGTTTCATACGGCGATAAAATTTATATGTGGGGTGGTCGTAACGATGATCAATTATGCAATATTTTATATTGCTTTGATCCACAAACTATAAGCTGGTCTCGCCCTGATGTGAAAGGTGCTATACCAGGCGCACGTGATGGTCATTCAGCATGTGTAATCGGCGATTGCATGTATATTTTTGGAGGATTTGTTGAGGAAATAAATGAATTTTCATGCGATGTACACTGCCTTGATTTTCGGACAATGGAGTGGCGATATATACAAACATTCGGTGCTCCACCATCCTTTCGCGATTTTCACTCCGCAGCCTCCATATATGGCAGGATGTACATTTTTGGGGGTCGTGGCGATAAGCACAGTCCGTATCATAGTCAAGAAGAAATGTATTGCCCAGAGATAGTGTTTTTAGATATGAAAACTAAAATGTGGCATAGACCATCCACCACTGGTAAAGTGCCGGTGGGCAGGCGGAGTCATTCAATGTGTATGATATATATTTTTTTCAAACCATGTAAACGTAATTAACTTGCACTCTTTACAGTTATCTACAATGGTCTCATTCATATATTTGGTGGCTATAACGGTATTTTGGAACAGCATTTTAATGATTTTTACACATTTGATCCAAAATCCAATTGTTGGAATCTTATAAAACCTTTTGGACAACCACCAACTGCGCGACGACGACAAGTTTGTATAGTGAAAGATAAAAGGATGTTTCTTTTCGGTGGCACCAGGTGAGGGATAAACATTTTAATATTCCTTTCCTTTAAAATAAGTCATCCTAAATAATTTTCTTTGAAAATGCCCAATTTTCAGTCCACATCCTCATGACAGCTTATTAATAGACAATAACGACACACATCTCTTAGACTTTGAGCCTACTCTACGTACATTGGCAATTTTAGCTGTAATAAATCATCGTTTGGATACGACGTGGCTGCCAAAAAACTCAAGTAAATAATTGCAAAGTATATTGCGAATTACGTTTTTAATATAATAGTATTATGCTTTTCAGAGAAGAAATACGCTTAATGACGCAGCCGAATTCCTTAACTCGGCCACTCAACCATGCTGGTTAGCTGAAAATGCAAAAAGTAATATTCCTGACATTAAATACAAAACTGTCCTAGAAACCAAGCGTGCAAATTCTCATCTACATACATAGGTATACACCACCAAGAATTAATAGGAAACCAAATTAATGGAGAGAGAAGAAAAGCAGCATTTTATAGAGCAAATAACATGAAAAATAGCTTAGCTATATATCATTCGCACTGTTCCGCATTTATTTTTGTTTTGCACAAGTTTTAATTTTTTCGTTAATTATTGTTTTTCGCACAATGTTCATCAAAAAAAGTATACAATGAAATGTTTAGTTTTGTAGTGTTTTTTTACGTTTATCCTCAAGTTCATCGAGTTTTAAATATTACTAGCCTTTTTCTTAATTGCCCAGTGCTTGTATGAGTCACATGTTTGCGTATTGACTTGGTTTAGTAGTGTATGTAGATATTATCCTTATAGAATATAACATAAGAATGAAAAGGAAATCAAAATACTTTACAACGACAAACAGAATACGTAAAAACTACCTACAAGTGAAAACAGAAATAAAATTGAAATGTTTATAAGGCAGTAATATGTATCATATACATTTGAAAAATAAATATGTAACAATTAATAATCACAAAAATGTTTAATTACTATTTTTATATAATAATTTAATTTTACTATTATAATCGATTTTTTCCATAAAATATTACTTTTATATAATCATCCAAAACGTACCGTACCTGCTTCATTCTTGAATATTATATACATATGTATGTATATATATTGATTGTGAATGACCTCTTCTTACTTTCCTGATATTTTTCTGAATTTATAGTGCGAGTGAAATTTATAAACCTTAAATTCAATTTGTTTACGTATTGAGATGATCAAATTTGGAATTTGAATAAATAAGGGTTTTATGTGCATAAGTTGAGGGTATTCTCTGAACGCTGATAACTGGACGTCTGATAAGATGGTTTTATCAATTAAAAACATTTCCAGTTTAACTAATTAGTATTTTATTGATCATTTATTTTGTAAATAAAACGAAAGTGTTCCTACAGTGTAAATTTTTACAGCAAAGACATTTCCGAAAAACCAACCTGCACTTACAATATAACAATTTGCATACAATTAATTCTCATACAAAATATTTTTACAACGTATTCCACATATGAATTAAAAAACATTGCCATTTAAATGTACAGTTGTGTATAGTATGTATATAATTATGCCACCTTATTTACTGGAGTTGCTGCTGGTGATAATTGCAAGAGACAAAACCTTTCTTTAACAACAGTTGTAAACAAAGGTAAATACTCAATAAGCAACACTAGTAGCAACAAAGCTAGAGTTAACCATATAATAGTCCGACGCCAATTTACTGACATTTTTTGACGTTTGTGCTTTACTATGCACTATAAAAATTTCCCTTTTTGTTGCTTTTGGCTACGCAGCTCACTCCAGGAAGGCAAGGGTGTGTCTTTGAGTAGCGTCCAGTTAGGCGATGGTACATCTGGTGACAACCAATTAAAATCTGCGATATCTGTATAATTGTTTTGGGCTTTGTCTAAGCCTGCCAATTGAAAGTCTTCATCGATTGTAGCGTAATTATAATTATAGTCTGCTATTTCAATTTGCGTACAATCTTCAATAATAGCTCGACATGTGACGTGTAAATATATGCGACATTTGTTTGAAGAATGTAATCGCAGTTGTTGGCAAGCTAAAGCTAGCGTTGTACGCTCACAATTTTCAGCGAATAGCGAACGTGAAATTGGCCCACAAAGGAATGTACAGTCGATGGCTTGCGATATTTGTACTGATCCTGCATGACCACGAAGCTCAACAAAACAATTTTTTAGATTAGAAATTGTTATATCTTTATTATTTAGTTCATCCCCTTCAAGGCAAATATATTCATTTTCTCTATTCGATAACGTCCAGGTGAATGAAGTGCTGTCAGTTTTTGATTTTTCTGGCATATCAACTTTATCGGTAGAAATGTTCACAACTCTTGGATTGACTAATACCTTGGGTGCTACTTTTTTTCCACTGAATCCAAACTTCTTTTTCGGTATCAGCCGTAATCGACATTCTTCGCAGCTGCTACTTAAGTCATTAAGCGTATTCTGACAGGCTTTAATTTTAAAGTCTGTCAAAAACATTGTTGATGTGGTAAGATAACGTTGCAATTCTTGGATTTGTATTGTTAGATCGGCAAATGTGCGTGTTAAATCCGCATTATTAGATGTTGTTCTATCTGTAGCAGCGGATATTTGTGAAATATTTTGTATTTGTTCTTCTATTGCTCTCGCACGTTCAGTAAATGTTTGAGCAAAATAATCAGTACCTTCCAGTTCGACATTTTCCTTATTACGTTGCTCTATTTTCACGTCTAAATAGTTTTGGCGTTCTTTATTGCGCTTATTTAAACGCTCCAATATGTTTTCCTTCTTAGAATCGGCATTCTCGCCACTATTCAAGGTAGTGCCGTTGTTTTGTAAATTTGCGCTCATTTTGCTGTATGTGTTAACGTAGAATCACTTTCAAATTGGTGCTGATTTTGTGTTTACTTCTCCTTTTTCTGCATGTAAATTGGTGGTGCTTCACCAGTAGCCGCCTCACGCATACGTTGCATAAACTGTAACTTTTTAAGTTCTTCGCTGGTTAGATGTGCTGGACCTCCTGTGGCTTTTATGCGCTCTAGTTTCTCCTCAGATGGTTCGGTAAGCAACATAAGCCCGTAGCCAACGCCGCCTGAACAAACTAACCAGATTAGAGATTTAACATACGGATTGCTTGCCATTTATAAATTTAATTGAATTATAGTGGTAATTAAATATAAATAATTATATATAACTTTTACACGAGCGCTAATTTTAGACTTAGTGATAGTTTTGTGGAAGTATAGATTTTTTAAAAACGTTAATGTACCAAAACTGTTTTGATTATTCTCGTTTTTCGCTTTCAGCTCGCCAGACTGCGGAATCGACTTGCCTCAAGTTGCTATTACCTAAAACCTCGCCCAATTTGTAGTAGTAATCTAGAGCAAATGGGAAGTTATCGTTGATATAGTGGCGAAACTCTGAAAGTATGGATATATAATTAGATTTAGAATAAATATTAAGGATATAAATTAACGTTTAGAACAAAATGTTATTTATAAAAATTATTTTATATATTGTACTTAGATTTTGTTCACAAGCAATTTATTCTATAGAATATTGAGAAAGTTCAATCGGAAACAATCTGCATTTCAAAACAAAGAAAAAACATATTGTTAAGCAACCAACACTTTTTTGCGTCTAGAAACACACATCAAACGATTGTCACCCACACTGTGCGCACCCGTCATGATTCATCCACTATACACTAGACTTCGTATTGTGCTTACTTTTGTATATGACTTTGACGTAAACTGCCGTCATTTATATTACATGTTTTTACAATAACAAACCCGTATTGTGTAACAATTTTAAGCCATTTATATGCTTTTTTCATATTTCGTTCAAAACTCTAATTAGAGATTCTTCAACATTTATTTAATGTTGTGTAAGAAGTTTTTTTCGCTTACCACGATTTGTGTTCATGCGATAATAAACTCCGTAGGAGGCTGCAAAGCAAACAGCTTCTGCAATGAATAATACTTTAGCACTTCCTTTTATGAATTTCCAGAATGCTGGTTTGGGAGATTTCGGCAACATTACAGCAAAATATAAATATATTAATAGTTTTTTAACAATTCGAAAAAATATTTCATCATTTCTTTAACTACACGCTTTTATTACGATTAGCTTGACAGATGTCTGTCATTATTGAGGTGTTCTATTAAAAATGTGGCAATGTTATTAAAAAATAATACCAATTTATTAACCTTTGCAAACACGCAGGATGTTGTTGGTTTTTTATTCTATTTCCAAAAATTTTAAACTATTTTCCAAAATTTAATTTTTTTAGATTAATTATTTAATTTTTAATTAGTTTTGCATATTGCAATGGCCTTTTTTTGGGAGAATGTTCAGTTGTTGAGTTATTTTTTAGTTTAAAAATTTTTAATTATATCAGTCACAATAGTGTTATTATGTTACTTGGTAGCACTACGCATCAAGTCGGGTAACTTGGCGAGTTGTCGCTAGTCTGATATAAATCCGAGTTGATGTTTACATGTTTTATTTACGCGTTCAAGTTTTTTGACCACAAAGATATGCAACTTGCATAGTGAATTATTTTAATATCTACAACAACCCAGAAACAATATGTCCTCCGATGAAAAGCAGTAAGAATCACTCTGTTATATATTACCTATATAAAAATATAATACAAAAAAAAATTGTAGAAAACGTAAACGGTGGAGTGTGCGCGAAACAAAAAGCTTACTAAAATGTTATTTGGCTCATAAAGATGAGTTTGTCCACCACGGAAAAAAGAGGTTGGCATATACACATGTTTTGGAAGACATGATAGCAGATGGTTTCTCGGTAAGGAAATAGCATATATATGCTTTATATAAATAATAGGAAATATTTGATATAGGATCCATCGGCAACGGTAATAACATTGGAAAACAAAATACGGAGTTTACATTCCACATATAAAACTGCGAAAGAAAATGAAGCCAAAACCGGCGTATCACCAAACAATACCCTATGTATGGCGGAAATGGAAGAAATTTTTGGTGATATGGATTCCGGTTCTAATGATCACAGGCTTCAAATGGGCATAAACAGTGGAAATGCATTTACAATGTCACCAACAGATACCGTTTTTACAGCGCATAATGTATTAATACCAGATCTATCTTATCCGGAATTACATATAAAATCATCACCGCCTTCGTCTTCTTCGCCACAACTCGAACTTAAATCGTCACCACCATCTTCTCCTTCTTCATATACTCCTATGAAATCACCAACGCTACCAACTCCATTACCTCAAACACAGTCTGCATCTGCATCATTACCGCAAGTTTCAAATCGACGTCGTCGTAGGAAAACCGCTCGGGAAATTTATTACGAGCAGAAATTAAAGATCAAACAAAAGTTGGCGGAAAATAAAATTGAGGAGAGAAGAAGGCTAAATCAATCTATTCTTGAGGTACTTAAGGATGTTGAAAAGAAAAAGTTAGAGATGCTGAAGGCGTATTTAAAGTAGTCTCTTTATTAAACGTTAGGTTAATGTTTTCCTAAAAGGGTTAAATTGTTTTGAAAATTTAATAAATAGTGAAACCAATGACATATTTTGTGTGTTATTTATTCAGTACTTCGTAATGCTTCCTACTTAAAAATATTTTCTTGACTCACTATTTATATACTACCTATTCTATTCCTGTAAATTGTTGATTTTCTGAAATAATTTAGTTTATATCCTCATATTATTTTGTTTTCTTGTAAATATTTAAAAAGTAGATCGCGTCTATCTAAATAAATATCGTTTTCAATGAGTCCTGCTTTTATATTGTTGTCTAATTTCTGAAAGTTACCATCTGTAAAGTCATCTATAAGTATGTCATCTAAGTCTATACATATATTGTGAAGAACACAAGCACTAACAATAATGTTCACCATAAAACATAAATTCATTTGTTCAGAAAAATGCTGCAACCTTCTGAAGCGTGCCTTCAGTAAACTAAAGGCATTTACAACCACTAGATGGGTAGATGAATGTAATTTATTGAACAGTCGTTGACTCATAGTCAGTTTGTTGTCTTTAAATTGTGATACCAACCAACTAGTAGAGGGATAAGTTGAATCACCTAATAAGAAGTAGTCCTTCGGAAATAATTCTTGCCCCTCCAACTGTGCTTTGATAAACAGATTGGATCTCCGTAGGACTTTGCTTGAATTCATCGATCCAGGTTCGCCACATGATAAGTCGGTAAATCTTTTGTCTGGATCAACTACTGCTTGCAGCACTAAGCTGTAGGTATTTGCTCGGTTGAAATAATTTTCTTTATTATTGTTTGGTGCTTTTATTTGTATGTGAGTACAGCCGATGACCCCAATTACTCCTGGTATATCGTTTTTGTTCTTAAATTTCTTTTCTACTTCTGTTGCGGCGGCACCTTGTGGCCACTTTATAAAATTGTGCCCACTTGAAATAATCCAAGACGACAAAGCGTTTATAATATGCCAAGCTGTAGAATTTGAAATACCAAATAATCTGCTGAGGTCTCGAAAAGTTACCGTATGACCTATATACCAAATATATAAATACACCTTAGTTCTGGGCGTCACTCTTGCTCTTCCACCAGGATTTGTGCTTTTGGCTATAGTAGCGGAATATTTCTCTATAAAAAATATGTGTGTTAGTAAATATAACATTTCATATAACATATATTTTAACTATGGCACTATACCAATTAAAAATTCCACAGTTGAACGTCGAAGTCTCATGTGGGTCCTGAATTCACTACTGCTGTAATTGTCGATGACATCACAAAAATTGTCACCCTTGACGGTTTCCTCTCGTTCGGAGTCATCGGAACTGGATGAAGACTCGGAACTCGAACTTGATTGGACACTGTCTAAAATATCCTCTATTCTCACCATTCCACTCATGAGAAGCTCTTCACTTGAAAAGAAATTTGTTATCTAAAGGAAATGATTTGTTAAAACACAAAACTCTAAAAGTAAACTAGATTCTTTACCAAGTTCGATATGCTGTTATTATCCATTTTTAATAAATCTGCTTAATATGCAAACTTTTTAACATAAATATAAACAAAAATTGTTAAAGGACAAGTACACAATAGTGTTTACAAATGTTTACCGTATGCTATACATTTTTTCATTAACCCTTATAAATACAGGCAAATGCACCAAAAATATAATATAACAATTTGTACAGGTGGTCGCTTACAGTGAATAGCAATTTTCTTAAGCTGAAGAAGAAGAAGAAAAATAAATATGTTTTTGACAGTAACACTTTGACATTCGAGTTTTAAACAATTTCACTTTTATTGTTTAGTCATCATATTATCTTACGGAAGTTTCCTAATTTGTCTAGAATATTTGGTTCCAATTGTTACATACTTTAAATAGCAGCATACAACCTAGTAGGCATTTAGTTTCAAAATGGAGTTTCCACATCTCGGTCAACACTGCAACGAATCCACCTGTAATCGCTTAGATTTCCTGCCATTTAAATGTGATTCGTGTACTAAGGTATTTTGTTCGACGCACTTCAATTATGATAACCACTCGTGTACGGGTCCACGTCGTAAAGATATGCAAGTTCCCATTTGTCCATTGTGTGGTGAGCCAGTACCCACAGCGCCAGGTGTCGAACCCGATATAACAGTGGGTCGCCATATTGATCAACAGTGCAAATCCGACACAAAGAAAATTTATACAAACCGTTGCAGCTATAAAAACTGCAAAAAGAAGGAGCTTATTCCAGTTACTTGTAGAGAATGTAGAAAAAATTATTGTTTGCGTCATCGGCACACTGCAGATCACGAATGTAACAGTGCAACGAGTGGAAATGTAGATCAGCGTGCTTTAGCAGCGTAAGTTGGTACTTTAAATGAATATATTTTTGGAAATAAACATCCGTTTCTATTTTAGTACTGCTGCTGAATATCGTCGCACAAACAAGCCAACTTCACTGTTCAACGCTCAGCCAAAACGAAATGCAGTACCGACTGGCACACAAGTGCAGAATATTCAAGGAAATATGGTAATTGATAAATTCCAATAAGAATTAATTGCTAAATGCCTAATCCCATTCATTTTATTTATTTTTCTCCCCTTTAGACAGAGGATGAAGCGCTGGCGCGGGCACTCGCTTTGTCAATTATGGAATTAGACGAAAATGCGGATCGGGAACGTCGTAATCAAGCTGCTGCGAATTCTTCAGTACAAGCCAATGCTACAGTACGTGTAGGCGGTCGTGATGGACAAACCACAAATGTCAAGGACAAATGTTTACTCTCGTAGTATGGCTGCAACGAATTGTTAGGATTTAGATGTTTTATAGTCTGTATAAGATTTAATTTATAAAATCTAATTTAATGAATGAATACTATATAATATACGCATCTGCATTTAATATAAAAATGTTAAGGAATTTAAAACACTTTTTGAATTCTTGTGTGGTGCACCGACTTTATTTATTAATTATAGGTATTTGTATTCAGTTAGTAAAAAATGCTTATTTCATTATATTTTGAAATTAAGTTGATAGTAGTGGAGTTCAATTTAGCAGACTATAATAATGATGACGCATTGCCCATCGTAGCGGGTCATTGTTGTACTTGATTTACAAATTGTAGTTGTTCGTTTTAAATAATATAAACGCTTATATATTAAAATAAATCCACAAAAACTCGTTTTAATATATGCTGAGAATTTAGTACACATGTGATCGCGCCTTCATTATACATATAGTAAGACAGAGTGGAACACCATCCTCTGGATCTATAATTTTCGTGTTTAACTGATAGAGACACGCTTGGAAGTTGTATTTTCTATTACAAGTTGCCTCTTAGAGTCATGGATTTTTCCGTCTTCTCATGCCATGCATTAATGTTTGAATTAAACTTTTTTTATTTTGAAATCCCGTCCATATTAATTAAGAATCTGAAAAATTTTGAGCGTAGCTGTTTCCATTAGGTCTCATATATTATTTATTGCTTTTGTCTAATCATGAAATCGCTATTCGTACTATCAATCTCGTGTTTATTGTTGTTGCCAGTTAGCTATTATCTTTTAGATAATTTGTTTTTGCTGGTGACTGATGTCACTTGAAACATGACCATTAATAAGCAATTAAATAAGTTCGTTGAAATACCTACATTTATATATAGTAATTGAAAAATAATAATTCAAAGAGATATACAATTTTTAGACTTGAAAAATCCTGTTTTTTCGAAATAGTTCGGGCAACGAATTTGTATACCCAAAACATGTAAATCAGTAAACAAGAACTTACATATGTACATACCTACATACATTTGAATGAACGCTCGTGTGACTTTTGCTATCAGCACGGAGAATAATAGAAATTCTGCTCTCTCGGGAACAATAAATAATATTAAATAGGTTAATGAAAACAAATCGCAAATACATACAAACCTACTTAAGTGCCCGACAAACGTTTGTGAAGATCGCTCTAACATACTTACATACATACATACATATTTATTTACATAAAAACCAATACAGATTTAGATCGCGAATGCATATTTTGTATAATTTTGAGGGAAGAGCGATTCAGTGTGTTTTGTAGTCAGTGATTGAGTAGACAGCGGGGCCAACGCATCCCAGAAGACGACAGCTAAGCTAATTTGACTTATTTGGCTTCACTAAAAGCTCACTTGCCGGCATTTTTTTACATGTGATACCATATTGTGCTTGAAATAAATTGATTTTCATTAGATATACATACATACATACATAATATACAGTTACTCGGTACAAATTCTTTCGGAAAATTCTTTAAATGTCAACAAAAGTTATATAACATCGATGGTATAGTGATAATAGAGTGTGTGAATACGCGAAAACCGCAAACAGTAGTACAAATATGGCCAAATCGATGTTATTGATTTATTTTTTGCTGGCTCTAGCGGTCTCTCCGACAAAATTCGTTGCTGGCGCTCGCATACTCGGCATATTTCCCCACTTTGGCTACAGTCATTTTAAGGTATTTTTCCCCCTATTGCGCACATTAGCGGAGCATGGTCATCATGTTACCGTGGTCACAAATATTCAAGCGCCCGCTAATACCACCACCAACTATGAAGAATTATTGTTAGGAGGTCAACAATCCACAAATATCTTCACTTTCGATCATATTCTACCGCGACGTCCGTTACACTATCTTTTATTGGAAGCAGAGATTTTGCATAAAGAGGGACAAAAAACCTGCGAACTTTTCTATAAGAGCGGTCATGTCGAAACGATACTGAAAAAACACGAAAAGGCACCATTCGATTTGGTTATCACCGAGTACTTCAATTCTGACTGCCAGTTGGGGATACCATATCTGCTGGAAGTGCCGATAGTGGGTTTAAGTAGTTGTATATTAATGCCTTATTTCTACGATCGTATTGCTTTGCCTGACTTCCCCTCTCACGTACAATCTGAATTTGTCGGCTTCCCGGAAGAGTTGAACTGGCATGAACGTCTACTGAATTTCGTGCAAGCAAATGTAATCAAGAAGCTTTATCGGTAAGAAGTTATCAAGTGCCGTTAAACGGCACAATATTATTGCAAATTTTAATATAGTAATCATTTACGCTTATAAACTGAGGCGTGCGGATCACCTTAGATTAGTATTGTTATCAATTATTCCATTAAATCGGAAGATACGAGGTGTGTTCGAAAAGTATCGCGAATTTTGTGTTTTTTCAAAAATTATTTATTTATTCATGAATATCTATTTTGTCCCCTTCAAAGTAATCCCCATGAGATATTATACACTTGTGCCAACGGTTTTTCCAATCTTCGAAGCACTTCAAAAAATCATTTTTTTTTATCTTCTTCAGCTCCTCCTTCGATGCCGCCTTTATCTCGTCAAGAGAAGCGTAACGTCGCCCTTTCATGGGCCTCTTCAGTTTAGGGAACAAGAAGAAGTCACAGGGGGCCAGATCTGGGGAATACGGTGGCTGCGGCATCATTAGTGTGTTGTTTTTGGCCAAAAAGTCGCGCACAAGCAACGATGTGTGTGAGCAGGGGCGTTATCGTGGTGCAAAAGCCAATTTTGGTTCTTCCACAAATCCGGGCGTTTCTGGCGGATTGCTTCGCGCAAATTGCGCATAACTTGCAGGTAATATTCCTTATTGACCGTTCTTCCCTGTGGCAAGAACTCATGATGCACCACACCCCTGCAATCGAAGAAAACTGTCAGTTACGATTCGCGATACTTTTTGAACACACCTCGTATGTGATGAAATTGATTTATTTAACAAGGATATACTAAGTATATTGTAGCCGTACTTTATATCTTATATCGATTCGTAAAAATTAAGCGCGTGAAAATATTTGTAGGTGTCAGTATTTGTAAACCCCGAACAGGGAATATTAAGTTCGTCACGAAGTTTGTAATTTTGAGAAGTAAACATAGGAGACCCTACAAAGTTTATTGTATGTATGGTATAAATGATCGGAGTGACAAACTGAATCGATTTAGGTAGTCTATCTGTTTGTCCCTTAGTTTTTGAGAGATCAGTTTGAACTTTGGCACATGTTCGTTTCTCGTCAAAAAGCTGCCATTTATTTGTCGAAATCCACGTCAGGCCACTATAGCATATAGATGCCATACAAACTGAACGATCACAATCAAGTTTTTGTATTGAAACCTTTTATATTTGAGAAAATATCTTCATGAATTATATAAAAAAAAAAAATATTGATATAGATTATTGTCCAAGACCATACTGCAATCGATCTTACAATACATTGTTCATACCGAAATGAAGTGCTTGTATGGAAAATTTTTTGTGAATTCCATTAGAATTTCAATTTAATAACTATGAGCACGGAAAAAAACTAATTGTTGAGAGCTTCGAAGACATACGAATAGCATGACAAAGCAAATATACCTGTATATGAAAATTGATGGGCTCATACGTAATAAATATATACGAACGATATGCTATCTGCATGTATGTATATTAGAGGAGCAGAATGCATGAACATCTGCTTAATTTTTCGCACGCCAATATGATCAATAATCTTTGTTTGTATCAAATGAAATAACAATTTAGAAAATCATGAATTTAATGCTGATAAATTGATTGAGAACTAAAGAGTTATGTAACAAACCCATTTTTCAAAGCTCCCAAAATCAGCATAAAAGTGAATAATAATTTATTAATTTTTATTTATTTATTTATTTACAAGAGTAATTATTATAAATAATTATTCCACTTAACAACTAAAGCATTGGCTGCCAAGGCCTTCGGCTTAAAAAATAATTTATTTTCGTGAGTTCTAACCAACTATTAATAATATTGAGATTATTTATGATCAACCCTAATATGAGAGATCCTGACAGATAGGTTTAAGAAATGTGATCCAATGATTGCTAAATGCGGGACAGTTTGGATGGTGGTTTACTAATGATACTTACCACATTACATACAGATTTAACAAGTTAATATTCAGCCTTTATGAAAAGTAATTTCGTCTTTAAGTTCGCCGCACTGACAAGGTGCGTTCCAAAGTAAACAGGACTTTAAAAACACAACAAATGGTTTTTTTCGGCAAAATCAATTAATTTTATTCAAAATAGTCTCCTTCTGCGTCAATACAGCTTTTTGCGCGGTCCAAAAGCATGTCGAACGAGTGGTTTGGCTCGTTGGCCGGTCTGTCCGCCAGTATGCCGGTGCAAGCCTTTCGAATGGCCTCTACGTCTGCAGAACGCTTTCCTTTCTTGGGCAAATGCATTTTTCCGAAAAGGCATAAGTCGCACGGTGCCATATCAGGTGAATACGAGGAGTGGTTAATGGTTAAATTATGATTTTTGGTCAAATAATCGTCCTTCGAATGTGGATTCTGAGAAATTTTTGGTCGTCAGTCAATTTGTGCGGAACAAACCGTGCACACACCTTGCGTAAGCCCAAATGTTCGGTCAAATTGCGACAAATCGATATTTTGGAGATGTTCAATTCCATTTCCATGAATTTCAATGATGATTTTGGCTGATTTTTGATGAATTCACGCACAGTTTCGATGGAATTTCCGGTGATCACGGATTTTGATTGGCCCACATGTTGATCGTCATTTACTATATGTCCTCACGACCACTTTAAAAACGTTGAAACCACTCGTGCACGCTGCTACGGGATAGGCAATCATCGCCTTAAACTTGTTTCATCAATTGAAACGTTTCGGTAAAAGTTTTACTAATTTTAAAACAAATTGAATGTTGGCTCTTTGTTCGAAGCTCATTTTCGCACCGATAACACAAACATACTAACACTTAAAACGCAATAATCTCACATTCAATCGATGAAATGTCATAACATTTTCACTGGACAATCGATAAAGATAGCAGATTCTAACGCACTAGTCGATATATAGATGGCGTCACCAGGGGGCGCTAGATACAAAAAGTCCTCTTTACCTTGGAACGCATCTTGCATATAAAATAATTATACTCAAAACAAGAAATCCGTACGTTTTTATTTTCTCAAGGCTTAGTTGAAAACAATCTTATGTTAATGTTAAATCTATGTTATATTTCACAGTTACCGCACAAATTATTACGATCGCAAAGTGATCAACAAATATCTAAATGTGGATTTCGATGTTGATGATTATGCCAAGCGTAGTACCAGCTTAATTTTGGTCAATCAACATTATACCCTACACGGTAATAAACCGCTAACTTCGCAATTAATCGAAATGGGTGGCATACATATTGATGAGACAGCATTAAATGCGAAATTACCACATGAAATTGAGAAATTCTTAAAGAATGCACCAGCCGAAGGTGTGCTCTTCTTTAGCTGGGGTTCCTTGGTACGTTCGTCTAGCATGCCCAGTGAGAAAGTGCAAACAATAGTCAAAGTGCTCGAACGACAGCCTCTCAATGTAATTTGGAAGTGGGAGACTGACGAAGTGCCAACGAAAAGTAAGAAGTTCCTCTTCGTCAAATGGGCGCCGCAGTTAAGTCTGATCTGTGAGTATGGAGAACGCGCAAGAATTAATGATTGGTGACATTAAACATATAATTACTTAAATATCGTATTTATATAATTTCCTGCAGGCCATCCCAAGGTGAAACTGTTTTGGGGGCATGGTGGTCTACTCGGCACCACTGAGAATATATACTGTGGCAAACCGTTAATTATCACACCGCTCTACGGTGATCAAAGCGTTAATGCATACGCGGTCCAAAATCGCGGCGTGGGCTCCATACTATTCTTCGACGATATTAATGAAAATAATTTAGAAGCGACGCTTAAAGAGATGCGCCGCAAGAGGTGAGTTCGGTGCTTATTTGTATGTATATTTAGATATCATTTATTCTAATATTCCTTAATCTTATTCTTCACAGTTATGCCGAGAATGCTGCCGTGCTGTCGCAATCGAGACATGAAACCGCTGGACAGAGCCGTGTGGTGGGTGGAACATTTGTTGCAGGAGAACGGCAAAGCGGCGCACAAATTGCTGCAGACAAAGGCGGTAAAGCTAAATTGGTTCGTCTATTACTCACTGGACAGTGTGTCGATTATTTTGATTGGTTTGGCGTTGTTCATCTTCATTGTACGCGCGATTTTGCGACGCGTGTGTGGCCTTTTCAAAGGCGGCAAACAAAGTGGCAAAGTGAAAACGAAATAATTGCGCTTAGATATTGTTGAATAATAAAATTTTTGTTTTATATTAATGTAGAATTAATTATATTTTCATTTAAAAGTTTGATTTACGTACAACGGTTAGGTGAATACAACTATTTATTATACTAAATAGCAACGGGCAACATTAATGCAACATTTTTGTGAGAAAAGAAAACGCTATAATTAAATGTATTTGTATGTGTGTATCAGGGTGTTTTTATTAACTAATTTTGTTTTCAATCCCCTCATGAAATTTCCTTTTCCTTGAGCCCTCAAAATTAGTATTAAGTACTCAACCAAGGCATGCAAAGATTTCCCATTTAAAATATACAAAAATCGCGATTTTCTATCTTTAAATTTATGTAGCTCAGAGACACTTTATGGCATCGCTTTGACTTTAGACACGTCTTCCTCAGGATTGAACTCTCTACAAAAGTGCCCACTGCGACAAAGTCGTGACTCACACGGGCGAGGTAGTACGAGCCTCTAAATCTGACTTTTCCACGAAATTCGCGTTTTTTTAATTTTGAATTATATCGGAATTTTTATATATGTAAGTTTTTGCTAACGGAGAAATAAATAAAAAAAGAAAAAATGTAAGTTTTTATTGAATTCAAACTAAAACTTATTTGTTGCAAGTAAAATAATTATCAAAGCGATTTCCACAGTTCTAAAGAATTAACTACCAAACAGCAATATGAACTAATGATTGAGCTGTTAAAGCAAAAACCTTAAATAGCGCAGGGTTTTATCAAGTGCCCTAAAGAAGAAGAAGCAGCTTTTTGAAAATATGTGTATGGCTAAGGGACTGAACAGTGTTGGTCCGCCTATCAAAAGTATTTCCAGCTGGAAGAAGGTAATCTAATAAAGTTGTAGTTTCTATTATTGAAACAAGATAATGTAAAGGTTGTTGGACTTATTTTTTATTACGTATGGCTAGATTGGAAGGTCATCTGTGACCTGTAGTCTAGTACTGCCAGGACGTACTTCTAGGCCATCCGATATTGGAGATTTTTGTAACATATACATATGTATGTACAGATATGATACTCAAAAGCCAAGTGTTTCGGTTACCATCAAAGTACTTTTTTTCATAAAAACTACATCTTTTAAGATGTAACAAAATGTTGACTTAGCCATTGGAATATCGAAATCTTACCCACTCCATGCTGGTAGCCCCCCTCAGCTAAAAAACGTAAAACCAAAGACAATCGATGAAGTAAAGATACATATACTTGTAGATGACGATCTTAAAGAACTTGCAGTCGCCTTGTCTAAGCGAATTTTTTTAATAAATCTATTTTCGAAATTTAATTTTAATAAAACTTAACTATAAATTTATGTGGATTCTTGAATTGTACATTGTTTCGTCCACATTGAAAAGCTTGCTCATTTCCCTCAGTGATTTTCGGTGACTTTTTAGATCACGCCGGCTTCGCTCACGTTCTTCCTCAATCAACATAAATACAAACGTTAACGGATTCATATGTTGTTCATAATTTCGGTTTCATTTATTAAAATTTATATTTTTTCGTTATTTTTTTTTTTTTCTTTCTTGCTTTTTTTTCTTTTACCCAGCTGATTTCGAAATGTTAAAGTTCAAAACCAAGTCTAGTAACAAAAGTTTCGATTTCATATGAATGCAGTGATAGCAAATTATGCGTATTCGTGGCAGACATTCGTATTCGTAGTTTTGGTACGAAACGTCACGTGATAGTGCTGCTTATCTATGCTGCGACGCATCACTGAATGATACCCCTTAGCACCAAGGCCAATATTTATATTTGAACAATTAGTCTCTTCGATTTTAGCGATTAGTGAATTATAGTTTGACGGCGAAGCATATACCAAATAAGTTGTCTGAACTCTAAATTTTGTTAGAATAAAATTGCAGAAAGAACTCGTAAAAAGTGTTGTGATAGTGAAATAAAAAATATATAATTATTTTATAATATTCTGGCCATGTTTAAGAACCCCAAGAAGATATTGGCTTTCACAATAGTTTTGAGCATTTTAGTCAACCCAATATTAGTTACTGAGGGCAGTCGCATACTTGGCATATTTAACTATTATGCCTACAGTCACTTTAAAGTTTTCTATCCACTTTTGCGCAGACTGGCTGAACAAGGCCATCAGGTCACCGTGGTGACTCATATAAAAGCGCTGGATAAGATAAAGCCGCATAACTATACCGAGCTGCTATTGACTGGTGGTTTGACAACCAATGCCGTTACATTTAAAGATATTTTTCCACGACGAAGCTTGTTTAATATATTTAAAGATGCCGACTATATGCATCATGAGGGACTGTCACACTGCGAACTCTTGTATAAAAGTGGACATGTTGATACGATTTTAAAAAGTCACGAACAGGCACCGTTCGATTTAGTCATCACTGAATATATGAATTCTGATTGCCAATTGGGTATACCATACTTGCTGCGAGTACCTGTGGTGGGTTTGAGTAGTTGTGTGTTAATGCCCTACCACTTTGATCGTATTGCATTGCCGGATTTTCCGTCGTATGTGCAGTCGAAATTAGTCGGCTTTGCGGAAGAACTGAATTGTTATGAACGACTGTTGAATTTTTTACAAACGAAACTGGTGAATTATATATATCGGTAAGATATTTGAGACTTGAAAAAGCTCGTTTATGCTGGATAATTTTTTAGGGGGAAACTCTAATTTTAGGAGGCGTCAGCAAAGCTTACTTTTGGTATAAAATGAGGATATTATGAAAGGCTTGAAGAAGTAGAGATTATGACAGAACGGTTCAAGAAATGTGAATAATTGATTACTAACTGGACTGATAATTTTATTATCATTGTCGTGCATGTTATTAGTTATGAAATGTTATATAATTTCCATTGAAAACTAGAAGTTACTTCGCCAGTTTATTTAAGTCACTTTGTACGGTGATCGTGGACAAAGTAGGAAACCCGACCGATTTTATTTTTTTTTATGAAAACTTAGTTGAAATTACTTTTAACAACCTAAGATATGATATTTTACAGTTATCGCACACATACTGATGATCGCAAAGTGATTAATAAATATCTAAATGTGGATTTCGATGTTGATGATTATGCCAAGCGTAGTACCAGCTTAATTTTGGTCAATCAACATTACACCCTACACGGTAATAAACCGTTAACTTCGCAGTTAATCGAAATTGGTGGCATACATATTGATGAGACAGCATTAGATGCGAAATTACCAGATGAAATTGAGAAATTTTTAGAAAATGCACCAGCTGAAGGTGTGCTCTTCTTTAGCTGGGGTTCTATGGTACTTTCGTCTAGCATGCCCAGTGAGAAAGTACAAACAATAGTCAAAGTGCTCGAACGACAGCCTTTCAATGTAATTTGGAAGTGGGAGACTGACGAAGTGCCAACGAGAAGTAAGAAGTTCCTCTTCGTCAAATGGGCGCCACAATTCAGTCTGATCTGTGAGTATGGTGAACATTAACCTACATAATTATCGTATTTATATAATTTCCTTCAGGCCATCCCAAGGTGAAACTATTTTGGGGGCATGGTGGTCTACTCGGCACCACTGAGAATATATATTGTGGCAAACCGTTAATTATCACACCGCTCTACGGTGATCAAAGCGTTAATGCATACGCGGTCCAAAATCGCGGCGTGGGCTCCATACTATTCTTCGACGATATTAATGAAAAGAATTTAGAAGCGACGCTCAAAGAGGTGCGCCGCGAGAGGTGAGTTCGGTGCTTGCTTGTATGTATATTTAGATACTATTTTTTCTAATATTCCTTAATCTTATTTTTCACAGTTGTGCTGAGAATGCTGCTGTGCTGTCGCACTTATTCCGCAATCAAGACATGAAACCGCTGGACAGAGCCGTGTGGTGGGTGGAACATTTGTTGCAGGAGAACGGCAAAGCGGCGCACAAATTGCTGCAGACAAAGGCGGTAAAGCTAAATTGGTTCGTCTATTACTCACTGGACAGTGTGTCGATTATTCTGATCGGCTTGGCGTTGTTCATCTTCATTTTACGCGCGATTTTGCGACGCTTGTGCGGTCTTTTCAAAGGCGGCAAACAAAGTGGCAAAGTGAAAACGAAATGATTTCATAAAAATACTAGTCTAAACCCGCGACTCCTCTCGCTCCTTGTTGTCAAGGATGTGATTAATCATTATAACAATATAATGGCATACTTAAATTGGCAATCTATATTTTTTATTGGCTTCGTAAATCACTTAAGGAATAGTAAATACTTAAATAGGTATGATGTAACGACATATTAACAAACGTCTTCGCAGTCTCTGCATCTGCATCGTATATCGGTACAAATACATACATACATATGCTTCCTGTTATAGCGTATAACAGTGCAGGAGTCGAGCAGAAGACGGCGCGTCTCACGCCCTGTATCCCATCATATGGTAATGTTTTGTTCAAAATATGCAATTGAAAAATCGACGAAATCGGTTAATGAACTTAAAATATTATAAAATATACAAAAATATTAAATGCAAACATATTAAAAATTTTCTATATTAAAAAATACTCACCCACATTTTAGCTAAAATCTGCTTGCTGATGACACAGCCGTGCGTCGAGGAGAACTTGGACAAGTTCATTAAATCACGCATTTGTGGTTTTCCATGAGCAATCAAAGTATATATGAATTATAATTGAACATAAATTGTTATTTGAATATGAGGTGTTAGGCAAGTGTGATAAATTTCATTGCAAATACGCACAAAAGTAAATCTGTGTTTATGTGAAAGTAGTTGAAGGTGGCGCACATGCAATTGGCAATCAAAATAGCCAATGCAAAACTATTCACTCATATACTATATATGTATACGCACATGCGCAGCGTCGCAGCGGGAAGGTGAGCAAGCACTCACAACTGACGTCACGCATGGAGCGAATGACAGCATCACCGCCATCGGATCCCTTCTAAACAACTCTAATCGTATTATAGTTGGACGAAAGATGGGAGGCAATCATATTTTTGATATATGTGTGGTTCTTTGTATATGCATAAGTAAAGATATTTTCTAGAACAACAAGTGTATTTTTAAAAAAGCCTTGACAATGACAATGACAGTGACAAAGCACAGTTCGTTAAAATGGCGTGTAAACAACGTATTCTTGCCATGCTCCAAAACAAATCGGTTTATTATTACTTAAATTGGATTTTTTTCTTCAACATTAAAAGTAAACGGAGTTTATGTCATCGTTATTGCTTCAGCTTACAGATAAGTCTCTCCAATAGCTCAAAATGATAAATGACGAAATGGTTCTTTGCCTCAGACACACCATATGGGTTGATATTGATTATTATTCAAAATTAATTTAAATTTTTTTTATACCATCATTCCACAATCGTGGATTATCAATATATTACTTAATTACCCACTTCTTTTGGACCTTTTCTGGGGGAATATTTTGATATATTTTTGCTCTGGAAAGTTCGATGGTTGCAAAACTTCGCATAATATACTATCTAAATGAAGTTTTTAATAATTTTTTGATTTAAAAGTTTTATCTACGCTAGTTTCTCCTAAGGGGGTTGTGAATTCCAAAAAAATGAGTTCTGCTTTGTTTATATGTACATATATCAAATGCAAATATATTTGAAAATATTCTCAGAAAATTTGAAGTTGAACTGGCTAATAGCTTTAGAGATATTGGCGTATTTTGTAAATTTAAATTAATTTAAACTTAGTGTAACCAATTCCTAAAAGTTTAAAGGCACTTTTTCCAAAATGCTGTTTTCGGAGTCAGTGAGGAAAATTTCTCCAAAACGACCGCACCAATCGACTTGAATTTTTAACACGACCTTCTTAAGTTCATATATGTATATATATTGTGACAAAAACGCACGCGGAAATTGTAATTAAATTCAAAAAAATGTTCTAAGTTGGTAGGAGTGTCCTTAATGAATATCCCAAATATAAGCGCGATCTGTCAACCAGTTTGATTACAGCAGCTGCTTAAGTCGGTACACCTCAGTAGTGCGTTAGGATTTTTACAATGGATAAAAATATCGAACAAAGAATTGGTTTCACATTTTGTATTTACACCAAATTTCGAGTGCGAAATCGCTGCGAATGTTGAAAAAGGCTTACGCTGACACAGTTTTAACAAAAACACAAGCCTGCGAGTGGTACAAAGCCTTCAAAGACGGTGGCGAGATCGTTGAAGACATGCCTCGTTCTGGACGACCTTCGACCTCTTCAACTGATGAAAACGTTAAAAAAGTGCAGGATGTGATGCTTGAAAATCATCAGGCAAGTGTTAGACAGATGCCAAGAGAGCTCGACATCTGTTGCGAGTCCGTTCGAATGATTTTGGTGGATATTTTGGGTAAGAAACGAGTTCTTACTCGACTTGTCCCAATAAAGTAGATTTTTTTTTTTTTTCAAAAAGAGTACGATTATGACCGAATTTAAAGCCAAAAACGCACTGAGTTCATTCGATCAACCACCATTTGCATCAGATTTGGCTCCGTGTGATTTTTTCTTGTTCTCCAAACTGAAATTGTCGCTCCGTGGAACCTGTTTTTAGTCGATCGAAGAGATAAAACAAAATTCGCTGAGCCATCCCAAAAAGTGTCCACTCGCATGAAAAGTGTTTCGAGAACTGGAAAATTCATTGGCATAAGTGTATTACATCTGGTGAAGGTTATTTTGAAGGCGACAAAATAAATTTTTGTGAATAATTGAACAGTTAGCGTTCTACTATTTACATTTTTTGGATAGAATACGATTTTTGATAATATTTTTTAAGCCACTTCGAAGTGTAAATTTTTTCACAATAAACTAGTGTACATAGTGTAATAATGTATTTTTTTAGTTTTTACAATCGATATAATTTAAAGCAGAAAAATCTTTCTCACCAAGCATATTTTTTGGAAAGTTTTTCTGGAGCCTGGCTATTGCATCAGGAGAATCCAAGAAATGCAATTTTCAATGAGATTTATTGGGATTTTCCTCACACAAAATATGTACTTAAGGGGTCAGTAGGGTAATCTGGTCTGTTTTTTTGACTTTTTTTCATAGAAATTTTTATTATACAATAGAAGTTTTTCACATATCTTGAAGTACATATATCGTGAAGTGTATAAACAAATTTTTTCGGAATTTAAAAAAAAGTTAAGCAAATCGGTTGAGTAGTTCGACCGGAATCATGTCCGCAAGTGTGTTTTGAGAAAAACGCGTTTAAAGTTTGAGGTGTGCACTCCGAGCGCTCCGAATGTCGAGCGGTATTATTATTTTTGGTCTTTTTTCGAAACCGTCCAATGGTAAAGTGTGTTTCTACATTAATTCTAAGGGTGTAACGGAACAGAATTTGAAAAAAAGATTACCCTACTGACCCCTACTGACCAAAGAATAGACTTGAAGCGAACATATTTTCAGAAAGGGTGAATATGTATGCAAAAAAAGGACACTACTCAAGAAATAGAAGGATAAATTTGCAACTGTGCGGTTTGTGGGGTATGCTAATTACGGATTTGAGTTCAAAAAACTTCCACGTATATGAGTTACCTATCAAAACCTATCTCTGGGTATTTAATTTCCTTTGTGACACAAATTTTATTTTGAAAATTACTATACAATTCTAAAAAATAAATTTTACTATAACAAGAAAAAACGTTAACTTCGGTTGCACCGAAGCTAAATACCCTTCACAGGTGCATTTCTGTTAGTAACTATTTGTTCAGTTTGTATGGAAGCTAAAGGGTGATTTTTTAAGAGCTTGATAACTTTTTAAAAAAAAAAAACGCATAAAATTTGCAAAATCTCATCGGTTCTTTATTTGAAACGTTAGATTGGTTCATGACATTTACTTTTTGAAGATAATTTCATTTAAATGTTGACCGCGGCTGCGTCTTAGGTGGTCCATTCGGAAAGTCCAATTTTGGGCAACTTTTTCGAGCATTTCGGCCGGAATAGCCCGAATTTCTTCGGAAATGTTGTCTTCCAAAGCTGGAATAGTTGCTGGCTTATTTCTGTAGACTTTAGACTTGACGTAGCCCCACAAAAAATAGTCTAAAGGCGTTAAATCGCATGATCTTGGTGGCCAACTTACGGGTCCATTTCTTGAGATGAATTGTTGTCCGAAGTTTTCCCTCAAAATGGCCATAGAATCGCGAGCTGTGTGGCATGTAGCGCCATCTTGTTGAAACCACATGTCAACCAAGTTCAGTTCTTCCATTTTTGGCAACAAAAAGTTTGTTAGCATCGAACGATAGCGATCGCCATTCACCGTAACGTTGCGTCCAACAGCATCTTTGAAAAAATACGGTCCAATGATTCCACCAGCGTACAAACCACACCAAACAGTGCATTTTTCGGGATGCATGGGCAGTTCTTGAACGGCTTCTGGTTGCTCTTCACCCCAAATGCGGCAATTTTGCTTATTTACGTAGCCATTCAACCAGAAATGAGCCTCATCGCTCATCGGACACGGACGCGAAACACATTTCGAACCGAACACTGATTTTGGTAATAAAATTCAATGGTTTGCAAGCGTTGCTCGTTAGTAAGTCTATTCATGATGAAATGTCAAAGCATACTGAGCATCTTTCTCTTTGACACCATGTCTGACATCCCACGTGATCTGTCAAATACTACTGCATGAAAATCCTAACCTCAAAAAAATCACCCGTTATATGCTATAGTCAACCGATCTGAACAATTTCTTCGGAGATTACATTGTTGCCTTAGAAAATAATATATACCAAATTTCGTGAATATATCTTGTCAAATGTGAAAGTTGTCCATACAAGAACTTGATTCCGATCGTTCAGTTTGTATGGCAGCTATATGCTATAGTCAACCGATCTAAACAATTTCTTCGGAGATTACATTGTTGCCTTAGAAAATAATATATACCAAATTTCGTGAATATATCTTGTCAAATGCGAAAGTTGTCCATACAAGAACTTGATTAAGATCGTTCAGTTTGTACGGCAGCTATATGCTATAGTCGACCGATCTGAACAATTTCTTCGGAGATTACATTGTTGCCTTAGAAAATAATATATACCAAATTTCGTGAATATATCTTGTCAAATGTGAAAGTTTTCCATATAAGAACTTGATTCCGATCGTTCAGTTTGTATGGCAGCTATATGCTATAGTGGTCCGATATCGGCCGTTCCTACAAATGTGCAGCTTCTTGAAGAGAAAATGACGTTTGCAAAATTTCAAAACGATATCTTAAAAACTGAGGGACTAGTTCGTATATATACAGACAGACGGACAGACGGACAGACAGACGGACATGGCTAAATCGACTCTGCTCGACATACTGATCATTTATATATACACTTTATAGGGTCTCCGACGATTCCTTCTGGGTGTTACAAACTTCGTGACAAACTTAATATACCCTGTTCAGGGTATAAAAATACAAACATAAATGACAAAAAATATAAAATTTTTACTGCTTTACTGGAGAGACCTTGAAATGCCTACACTTTTCAGTAAATATTTTTATAACTTTTTTTATGTATTATGCTTAGAACTTTTGTAGTTAAAGTCTAAAGTGATTTATTTTTAATACTTTTTTATTTCGTTTTCTATTCTTATTTTGTTTGGCGCGCGTAAAATTAGGTAATATTTCAAATTTTTTGCGCAGTGCAAAAAGAAGAGATACTGAAGTTAATTTAAATAAGTATTTGCATATGCATGACATAAATAACATAATTTGTATACAAAGAAAAAATAGTAATAGTAATAGTTAAAGGTAGGTTACGAGTATTTGGCAGTAGCGCATGAAGGAAGTTACATACTTTGTATTTCATTTCCATTATGAACACAAACGAATATGGTAATACACTTAATTCTCCTCGTAATCATATTCATCGAGATTGTCATCACTTCGGTTGCGTATGATTTTTGTGTTATTGTTCACAGCGCTGCCGACGGCGCTGCCGCTACCGCTGCTGCTGCTAATGCCGCTATTATTGCCATTAACATTGCTGCCGATGTTGGTGTTGGTGTTGGTGTTGTATGTGTTGCTGTTGTACTTGTTGTAGCTGTTCTTATAGCTGGCATCAAGAGCGCCAACACTGCCACCATAACTGGTTGCGGACGTGTTGTTCTTAATGCCACCGACATTGCTGCTGACGCCACGACTGCTGCTGCTGCTGCTAATACCACTGCCCGAATTATTGTTTTTGTTGTTGCTGTTGCTGTTGCTGTTCACACTGCCGCGACCGCGGTAATCACGTCCGCTTGCCTTGCTGACGGCTACCACATCATTCGGGCTGTCATAATCACCATAACCGTCCAGGCATACGCGATTGCATTCTTCCAACGATTTGAAGTTGTTGACGTTGCCCGCACAGCCGCCAAAGTAGAACATGGCGCACTTCATGCGACGCATATCGAAATAGTAGCGCTTCACTTTGGCCCGACAGTAGCCAAAGTCCATGGGCAAGAGACATGTTTCCGGTATGCCTGCAATCAGAATGCAAAAGCATGCATATATAGTAAATTGGAAAAACACTACACACACAGCAGATATACATATATGAATACATGCATACAAGTGTCTGTATATACATACATACATATGTATATATACATATGATTGCAAAATTATTGTTGCTTGATGTCATCACCGTTGCGCTGACTTACTTAGTTGGAATGTAATTATAAGAACACCGAGCCACAGGTACTTGAAGCAAAGCTCGTTCTGTAGTTGCAGATACACAGGAGATTAATTATGATTAATTGCTGTAAATGAAGTGGCATGCAATGTGTTGAAAAGAACATGCTTGTTCATTTATATTGTATGGATTGTGAAGTAAGCAAATTGTGATTGCGTGTCCAAAGGAGTCAGCGACTTGTCAGTAATTTTAACACTTCTTTGCGAAATGCGGTTCGTTTGCTCTCAAAACATGTCCGGTTCAGCTTAGTACCCTCGACACAACAACAACAAGTTATAATTTGTTCGTATGAAATTTTTTGGCTAGGCAAAAGCTATGGCTTTCTTTTATAACCTGTGGTGTTCTAAACAGACGAGTTCGGTTTAGAAGGCTGGTATAGGCAAATCAAATTAAAATCCTTTAGACATAGTAGATATTCGAGTTTGCTTATATATCTATAGTTCACAGTCTTTCGGATCATCTAATCAGTTTTTTATAATTCTAACATACTAAATTACAATGATGCTAATCCTATTCGATAAACTGGTAGGCCAATAAGCCAAACATAGACCAGTTTTGGTCCTTTGCGATATCAGAAGGAAAGCAGTAAACTTAGAGAAGTCATCCTTTAGGATGCCTGTGTTAGACGCGAAACTTAACAAACTCTGCCGCCTTACTATCGTTACCGCCTCCAGTGGGGATCCCAGATGTTTACAGCGTAATTTGCCAAAGCGGGACAATTGCACAAGAGATGCTCCATTCTCTCCCCCATTCTGCGGACGTGTCCCGCCAACAGCCAATGACCACTTAGTATTCCGATCATGTTCCTACATTCTCTTCTATCGAGTGTTTCTTCAAATTGGTCCATATTGCTTTCGAATAACTGACTAGTAGTAACTGACTACTAGTAGGGTCGTATTCACACATTTTGTTTGACTTAAATTCAATGTACTTGTATAAGAAATTTAGGTCTAGTCGATTCTTCCATACTTTTCTTTGTAACATTTTATGTCGGAGGCACTTACTTGGTCATCGCCCTTATTAGACTTCGACCTATCGGTCTCCATGAGGTTTGATATTTCCGTTACACAAATTTTTGTTTTATGTATACTTCAGGCCTACTAAACTTCCTAATATATGATATAAGGCATTGAAAGATAATAAAACAAAAAAAAATTATGAAACCGAACTCGTGTATGCCGATTGCGAAATTTTCGCAAGGCACACATCTAAATAAGAGTAAAAAATGTTTATTAAAGTCTTGCTCCTTTAGTCAGTTTTTAATTTGTTGTTAAGGTTTCTACACACCTTGCAGCAAGGGAGCCAATAGACGAGGTCCGGTTGGAAAGCTGAAATATCACTTACCAACTCACGAGCTTAAAAAGATATGAACGGGCTGATAATACTGGCAAGATGCAGATCTCCTTCTTTTTCTACGTAAGCATTTCAAAATTGGGAAGTTTAACCACATCTAGGCTGAATTAGATTGTGAATTTTAGAATCGCTAGGATCATATTGAAATTTTTAGAATAAACTGTGTTTTCCTGTATTCCGGTGAACGTGAAAGTGTATTTTAGTCTATATTTTTTCATATTTAGATGGTTTGGATATTCAAAAATGCCTTCCGTAAAGAACTTTTCAAAATCATATTATTTTCAAAGTTAATGCTCGACATTCTGGCCTCTAGACTAGAATTCTGGCGAAAGTATTAGATCATCTCAAACGATGAAACTAAAAGTGGGAAAATAAAGATATGCCTGTAACTAGCTTCGCCAAACCGAACTCGTGTAGCTCCTTCTCTATTTTCATACCGGGGAGGGAGTTCTCCTTCATAGAAGTGACCATCCACTCAGATAGCAGAGCGGCGATACTACCCTAGAACTCATTTACAGTAATCGAAGACTGCCTAACGTTGCTATCAATAGCATCGAATGCATATGTGATAAGGCTGGTATGGGTGTCAGGCCACAGCGGAATCGCAGGAAACTGTAAAGCTGATTAGCTAGCAAATCAAGGCACCCTAAAGCCATTATCGGCAGAATGGGAGAGGATCGGTGCTCCCTTATCCTCTTGTGGTCACTATTAAATAGCTGGGCTTCGCGCAGACTTGGTCAGTGCTGGGACATAATCGGTACATACGCTGTGGCAAAAGCCTTTTAGACCAAGATCGATGGCAAAATATCAAGTGATCTCTTTGCCCTCAGTAAGGCTAGCCTCTTCCTAGTAGTGCGGTTTTTAACGGGCTATTGCCCTAAGACTGGGAATCCTACTGGACGCTATCTGTCGAAGTTTTATGAAAGAATATTAGGTGGAAACAACTCCACACTTCCTTCTTGACTGTTTTGCGTTTGGGCGGTCATGTCTTAAGCACCTGGGTGCGCATACTTTCGGACAACACACCGAGTTGGTGGTAGTGGAAATTAAACGCCTGTGCAAGTTTGGATTGGCCACTAAGCGTTTTGCAAATTTATAGTTCGAACACAGGAGTTCTTCTTCTATGGCATCACAAAGGACTACACATAGCAGACCACATGCGATCTTTTGGAACAGCCATCTAACCTAACCTAATCTAACCTAACTTGCTTAGAAGACTTGTGCTTAAGCATTTGCTTTTTTAGAATTCTAAGGAGCAAATTTTCGCAAGTCTAGTTAAACCAAAGACCAGATGGGAAAAACTTTCCAGTTTTTTAATATTTTTTAAGCTTCTATTAGTTTTTTTTAGACTTTTCAGCCAACCCTTCAAACAGTATTTTGAAAAAAAAAAAAAAATTGTTCTATTTTTCTTGTTTACTTTTTGAAAAACTGCCTTACAAACAGGATTTTGAAAATTGCTTTTAATAACAACTCATGGCTGTGCCTCAACTCATATTTTTTGTATTTTTTCAATATATAAAATGCAAATTTACCCAATATGAAACTGGTTCACATATCGGTTGCATTCGAAAACAACATACTCCGCTAGCAATCAACTCATTTATGCATATCCAATCAAGCAATCGCACTTGTTTACCTACATTTTTTTTAATAATTCATAAATGTTTTATTTTATTCACTCACCATCATAGCGATCTGGTGCATAGAGACCCACAGTGGAGGCACTTGCCGCCAGCCCACAATGCAACACCACACTGATCAACACTAGACAGGACACGAATAGGTGCATCTTCATTTCACTTTCTACTGCTCGTGTGCGTTTAGCTAAAATCATGCACTAACTGTTATTTGTTGCGTTCGACAATGATCTTGTGAATGTTTGCTTTACCGGCAACACCGAATCTATGTCAGTGACTACGAACTGGCTGAAAACTAAAACACTACGCGCTTTCTCACGCTTACTCACACGCTCGCGCGCCCAACAAAGTGCTGGCGATTAAAAAGCAAAACTTGCTAAAACAACGGTAAACAATTTATGTGGAAAATGTGCAACTGAGTTTTCACTGGACGCGTTTGCGATTGCCGCTTATCGACGACGACTGCTGTTGCGGCTGCTGCTGATTGATCACTGTGGCACAAGTTGCAGCGGCGCGTTGTCTTGTTTGGCTGGCGAATGCGCGCGCGTATGTATGCGTATGTGTATGTCTGTCTGGCTGTGTGAGGCGCTCAAGTGGAAAATTCACAAACGTTCGTCTATGAAATTGTATACGTTTTTCGAATATTTTCGGTGTTTTTCTCTTTTTCGCCTTTAAACGTTCAAATTTTTCATTTATTCATTAGCCACAATCACTTAGCGGTGTTTAATAGAAATTCAAGCATGACAGCTGAAGTCTCGCACCCAAAATCGCGTGCCAATGTGCGGATTTTTATTTGGATTATTTTCAAATATTGTCTCAGGTGCACACAAGTTGCCTGTAGGCTGTAGTATTTACATATGTACGTTTGTATTTGCAATCGTTTGTTTGCACGTAGGTGTCTTTTATAGGTTGGTTTTGTAAATGTTTTTCATACTTTGTCCGCGCATGCGTGTATACGCGCTTGCTGCTTAGAATATACTGTGCCCACGGCAGCTGTGCGCCGCGTTATAAAAACTTCCAACGACACACCGCCAAAGAATTCCGATTATTCCAGCAAACGCAGTCGTAAAAAAATCATAACAAAAATACAAAAGGAAAATAATATATAATTACATATATACTACACTTACTAATGCTTTCAAACGTACATATGTACATACATACTTATGTATATAGTTCTATACTGTTGAATTCAAATTATATCAAAATACATTTCGAAACTTTTGTAAACAGCTTGCTGCGTATTAAAACCAGTCCTCCTCGTCAGCCATCCGTTTGTCCGTCCACCTGTTCTCTGCTCTGTCATTGCACAGAAAGTAAATATTCTTAAACAGTAATAATCGATGCTGCGTCATCGACATCGACATCGTCGCTAAGCTGACAATTCGCCGTGCTTAAATGTAGTATAGCTTACACGGTTTCATGTAAGATCAAGTCTGGGTGGAGGAAAGTTTGTAGAACCATTTTTTGTAAATAAATGAAATATCCAAAATCGTGATTTTATTTTCAATATGAGAAAGATAGGATGCTCCACTTGTAGTCAAGACACACACCATACTGTCTTTTATCCAAGACACACACCAGTTGTAGAAAAAACCACTGTTAAATATCTATATTATTCTATATCTTACATTGGATGAGTAATGAATAAACCTTTTTCAGGTTTCATGAGAAGCTTTATGCAATAAAAAACATATTGTGTTAACTTGGGAGGTTAGAGGGTTCTTGAAAATTATAACCTGTATTTATAAAAGCTTCAGGCTTTACTCTAGAGAATATCCGACCCTGTTGATGATTTTTCCTTTGTCATTCACTAAGCAGCAAAAAAAAAAAAAAATTGCAATATTTTACCCTTTACTCAGATGGCTTCACCCTTTATTTTTTGTTCATTCAAATTCATATCATAAATTCACTTACAAACGAGTACATACATATATAGCTCACATTCTAGTTACTCATATGTCCAGTTGTTTGTCGAACGAGTTTATTTTACTCACTTCTGAGCCCACTATGTCCCCACCAATCGATTTGGCTTATTGCCAGTGACAGTGGAAGTGGTGAGTGTTGCGCTGCAGCAAAATAGGTGTGCGTGCACGCATGCGTGAACGAGTTTTGAAACCACACGGAGAAATGTTCGTCGAACTTTTAGTCATGAAATTTATTATATGTGATAAATTAATTTATTTTATTATTATATAATTTATTTTCGGAGAAAAGAAAACTTTGTTGGCTATACATAAAGCTTTATTAGGCTTTTACATCATGTCTGTGGCATCTTCATAAAGTGCCTGACATTTTAATGGCTCTATCCACATTTTCTCTTGAGATTCCACAGATTTATGTTCAGCAGCTGGTAGACCCCCGGTTTTTTATATTTTTTATAATCAACAGTGTGGTTGCTAAGATTTTCGAAAAAGAAGCATCGAATATAAAAATAAAACTTCCTTCGTTACATAAAATTATAGGGTTTGTCCGGAAAGTAATAGGACTGATTTTCTTTCGCGCGACTGTAGTTCCGAGTAGTTCCGAGTGTGCGCGCAGGGACTGGATTCTATAGAGGGCGTTCCTAGCTAACGAAGGAGCGGCTGGTCAGTTGTCTCCGAGCACCTGGAGAGTCAGGACAAACATTTTCGCGCGACGTGTTTCTGTGGGTGGTGCAAGCCGAAAATGCAGCGTTCGTCAGAGCAGAGATATGCGATTGAATTCTGTGTAAAACTCGGTAAATTTGCGTTTGATGTGATCAAGCAGGCTTACCCAGCTGTTGCTTTAGCAAGAAGTGGTGTATTTCGGTGGCACCACGCTTTTTTGGAAGGCCGGGAGAGGTCGCTGATGAATGAGCAAATCCAAAGTGAAAACGATGCTCATTGCCTTTTTTGACATCAAAGGTATCGCCCCCCTGGACAAACCGTCAACGCCAAGTTTTACGTGGAAGTCCTCAAGGAACTCAAACTGATGGTCAATCGGGTCCGACAAGACATCGTAGCCGATTGGAAGTTGCACTACGACAACGCCCCGCTCACGCCGCCTTTCTTGTGAACATTTAGTTAACCCAGATTTGGTCCCCCGGACTTTTTTTGTTGCCTTACCTGAAAAGGCCGATGAAAGCCAAGCATTTTGAGATGACAGAGGGGATCCAAGCAGCATGCACCTCGGCTCTAAGGCTATTCCGGAGAAAGCCTTCCGTGACGCCATCAATGCTTGAAAATCGCGCTGGCAGCGCAGCATCGCGCAGAATGGGCCTATTTTGAAAGTTTTTAAAGAATTGTAACGATTGGTTCAAGAAATTTTTTTTTAAATCGATTCAGTCCTATTTTTTTCCGGATAATTTCCTTATAATCAAGAGTGTGGGGGTTATGATTTTGAAAATATAGTCATCGAATACCAAACTAAAACGTCCTTCGTTACAAAAATTTTATAATTTATCAATATACTATTATATTCTGATCGGCTAAGTAGGAAATTCTACATCACATGATCTTATGATGTTAAAACTCATTAAATGCTGTTTATGATATCACATTGCACCAGAAACTACACTATCACACCACATCATATGATATCGCATCAAAATTGCACCCAAAAAATGATATAATTTCAAATCACATGCATTTACACTAAGTCAGATTGGCTTAGATCAGATCACATGATCGTACATCCCATCACATGATCGTACATCGCATCACATGATTACACTTCACATCACATGATTTACACCACATCACATGATGTACATTAGATAACATGATCGTACATCGCATCACATGATTTACATCACATCGCATGATTTACATCAGATCACATGATGCGATATCTCACCAATCTTTAGAAAATTACATTATTTTATATGTTAATGATTCGCATAATATAATTCGAGATGGTGGCTGTGCCGTTGACTCCTGCACATTACCAAAAATTCATCACATCACCTTGATGAGCTACAATCACTACTATGATTATATTTAGTTTACTTAGAGAAAAATATGTTCAACTGGCAAAAACAATATATAGTATTTAAGTGTAGAACCGTTATCACATTCTGCTTATATTACATCATCACAATATCACCGTCACATCATTTCATTCACATTTCATGTGTACTTATTAACTGTCGAAAGTGGTTTTTAATTGTAACAGTTGCCTTAACTAAGCCAAAAAACCCCCATTAACAAACACATACACAAACACATATAATAGTTTAAATTATTCTAGTAGATACTTCAGTATGTATACATATGCACACTCAAGTGAACACCTCCACTCCATTTGTGCATGGGAGCGACAGTGATTTAATAAAAATAATTGCAAGTAACAAGTTAATAAACAACTCAAACAGACACTATGCTACAAAAATTAATTATTTTAAATTTTAATCAATTATTGAATATTTTTTGCACCGATATCGGACGACATACATACATACGTGTCATACAAACTCATCGATAAAAATGAAGTTTTTGTAAGAAAAATTCTTTTTTAGCAAGATATCTTCACGAAATTTTGCAAAGTCCATTTTCTTAGACAATGCTATAATCTCAAAACCATTTGCACAGATCGGCACACTATAACATATAGCTGCTATACAAATTGACCGATCATAATCAAGTCTTCCTATGGAGAAAATTTCAAATTAATAATTAATCTCCATGAGATTTGTCTCAAATTATTTTCCAAGTCAACGTTATAATTTCGAAACATATTGTATAGATCGGCAAACTATATCATATAGTTGATATGTTTTTCTTTGCTGCCCTTCATACACTCCCTCTCATGAAAATCATGTTATACCGCAAACAGTTACCACGTGTTATACATACATATGTACTTATCGATTTCATATGATCTGCAACAGGTTGCTAATAACCACCTCTCGTTCATAATTTCAGATATAATTTTTTTTAATTGCGCATAAAATCGATTTAATACCGTCCGAGCAATTAAGCGCAATCAAATTCCACTGTCTTTTTTCGTTTGTTTGTATGTAAATAATACACTGTGTGTATTTATAAACAAATGTTGCGCAACTTAACTGTTTATTAACAAAAGTGAAATAATAATTATTTAACAAATACTCATACTCATACTTATATTCATGCTCATTTGCATTAACGACAATTAAACACCTCAAATGGTACAACACAATCGATTGTGCAATTTATCGATATACATTGGTTGCAACGCTTTAAAGGCAAAGCTTCTCACATTCCTCTTTGGTGTCGAAGCGATTGTCGTTACCCTGGCAGCCGCCATAGATGAAGTCCTCACAGGCCTTCGATTCGCTATTGTAGAACACTTTCGGATCGGATTTGCGGCATGGACCCACTTCTTTGGGCTGCGAGCAAGCTGTGCACGAAGAACATAAAATATATGTGGAGGCATGTTTAGGTTGAAAGTGAAAGGTATTGAAAAGTGAAATGTGAATTCAAATTAGTTGCCAATTCGCCTCTTCTATCTCTTCTCTCTACTCACCCGACTTGTCAACGGCCTGTACGCTGGCGCACAACAACAAAGCGATTATGGCGAATACAAAGAGTGTGCATTTCATCTTGCTGTTGTTTATTTGAATTGACTTGAGGCTGGAGTTAATTAGTTGTTGTTAATGCGTTGACAGACGCTTTGCTACTGAATGCCAGCAAGCCCTCGAAATCAATGCTTATATACAAGTTGAGGGCGCTGTTGAGCCACAATACTCGGCCGAGTTACCTGTATTAAAGCCTAATGTACTTATGCGTGTATGTGTGAGTGTGTTTAAAAAAAATTCTATAAGTGTGAAGCAAGGCAATGTAAAGTCAACGCTGCAATGTGCAAATACTCGCGGTGTATTGTTGTTGTGGTTGATTGATAAGTGAATCCCAGCCTTCAGCTGATTTTGCAATTAACGCCTGTTTGTCACTGCACACACACACATATATTTATACCGCAAAGCAAAACGCGCTCGGCGCTTCTGAGATCGTTTGTTTGATTCGAAAACTTGACCTACGGTCAACACCGGTCCGGCATATGCTAAACAGAAAGGAAATAATAAACAATAATATATGGTATATGTGTGTGTGTTCATAATTGATGCCCAAATTAGAATAATAAATATGAGAATTTTCGGAGCAGACTTTGATAAGGCAACTCCAAGATTAATTAACACATAAATTAAGGCAAATCGGGCAGAAATGAAAGAAAAATAGAAGTAAAACAAAAAAACAATGCAGAAAAAAACATAAAAAAAAATCAAAAAACATTTAGTCACACACTTTGTTTTACCACACTCTTTAAAAGTGTTTGCTTTTGTTGGTAGAATTCGCAGAAAACCCAAAGACTATATGTAATGTTTTGTTTATTTTTTTCTTCTTAGTTTTGCAGCAACAAAAATTGTATACAATAAAATCAAACTTGTTTCCGTAAAGCCTTTGGCACACAACTTCAGTTTGCCGCTTCGCTTTGTGGCCTTTCGTAATTTCATCGTTGCGTAAAGGATAAGTGCATCCTCCATGTGTATGTACATACATATGTATATGTGCATATGCGTAGGTGTTTTAGTACATTGCATAATATGTAAGTGGAAGAGTAACTTCAAATTGCCGTATTCCCTTTTTATGGATTTAATTTTCGCTGGGCTCAAGCAAAACATGCCTGCATATGTATTTACGCATGCGCGTTTTTATACCTTGAACAGGGCGTATGAATTTGCTACGACGTTTCTAACACCAATAAGGAAACGTGGGAGACCCTTTAATATGTATATATAAATGGTCAGCATGATGATTGGTGTTTGTCTATCTGTATAATTAAGTATGAACTAGTCTCCCAGTTTGACCAAGAGACTGCTCATTTGTCGGAACTGACGACATCGGACCAATATAGCATATAGCTGCCATACAACCTAACGATTACAATCATGTCCTGTATGGACAATTTTTGTTTTTTAATGAGATATCTTCTTCAAATTAGACAATTTTATTGCTTATTTATTTTAATTCTTTTATTGCTCAAGGTAACGGCTTAGTTTTGACCAGGCTTCTGCTGCTAGCTCGAATGGTTTTTTCGAACGCCCTCCACTAGTCAACGACCGCAAAAAACTCCCTCCCCGATCTTTGCCTTCAATGAGAGCTTCAAATCAGGGACAAGCAAGCCCAAGTACTTCGTCCTGTTCACTGATTGAAGAAAAGAGACCCCCAATGAGGAGAGAGTAACCTCAGGAGGATTGCATCTTCTAGTAAATGAAACTAGCTCAGTTTCATTAGGATTTATAGCTAATCCGCCATAGCTTCGAAACTTTCTTTATAGTGTAAATCTTTAAGATAACAAAATTAGGCACTTTTTGACCAGGCCTGAATGCCCTGTTAATGAGTTTAAGTCTAGTATTGCCGCTCTGCTATCTGAGTGGATGGTCACTTCTTTGAAGGAGGCTGTACGTCTGAGCAGTAAATTTACTGCTACCTTAATGGATGAAACCTCGGCCTGGAATAGTCAGGAAGTCTAAAAATTCCTCCCAAGCTCACTGCCTCTCTTCTTCAACGGCTTCTTTCCACCCACAACTACCTGGCATGTATATGGTCCAAGTGATCCAGTATGAAGTCAAAGTAAGTGAGGATTTCCGAGTGCCCAGACCCGTCTTCTATTAGGAACTATATAGGGAACAGAGTGAGGACCGTAGCGACTCCAATCTTTAAACGCGTTTTTCTTAGAATGGTGTTTTCCAAATGGTTTCCACTCCTTAAGGAAGAGTTTTAAAGATATCTAGTTCCAACTTGGAGGGAATATTTTAACTTCATTCTCTATAGCGCTATGGAAGCTTTTTTTTTGAAATCTTTCTATTTTTTTCTGCGAACACTGCCGAAAAAAGGGCCAAATTCGAAATTTTTTGTTAAAACCGCCACCTTCTTAATTGGCGTAGACACCGCTTACGCGTTTGTAGCCGAGTTAACAACCGCGCGCCAGGCGTAACCATTTTGTCAGATTTCAGAAAAAAGATAAGCTTCCATAGCGCCTTTTCCGACATATTAATAATATGTTTGAAATTTTTGTTTTAGAACCAAATTGCGGCCGCCATCGTGGACATCGTACAGACCTTTGTTTTACGTGTCATTTCAACTATTTATTTAACTATTATAAATCCATTAAATAAATATAAAAAAATCATTTTGCATTCGTCATGAAAAATCGAGAAAATCAGTGATTTTTCATAGGGTCACACTGAGACGATCCCTTAAAGATTTATAGAAAAGTTTTCGGCAAAAACCACGACGTTCTTACTTTTTTACACGCTCGGAGTTGCTTGCACATCTATTGCAAAAATTATCAGTGTAAATAGAAAATGTTTTGTTACTTTGCTATTTTAATTATTGTGTTAATTAAAATGGTAATTGAACTGACAGTAAAACAAGTTGCGGAAGGGTAGAACAGAGTGCCTTAAATTATGATACTCACTTGTTCTATTTCGAATTTCGTAGCAAACTAAGTAAGATACTAGAAACCGGTTAGTTGCAAACCATTTAATAGCCCTTTTTTATTACCTGATTCCCCTTCTAAATTTAATTATTTGATTGCTATTTAAAAGTTGGGATAGGTTAGCTTTCGTAAGCTTTGGCAAGGCTGTTATTTGTGAAGCCACGAATGATCCCACTTGAATACTAACAACGACAGTCCCTTGTCACGCTCAGAACTACTAACTAGTGCTTTCCAAATCGGTTAATAGTAAACCTTTTCTTATTTATTGGTCATATTTTTTTATTAGTTGATTGCTATTTGAAAGTTGGAATATATTGGGTTAGTTAAACAGGCTGATAATCGTGTGATAAACGTGAAGGCACGATGATCTAACTTGAACAGCTGGAAAGGCCCGTTCCTTTTGATGCCTAGGTACGGATAAAAACTACCGCCGCTTATTGATAAAGGCCAAAAGCTTACAAAAAATGTGTTGAGTCGGCTAGGATAAATTCCAGCTAACTTATCTGTTTCTTAGAAGGTATGACTATCAAGATGCGTCAACCTTAGTCTGGTGAAAGGTGGACAGCGGCGGAGAAAATGTAGCTCCATTCAACTTTGACAATTTATGCTCCAAAACCTCAAACTTTCCGCGTGAGTATCAATAGGACTGTGAAGTCTGCAGGGTTCCAGTATAAGATCATTATCGGCTCGATAAGTTAGTCATCTTCGGAATTGTCCAAAGAAACCTTAAATAGACCGTTGTTTCATAACATAGAAGAATATTTGAGTAACCTCAATAGTGTAAAAGTGATCTGAAGTGATCGCTGAAACTTATTTGAAAGTTTTGCTACATTCGAATTTGACAGGAAAATTCACATTTGCTTAATTGAAAACACACGATCCCTAAAACACCTGTTCGACTAGCCTAGTACGTTTACTGAAAAGTATAAACTGGATATAAACAGAATAATTAGCAGTTTACTAATTAAAAGCAAATGTTTATTGCTCTACTAGATTTCGATAAAAACATTTATGTATGATAATTTAAACAAATTGATGGATTAACAAGTGAAACGTTTGGGACGAACAGTAATCAGAAGTGCTTACTGAGCTATTAACATATTACAAAGTCAATTTGAACCAATTGTAGTTATAGTTATGGGAGAACCCGAGCTAAATGAAGTATAATTTTTGATTGTAATTAGTGAATATTTTAATAAATTAAGTTGGGTTAGGTCTAGGATAGATATGTACTGCCTGGTGCGATGTAAGTAGAGGCAATTAAAGCCGATACAACTGTATTAGTGATGGCTTTCACTAATTGTCGTGTAACTATACGAGAATAGGTGAGGTTAAGAAAGTATTTGCGACGAAATATCTTCTGTTAAAACCGCGTAAGTCCAAATAGTTCGATTTCAGGCAAGTTTGAGCATAATAATTCCACTGGTTCTACATATTTTCTTGCTCATGGACCTATCTAAAGACTTTGAATCGTAATTTCCCCCAAAATGAGTGCACTTTCTAGTTATCTTGGTAATTGACCTATGGGGTTTAAATTGTAGTATGTGACATATTCCGCGTTCATTATTTCTTATATCATATGTGCGATTTTCTATATATGTATGCCAAATGACTCAGCAGCTTTTCACATAAAATGTAAAAATTATCAGCAAAAATTAGCAGAAGTTAATAATTATGGAAATACCCAATTCTAACATTTGTGTTAATTGTAACTGTAAATGCGTTCTCAATATGCAATGTGAACAGAGTTGCAATGATCTATAGTTGGATATGTGCAGTTGTAGATTTATCAAATATATTGTAATTGACTGCAACTAATTAGTCCCTAAACGAAAGTCTATATACGAGACGTTAGGCAACGCAAAGGCGAAGAGGTTCCTTTGAAAAACTGAAACGCTTTCACTTTTTAAGGAAACTTCACCAACAATTCACATAGCATCCATTTCTGAGGCACTTCAAGAACTACTTCACCTGAGTTATAGTAATTGCAGTCGGCTAAAATCCTCTTAGCTGAATCTTCCGAGCGGGTGTCGACTGGGCAATGGGTGGCGCTGCTTACAATGTCATGATCTCAAGTTGGCTTCTGGTATAGTCATTACATTGCAGCCGGGCGCTAAGCGAAGGCTGACGTATCCTCCCAATCGTCCCCTTATGTTTGACTGCTTCATATGCATCCTCAGAAGTTGGTGAATGGGTAATACAACGGCCTTTGCTAATGAGGTACCTGGCGGTAGGTATAAAACGCTAGGGTAGAGACCACCGAATCCGAAAATCTCAATGGAGGAAGATAAGGAAACGAAGCTGACCGGGATATCGGTCCAAACGTTGATGAGAGGCGAGTGTGCTGCCAAAGGCGGACACAGCGATTGTATAAGCTGTATCGCCAGAGGCCACACCTCTACTGCAACGGAAGCAGGTTGCGGTGGTTGTAGTGCTACTGACAAACCAGCTTTACTGCGCATGGGTGCCATAGTCTTGTAGATCTTCGTTTTCCTGTGCAGGCCGAGGGTTCCTACTCTGGTAACAAGAAAGTGTTGAAGGCAAAAGCGAGAAGGAAGAAACAGTGAAACCGTTAGCTTGGGCTAGAGAGGAGGTGAAGAACGCCCAAGCACACTTCGCCACTTGTAATTTGTGTAATACCTCGGACCCAGCGTATGCTAATCGCATTGAAGAGCAGATCGCTGGAATGAGGCAGCGCTCAACGGAGAAAAAATTAAGACGCCCTCGAAAAAGAGGAAATGCACAGGCGTAGCAGGGAAGATAGCCGACAAGCACGCGGACGACAAACCGACAAAGTCCAAGGCAACGGCGGCGGCCAATGAGATTGCGAAACGGCATTTGACTGTCGCGCTCATAGACCGCAGTATCCTGCTGGGACAAATGTCACAAGAGCGGTGGAAAATAGTGGAAATAAATTCATTGGAAGCCCTCTTGTCGAGAATGAACGCCGAACCGTGCACAACCATGCCATCATTTGAAAACCTTTAAAAAGCCAGACTATAAAATGGGAGAGAGAAGCGGTCAGAATGCTGCCAAACCTGTGGGAGGGAGCGAATCTGGAGGTGGTAGACCGAGGCAGCATTCCATCGATGCCCAAAGCGAAGAAGCTATACCTGGCCTTGGGGACCCGAAACATGACCTGCTCATGCTGCTACGAATTCAGAATCCGGACGTCCATACAAGAGCATCATGTGGATCGCCATTTTAAATGGCAGACCACCACCAAACTGTGACCAGTAAGTATTCCAATCATGTTCTATTCTATTAAGAATGATTAGGAGCTTATTGTATTTTTGATCTACCAGGATGAAACATGACTTTTGCAGTTTTACATTCCAAATGATCATTTCATTGAATTTTGACCTTCCTTGCCATACCACACCGTCCTAAAGACAATACATGGGTTAACCAATGTTGGACGGCAACCAGTAGAAGTCAAGTCGCTTGTTCCTGGCGAAATTCTCCACTGCTGCACCGCTTCCCAAGATCCTTCTGCCCAATATGCGAACCGATGTACATAAATATTAACTGTGGAGTTATCTGCCGATGCATTATACATAGGTTAGGTTTACGGCTTTCCCGTGTTCCGACAGCTTTAAAACCAGCCTTATGTCTACTTCTAGACAGTATGGCCCCGCACCAACTTCGCCTTGTCTTAGACAATAAATCTATGCCAAATTTCATGAAGATATCTTGATAAATAGCAAAGTTTCTAATCAAGCATTTAATTGTGGTTCCGAAAAAAATCGCTATCTCAAAAATTGAAGGAATAGTTCGCCTATCTACAGACGGACATGGCTAAACCAATTCAGCTCGTCACGTTGATCAATTATATAAGATCTCCAACGTTTGCTTTTGAACGCTACAAACATTGTATGTATAAGAAACAATGCTTATGATCAACGGAAAAATATGTCCATAGGCAAGGATAAGAAATCTCTTCACATATCTATGTATGTTACATATAACGACGTCATAGCATCATTATGCTCAAATTGGTCCCAGAAATATATATATTCTCTGATTTATACGCTGTTATTCATGTTATCTTCTAAGTTAATCGAAAGTCTAAGTTATCACCACGTTATATGGCTGCATGTCCTAGTTGACGTGGACGGATCAATTCTGCACCTCTGTAGTGCGTGTTCATTCAAAAGAAATATTTGGTTTTTAGTAAAACATCTACTTTGTAGTGTAAATAATTTCAGGACATCTATTTATATACCTACCGAAATATATCTACCTCGAAATAATTTTTTTTTAATCGTAAAATAATTTTAACATAATAAGTTGCTTTCTTTTATTAAATATGTATTTAGCTGATCTGGCAGTGAAAAAGAACCAAAAATGACTCTTTGTACTTGAATGAATGATTTTGATGCCCGCATTTTTCATTTTTCAATATGTTAACTGATCATCAATTTAAACTTGGATGTTCAAGCTCCTCTTCTCAGTTGTGGTGGCTCCAGCAATACTTACATTCTTGAAAGAAGAGCGTTAAATCCGAGTAAATAAGAGAAAATATTTACTGATTCCAGTGGGACTAAGGCTACAACTAATAAGCTTTAAATGTGAAGTAAAAAATCTGAAAATTTAAATACCACCTGCTACGTTGATTGCTACGATTAAAAAGCATTATTAAATCATTTATTTCTGTTTAAAATGTATTTATTTAAAAATATATACTAATATTATTAGCATTAAATACATTAAGCATTAATTACGCCTAATTATATTTTTTAAATTTTTTATAATATTTTTTGAGAAGCCACCCCACGATTATTAAAGCTTATTTGCATGAATTCAAAAATAAAATAAAAATTTTTCTGGCCACCCCTACATGGCTGAAAGCGATCGCCGCGAATGTTACAATTTCACGATTTGCACCAGGCGCCCAGAAACGTCAGCAAACAAGCAAGCAACCACGGTTAGCCGAGTCCCAAACCGCCATGATCGCATGTACAGTACAAATAGAAAATGTTAAAACCACAGACACCAACCATATACACACAGATACAGTACGCAGTGGAAATCGGTACAGTACGCAAATAAATTTGCGATCGTGCTATTGGGAGACAGCACGCAAGTGTAATGTTAAATAAAATGTAAATTGTTTTTTTCTTTTATAGACATTAATACTCACCAAGAATAGTAAAAAACGCAAATTACTAAATATTTTTATTATTTATATACGTAATATTTAAAATAATATTAAAATATAAATATGTACATGTATATTTATGTGCGTATGAAATTAAAACGATTTTTTCAAATCGGAATGATTGCTTTATTATTTCACAGATTTTTAAAATGGACTTTTAGTATGCACAATTGTTTAATAGCGCATTATTGGCATATTATCGCGTCGACATTCCTCGAAGGTGAGAAAATGTTTCGTCATTGTATTTGTAGCACAGCTGCTGGTGTAGAGGCTCACACAATTTCCGGTGGCGGCATTGTAGGCATAACGGTGCAGCTTATTGTCGCAGAGCAAAGGCATCGGTGGTAATTTACAGGCGGGAACTGTAATACGAGAATCAGATGATTAAATATCAAAAATTTTTCAGATTTTGTCCGGCAGTTTTGAAAGGTGGGCGGTGTTATGCTAATTTAAGTTGTATGTAATAAATTTCTATAATCAATTATGTTAGCATATGTAGTATATGTATTAAAATTTTTTAAATCAAGCAGGAATTGGAACTGTACCGAATTTGTTTCAGCTCAAAGAACTGGCTACACAACTAATTGAGAAATTATCTTTAACGGATGATCCAAGTGGAGGTACCTTTTTCAGTAGCCTTTTTTGACAGATCACTCGTGTTATGGAAAGACTTACGCCTGAACAACGTTTCCAAATCTTTGAACTTTATTATAAAAAATCACGTTCTGTAAAAAATGTGTTTCGCACATTTCACTTAACTTTTGGTCAACATAATAGGCCTACTCAGCGTACTATTCGCAACACCATCACCCATCTTGAGACACAGCATTCATTATTGGATAATATTTGACCGAATAGAGAGAAAATAGAACATAATAGAATAGAATAGAATAGAATAGAATAGTCCAGCACGCAGTGAAGAAAATATAGCAGCCGTAGCTGAATGCGTACTCGAAGACCGTGAAGAGTCGATTCGACACCTTTCGCAGCAACTCGGACTGACGTATTGAAAGACTTGGTGCATTTTACGTCGAAAGATCGCTTCGCTCTATGGGCTCTTGAAAAGTTCACAGAATATCCAACGTTTTCAAGCCAAATTTTGTTCAGCGATGAGACCCATTGTTTGTTCAAAGGGTCTGTAAACTAGTAAATTGCTGCATGAAGAGATTCAGGAGCTGCCACTTCATCCATAAAAAACAATGGTTTGGTATGATTTGTAGTAATCGTCAATAGCTACCGTAATCGCGCCATGATAACCTACTATTTGATGTCTGAAATTGAAGCTCGTGACATCGGGGACATTTCATTCAAACAATGAATTTATTGAGAGAACACTTCGGTGAGCAGATAATTACTTATTTTGAGCCGGTCGATTGGCCACCAAGATCGTGTGATATCACTCAGTTAGACTTTTTCCTGTGGGGATATGTAAAGTATTAAGTCTATGTGTTAACTCGGCTATAATCGCGTAAGCGGTGTCTACGCCAATTAAGAAGAAGAAAGTCTATGTGAACAATCCCGCTTCGATTCAAGCCTTGGAGCAAACCATCACGCTTGATATTCGCTAGTTACTAGTAAAATTCTTGAACAAGTCATCTAAAATTGGGCTCATCGGATGGACCATCTGAGACGGAGCCGCGGCCGATATTTGAAGGAGATAATGTTCAAAAAATAACTAACAAAGAATCTTCCTTCGAATGATATTAAACATTCTCCATTTAGTTTGAAGTTTCTGTGTTTTTTCTTTAAAAAAAAGTAGGGAACCTCGAAATGGATTACCCTTTATTTATAATTTAAAAAATGTTTTAACAGTGTTTTAAATGGGCATTTTATAGTTAAATATCTTATTGTGTTAACTTTTGACCCACAAAAGTGATAAAAAACAAAATAAAATATTTTCGACTATAACAATATAAAATACATAAGTAAATGGATATGCATATTATATTTATAAACATTGTCACATACCTGATCGGTTGACGGCGAGACTATTATCAGCGCAGGTCTTTTGTGTTGCGCAGACTAGTAAAAGCAGTATGACAATTACTCTCCGTAACGGCAAAAAGTCAAATCGCACAAAACGCAGCATGTTGTTGTAATGAAGTTGTTGCTTTTTATTTTGTTGCTTTTGCAAATATATCACATAAATCACAAGAGAGTTAACTCCAAGATCACTAATTAAGGACACTTTATGAAGAGGACAGATCGGGTACGACACACGTTCGTCTACTAATTCAGGTTTTATATTTGGAACATACTTTTAACGCTTCTTTGCAATTGCACTAGGTGAAGACTATGCGGAGCTTCCGGCGTTTTTAACACTTTCTAGCGCAGAACACGTCAGAAGAAAACTCACGCTCACTGACGTCCCGCACCGGCAAACGATTGCATTCGCGTTTTTTCTCGTGTTGTGCAACAGCTGTGACAATAAATTGCAATTATATTTATTAAAATAATTCTTTAATTTTAGTCCAACTTTTCAGGCAAATTTCTTTTTGAATGTTCTCTTTGAAATGTTATTTTACTTTTATGTTTCTGTTGACTTTCTTTTTATCTTTTAACACGCGCACCTTCGGCGAATTAGACAAGCGTCTGCTAATGAATTATTCTAATTGAGAAATGAGTAATGCAGATTCTGCATTTTCTGCGGCGTCTTTTGTTGTTGTTGCGGTTTTGGTTTGCAGGTTTTTTGTTACGCTTTGTTTTTACAATACTCTATATTTAATTATGTTGAGTGACAAGCGGCGCACGACAAACGACAACAAACGAACGCTGCGAAAACTTCAAAAAGTACATTTTTCCGTTTCGAGTTGTTTACTGCGATCGCACGTACGGCAAATGGGGAGGAAACATGGAGGTGATAACTCGGTAGGCATTTGTTTTCAAGAAGTTATTTTTTCGCTTTGCGGAACTACACGTCGGCCACGTAACTGTGTTGGTTGAAACTGTAGAAAGCACAATTTAACCACGCGCTGTTGTTGTCAGTTTGCGTCGCACATTGGGTTATTTTGCAAAAAGTTGCGAAAATATTTTAACTCAATTATATATTTAAAAAAATAGTGAAATAAATAAAAATCGCTAATATAATTAAATAAATAAAATTAATTATATTTTTAGATAAAAATATGATTTATAATTTTATTTCATATATTATTTAAATTTATTTTCTTTATTATCACATTTTTTAAAATTTTTTTACTATAAAAATTAATAAAGGTGAAGATTATTGTACCGATTTTTTCACTTTTAAAACTTAAAAACAGCACAAAAGCAAAATATTTTTTTAAATAAATTTGGAAACTCGCATAATTTTAAAAATTTTGATGTTATGATATATTATTTTTTAATTAATATATTTTTTTTTAATTAATTCATAATTTTTCTTATTTTTTATTTTTACATGTCATAACATCAAAATTTTTAAAATTATGCGAGTTTCCAAATTTATTTAAAAAAATATTTTGCTTTTGTGCTGTTTTTAAGTTTATATATTATATATATTTATATATATATATAAAAATATATAAATATATATATATAAATATATTTATATATATTTACGCAATATCACTATATTTTCGTAATTTTTATATTTTTTAGGTTAGAATTAATTTTTTAATTCCGGAAAATTTTTCGAATGCACAATATTTCAATATTCAATTCGAAATGCAATATATTTTTGATACTTTTCTAAATTATGTCTATTTTTGAAAAAAAATTCCAAATATTTATTTTATTTATAGGTTAGCACTCACTTTTTCAGTTCCGAGCAGTTTCGAAGACTTTTTTACTACACAATATGCTAATATTCAATTCAAAATGCAATATATTTTTGATACTATTCTAAATTATGTAACTATGTATATTTTTGAATAAGAAAACGTTTACTATCCACATTTTTTATAAAATTATTATATATGTATATTTTTAGGTTAGCGTTCACTGGTATGGTATGCCAAAAAAAAAAAAAAAAAAAAAAAAATTATAAACAATTTAAAAATTAAATATATATTTGCGCAATTTTACTATATTTTCGTAATATTTATAGTTTTTAGATTAGGATTGACTTTTTCAGTTCCGGAAAGTTTTCGAAGATTTTGTCGTTGCTAAAATATTTAGAAAATGTGTAAAAGTGTGGAGTAGTAATAACTAAGTTATGTAAAGGAATATATATTTGAGTTTCTAAGGTAGTTAAAATTTTGAGGTTATATATAAATTATGGTGTTTCATTTAAAATAGAAAAAAGAGACGGAGGTCCTTCCCGTAACAATGTAGAGCTCATACTTGGAGAGATTTTCTTAGAGGTGTCTAAGAACCTTTTTTTTCAGCGCATCAAGCGAAAAAAATATTCGATTTCTTTACCCACCCTAATGTATGTACGTATATATTGTTAGTTACAATTCTTGCTCCTAAAAGAATAAGCTTTAAGGTGGTATATTTACATTTAAAAGTTTAGTTAAAAAATGTTTATTTTTTATTGCTATTATTTATATTAAAATTTTTAACGTTCTCAACAAAAAATCAGGTCTGATTCCGAAACGCATTGTAAACGCATTGTAAACGCTATTGAACCAAAGATATTTTTCTAAAATTTTGTTAAAGTGATAATCCTTGACCGGGTGTAAATTCGGCTCTGTCGTGGTCACGTTGACGAGACTGTCAAGTTTAATTTCGGACTATAACTGTTACTTTAGCGAAATTCTTTAAAATCGTAAAGAAATGAATTATGCTGTTACAATGTCTTATTATTAGCCAATAAACCAAGTAAAAAGTTAAAATTTAAAAAAAGATTTATATTTTGACTTTATAGATTTTTATTTTTAAAATTTTAAAAGAAAACCGCCGCATTCATAATTGTTCATCATTTTATTCATATACATACATACATAAATTTACAATATATATAATAGATATACAATTTAGGTATTTAGATATAAATTTTAAAGTTAGTAACTAACAATTATGTTTGTTGTAGATATTTAAATATTTTTGCTTTACAATTCATGCAATGGCATATAATAAAAAATAACAAAAGGCACTTAATTGTTGTATTCTATTAATTTCTATATGTTTGCATTTGCATCTACACTTGTGTGGCAAACAATCGCTTCACTCACAATCAACAAGTTAAAGGTTATAAAACTAAAGCTAAGTAGTAGGTATGTATGTATTGTTTATATTAGTTTTTATTACGCTATAAACCCCACAAATTTGCAAGAATATGTCCAAATGTTTATATGTACATTTTCATGTACGTATAATTTTAAATTTTAATTAATGTATGAGCTTGTATAAAAATTTACCATATACATTCAAATGTTAATATAATTTTCGTTGCAAACATATATATGTAGTACAAAGCGGCATAGATTTTCGCACGCTTGTTTGTATATGCATTTTTTTTTCAAATATTACAATAAAATTTATTTTTCCCCACAAGTTTTATATAACTAATATTAAAGCAAAGACTTCGTTGATAATTATATACAATTATGAATATCAAAGTATGTATGTATGTAAGCTTTTATATAAATATTAAAAACATGAAACCAATATACAAATAATTTCAAGCAAATGGATAGAAAATGAAACAAATCAATATATATGCGCTTACTTTCGCTTGAAGAAGTGCATATGTATGTTTGTATGCAATAAAAATTTTTAAATATAATTTCAATAAAAAATAATTAATTAAAATTAATATAAATTCTTTGCCAGTACACGCTAAAAATATATTTATATTAATAAGTTTACGTAAATTAATTATTATAGAAATACATGTAGTACTATATGTATGTGTATATGCAAAATTATGCAGTTACATAATCGTAGAAAATAGCAAAATATTTTGTTTTTACAAATCTTTTCCCTTTCTCTTTTTAATATAACAGCCAAAAGAATTATGTACGTGTATGTGTGTGTGCATTTTTACAGTGTTGCATTTTGACCTTAGTTTTTTAAGCTTAGTTCAGTATTAATTATTATTACATTTTTTTATACTCCCACTTGTAGAACTCCACTTAGAAGTCTTTATCCCAACCGGTTAAGTCATCTGGCGGTGGACCCTCTGGATCTGGTGGATAAGCATCGAAGTTGGTGGTGTCTATGACGCTCTTAACGGTCGGCTTGATTGGCGGCTCGAGTGTACGATTTTGCAAACCCAACCAGTAGAAGCCGTCGAACCATCTGTAAGCATGGAACATATTGATTATTTAGAAAACTCAAAATTTTACAACTATTTTGTTGATAAGCGCGCGAAATTACTAATACCTAACGAATGTGATGATATGATGTGTTGCATACGTACCTTTTATCCTTAGAACACTACTTTAAATAGTTGCTCATCCTTAGTAAATAAATTTTGTTTTTTTCGAAAGCATTTTTTAAAGTGAAAGCATTTTTAAGAGGTGAAAATATTTTTTAAAATTTATTAATGAAGTGTAAGCATTTAGAAAAAACAATAACTTTTTTAAAAAAATTACAAAAAAATTTTTGATGCAATTTTTTTTTCTTGAAAAAACTTAATGAATAAAGATGTGTATTTTAAACTTTATCGATTTTTCTTTTTAAGTTTGAGGAAATTTTATATATGTATAAATACAGGAATATAATTTGATGGACTTAAAAAAGGTTATAAAACTTTAATTATAATTTGGTTAAGTTAATTTATGATATTTTGAAAACTTTTGAACTTCGATTTTTTCATTTTTTACCTAAGAATAATTGATATTCCACAATACTTTCTAAAATCCTAACCTATCAGCGATTCAATGTTATCTGAACTGCTTTGTTTAAGACTTTTACAATTAAGATCAGAGATTTTAACTCAGGTTTTATTAAAATCCATATACACTATTGTCATTCCAAGTATCTTAACTTGGATTAGGTACCAAATGACCTGCCTGTAGAAAAACAAATCGTTTGAGGTAAAATTATCTTTGAAATAATACGAACTTTTTGGTTGACTCGATTCTCCTTTTACAGAAGGACAATTAATAACATGTTCCGACCAAAAAATTGAAGTGATTAGATTACGTTTAATCTATTTACTAATCTAGACTTTACTCACTGGCGATGAAGGTTTATAAAACAGCTGTTTTTGACATTAAAAAATTCACAGCGTTTAATATTTAATAAAAGAAACCATTTTAGTGTCGTATTTTGCTATAAAAGTCGTTTTGTTATAAATATTTCCCATTTAATGGAAAGGAAATAATGGACTAATACTAATTTGATTTGAGAAGTCGATTGATGGGTGAATAATAAGCCTTTAAATTATTTGTTTGTTTACATTTTTTCTCGTTGTAGTGTCTAAATCAGCTGGGATAGTTTAATAAATTCCCCTACTGGCAAATAGATTGCAGATACAAACAGAAATTAGAGAAATTAGAGTAGAAATAGGAGTAGGAAGAATTCGAGTAGATTGGCTTCAAATTTCCTCGCTGACGAGATTAACAAGTGCCACTTTTGTAGCGCGAAATCCACTAGATACAGAGAAATAAGCTCTACAAGAGCCTGAATCTCGTAATTAAATGCCGGTCGGAACATGGTGTTAGACTCAATATAAATAATAGATGCCACTTAGAATTTAAATTTGTAAACTGTGACATGTGATCAATGCATTAATGGCGAAGAATCATATATACACATAATTTTCAGAAAAAATAGCTTGTCTGGCGGTCAAAAATTTTTAAGTGTGGTTTAAGTTCCTTTGTTTGTTTAAATTTAGTTATTATTAAAAAAAATATTGATAAATGTGTATATTTATATTTTGCTCGAAAATGATATGATGGCCAAATGATAACACTGTAATTAATTATAGGGCACTTACCGATGCTTTTGTATTTCACTAATACCACCGCGTTGGTAGCCTAAACGTTCAGCGGGATTATCGCGACACAGTTTCTTGATCAGATTGCTGGCATTGCGTGTAATATCGCGCGGAAATTCGATGGCATCAATACCCTTCAGTATAATATTGTAGGTACGCATGGGATCCGAGCCAGTGAATGGTGGCGTGCCTGCGAAGAAAGCAATACAATCACATTTAATATAACATAATTATGCTTTTTTTCCGATTGTATAATTACCCGTCAACAGCTCGAACATCAGCACACCAAGTGACCAATAGTCGGCGCTAATGTCGTGTCCCCGATTCAATATCACCTCAGGCGCTACGTACTCCGGTGTGCCGCAGAAAGTCCACGTCTTGCGGCCGGATTGTAGTTTCTTGGCAAAACCGAAATCCACCAGCTTCACATAGCCCTTCTCGTCGAGCAACAGATTTTCCGGCTTCAAATCACGGTATATTATATTGCGCGAGTGCAGGTATTGGAACGCCTCCACCACACAGGCGGTGTAGAAGCGTGTAGTGGCATCATCGAATTTACAACGATCACGCAAGATCGTCCACAATTCGCCACCCAAACAGCTTTCCATTAGCATGTACAAATATTTGCGATCCTTAAATGTTTTAAAGAGCTTCACAATAAATTGACAATTGGCCTCGCCCATAATCTCCTTTTCGGACATAATATGCTGTTGTTGGCGCGTTTCGACAATTTGTGACTTCTTCATCTGTTTCAGCGCAAACGAACGGCTATTATCGCCGTTAATTTGCACCAGCTCAACGCGACCGAAACCGCCAACACCGAGCGTGGCGATTATGCGCAAGTCGGTCAGTTGCACATTGTCGAATTCCTCATTGATTCTGCGCAGAACAAAGAAAAGAAAGCCAATTAATGAGTTTAGCATGAAAATGTTATGAAGAATGGTGTTAAGCCGCGGTTGCGTGCAGAATATTAGCGTGTCTGTGCCTCGTTGACTTACTTTTTACGCTCTCCTATGCATTCGTCATCGTAGCGATGCTTGATTTCATCTAAATTCGATATGAGTTGGTTGAACGTCTCGCGATCGATCACCAGGCAAGTAACGCCATCGGCGGAATCACATATAATATTCGCTGTGCGCAAGTCATCGCTGCAAAATAGTAGAAATGGCAAGTGTAAATTATTATTTCTTTTCTTAGTGATTTTATTTGTGGCACTCACCCTTGCAACGCTTTTTCGCCGAAGAAATCACCTTTGACGAGTGTGCGTATGAATTTCTCCTCCTGCGTGTCCGGCTGTTTGATTGTCACGCGCACTTGCCCCTTCGATATGATGAAGAAGGTATCACCACGTGCGCCTTGACGTACAATATAATCACCCATCTGGTAGTGGGTCTCTTCGAGCACATCTGAGATTTTGATGAGTGTATCTTCGGGCAGATTTTTGAAGATGGGAACACTATAAGAAAAAAAGGAATATAGGTAAGAGGTTAGAAAGTTTAACATAAAATATCTATAATAGTTATAAGTATGTATTTTGTTCCTATATATATCATATATAATTCGAAAAGGTTTTAACACGCGCGGCCGGTTGGTTAGCCCTAATAAGCCAACAATAGAAAAACTTAGAAAATGAGATGGGTCAGTTGGACCAAGCGATTTCCCAACTTCTTGAACCCGTCTAAAAAAATACATGACCTGGAGGCCTCCTTGGTGTCGTTAACCTTTTCAGGCAAATCTAAAGTTTGTGTGTGACTCAAGCTTGGAAACAGAAAGAAGTCGCTTAAAGCCAAATCTTAAAATGCGGTAGATGGGACACCTGTTCGGGGCCTCATTCGATCAATTTTCCGATGATAACGGTGGAGCTGTGACCTGTTGCATAGTGGAAGGTCTCTTTCTTCTTTGCCAAATGATGTCGCATTTCCTGCAAGCCGACATCGATTTGGCACAAAATTCGGCGTTATAGATCCAAGTAGGTTTCAGGTAGTCGATGTAGATTATACTTTAAGAATTTCGTAAAAATGGTGGCACAGTCACCTTTTCGGCATATGAAACAATCTTTGCATACATCGGAGCAGTCCGAAGTAGGAAGAAATCCGATTAAAATATTAAGTATTTCTTAATTTCTGGTGTGTACTAGTGCATCCATGTTTCATCGACGATCGTGAAGTGAAGCAGATTGCGCTTAACTACGTCAAGCACTACCTTAAAGTGGTTTCACGTTTGCGCTTGTTGCCCGAAGGGAGAAAAAGCGGGCACTTGTCTCGCCGGCAGATGTCTCATACTCAATATTTTATGCAGTACAACACCCATGCAATCTTTTGAGGTCCCTACAATTTCGCAATCGCGCTCAATTTCAATCGGCTTTCTGTCAATATATGATTACATGACCTCGTGGATTTTTGTTAAATTATCCTCCATGGTAGCAGTTTTCGGGGCTTCTGGCCTTGGTTTTGATGAAAAGATCGCTCCAAATAAAGTCAACATAGATCGATTGGTTGGTTGGTTCTGCGGAAGATTTATGGTCCTTTGCGCATTGGCAACAGCGAATACTGCAGTCGATGGAACGATGAGCTGTACGATATATACGAAAACATTGACAAAGTACAGCGAATGCAGAGACGCTGGCTAGGCCATGTTTTCTGAATGAATGAAAATACTACAGCTCTGAGAGTATTCGACCCAGTACCCGCCGAGTGAAGCCGAGGAAAAGGAAGACCTTCAATCCGTTGAAAAGACCTGGTGGAGAAGGAGCTGGCTACACTTGGAATCTCCAACTTGCGCCAAACAGCAAAAAAGGAGAACGACTGGCGCGCTGTTGTTAACTCGGCTATAACCGCTACGCCAATAAAGAAGAAGAAGATCGATTGGAAGTCGGAACCAAGTGAGGCCAAAGACTTTTCATGATGCATGCAAGAAGTTATAATAATATAATATGATAAATTGGTTATTATTATTATACTCGTAAAGTCAAGTAATAATTAAGTGAAAATTGAGTAATTAAGAAAAAAAAAATATGGTAGCAGTGTAACTAATTGCTTGATTTTCTCAACAGTTTCTAATTAAGTTTTTGCTAATTTAATGCAGCAACGGAGCTGGCACTACACGACAATGTAATTAGTAAATATGTAAATTCAAATTTACAAACAATTACTTCTTTCGTAACAGTTTCCATATTAATATAAAGTGCCCCTAAAATATTGATATCGAAATTTACAACTTAATTACTTGCAATAAGATAATGAAAATAGTTTTTTGTTGCACTTTTGCTTGCTAGCTTTCCGAACGATTGCACCAGGTGTCAAAAGTCAAAGGTAAGCTCAAATTGCTGCTTGGCGTTAAAGCGATCGAGGCATTTAAATCCGGCTAAGGCACTGCTCTAAGCCACAACAACGCCATATAAGCTAATTGACGAACTTGTCTGCAGGGGAAGCGCGCTCGGCTGTCATTTTCTGCGCATGCAGGGTTGCACAGCAACAACGACTGCCGGCTGACTGTAACTGGCAAGCGTGTAAAACTTGTCGCTTCAACGCTGCGCCAATTTGCAACGTTATTTAACGCTTTTTGGCGTGTTTTTAATTTTTTTTGTTTTTGTAATTTTTATTGGTAATAAAAATGAAAAGAAATTTAAAATTTTTTCACGGTCATTAACCGGGACGCTGCTGTGTACATTACAAGCATGCGCTTAGTTCCACACATGCAGATCCATTTACATGCATTTTGGACGAGGTTATTGGACAAGTGTTTGCTTGGCAGACGTGAAAATAAAAATTATTATAAACACATAAGATGTGTATTTTTTTTAATCGAGGATCTTATTTTCTAAAGGAATTGGAATACGGAATATATTATAATTTTAAAAAAGCTTACATTATCAAGCTGATACAGCCCCTTTAATTTGGTAAACTTTTTAGGAAAAAATCTTAAATGCAACATTTTCGGTATAAGAAAATAACTACATTATTTTTTTTAGTTCGTTCCATTCTACTGAAGAGGGTCTCAAAAATATTATTCAATTCGTAGAATAGTGAAAAAATACTTGTTTCCCCGTCCAATCCACTGTAGTGCCAAAGCATTCAAGTCAGTCAGCTTCAACACTGTAGGAGAATTAGTCCAATGGATATTATAAAATATGGGAAAGTTAAGGAGTGCCGACAAAGCAGTGAACTAACTATTTTGGCTATAAAAAAGGACTGCTTATTCAACCTGTTGCCGCAAATTTTCGATGACCCGGTGTAGAATTTTAGCTGAAACTTCGGCTAGTACGCAGAATGCTGTCTTCGAGCACCTTGAGGGTTACTAGTTGATTGGCGAAAACCTTTGATTTAATATACGCCCGGAAAAATAATATAGGGACGTTAAGTCGCAAGGTCCTGGTCGCCATTTGACCGGGCCATTCCTCGAAATTAACGAGTTCCCCAACTTTGTACGTAATGCGTCCAGGTTTAGACGTGAAAGATGAGGCGGCGCACCGCCTTGTCGGAAATAAAAATTGTCCGCGTGGATTTAATCAAATTACATCAGGAAAAAAGTCGGTTAAGATCTTGGTTTTACGCTCGCTACTGATGGTGACGGCATTTCCTGCCTTAATCCGAAAGAAATAAGGCCAGATGATGTCGCCATACCACGGTCAGCGCCAAACGTTAGATGTTTCGGGATTCAATGGCGTTTCTTGAACCATACGAGAATTCGATTTACCCCATTAGCCACAATTTTGTTTTTTGATGAAGTAATTACATCAGAAAGACCTCTCTGAGAAGATAATTTTTCGATGAACGCGAATTTGTGAATTTTTCGGACAACACGATTTTGCGTAATAATTTTGGACAACATCCAAGCGTTCTACCAAAATGAAACGTGACATGATGAAATGACAAACTTTATTGAACACACTAAGAAAATTTGACACAAATCCCTAAACAAACATGATCACTATGAGCTGTCAAAATCATGTCATCCCAATTAGTAGACGCTGGGCGGAGGTTCCAGCACCTTTCCTGTTTTCGAATTCTAACCGATCAACCGTATTTTTAAAATAATTTCACATCAGTTGCTGTTAAAATGATTTAATAAATAAAAATAATATTGAGATCTAAACGAAGGTGAGTCAATTGAAACCAAGAAAAATGAGTTGTAAGTCATACGTTCATAATCTCCGAGAAAAATTTTAAATGAAAAATGGAAAAAAAGTGCTTCAAATTTCTAAAACTTCTTCAGACACAAAAAACCTTCTCAAAAACCTCGCCATTAGTTGCCTTTTGTCGGGAAGCTTCAATACAGCAAAAAAGGAAATGCTGGATGAAGATGAGTAATCCGCTTACTAAATCCAGAAGCATTTCCGAAGTAGATTTTCTTAACATTTATTGAAAAATCTCTTCTTTAATGAGTATTTTGAGTTTAACGAACATGGAAAGTTTGATAGCGTTTCCAAAACTCCGATCGCGCTTTTCTATTGTGGCCATTGAGCTTAGCTTCCAGCATAAAATTTGTCTTTTGGAACTTAAGCAACGCTACCTTTCAGCTACATGTATATTGTGCGGATGAGTAGACATTTGCTACTTAGCCCACCGCCGCTAATAGTGAGCCGCGTGGCAGCTTGCTTAGCATGTAAGCGTTATTGCCATGCAACAGCGTGTTGCATTAGAGAAAGTTGCTACAACTTATATAAATTCGCAAAAAGTGTAGAAATGAAATAAAAAAAACACATTTGACGATTGGCATCGATCACCGATCGAATTGTCTTATTGCTGCGAGCGGCAGCTTGGCAGACATTGACGCTATCCTTAGACACATTGGACAGCCAACACTCACATCAATGTCAGAGACGTGTCGGAAAGCAGGCTGAATGCCACATATGATGGATGCCAGCATGCCAACTCCTACACACACATACATACATACACACATATATAATATATAGCCATGAATATGCATTTGGATATGTTGCACTTCCAGTGCGTGTTGCAACCATAAATGTGCGAGGAGGGAAGTGTTTGTCATGATTTGCTATTTGCTTTGTTTAGGACTGACCGCATGTCTGCCTGCCTACCTTTAATGGACAGCAATAGAGAAACATTAGCTTTTATTAACAGTTATCATAAAAACAAACAACTTAGTGATCAATTTTTAGCGTTAATGCAACATGCCACACGCATCGGCTTGCTTGCTGTGGCGCAATGTTGGATCTGTAGCCAAGCAGCTGCAGGCATTTTCACTTTTTCAACAGAAACATACTTTATATGTATGTATGTATATCACTGAGTGGTACATGCTACATGTGTAGGTGTATATAAAGTCAATGAAGAAATTGATTACGTTCGGGGTAGTGGAGAAACACGAAGAAGGAGATTTTCGAAAATCGACATTTATTTCAAAGTGTAATCTCACTTAGATGGGGTCTTGTTTTAAGTAGATTCCACCAATAAAAAAAAAATGGATTCTTCGACTTTCCGGAAAATCGGTTAGTTTCTATGACTACACTTACAGAAGGTTTCAAGACCGGAACATACTTTTGTAGAACCCCCAGAGGTGATCTAGTGACTAATGCCTCAGAGCATACGGAAATTATGGAGGGAACACCTGCTGAATGGCAGTGAAAGCATAGCACTAAGAGATGGTGCACAAGATTCCCCACTCGATGACGATGGAGCGGACGTTCCATTGCCCATCCATGAAGAAGTTCAAGTAGTATTTACCCGTCTGAGGAACAACAAAGCGACGGAGACCGAGGGATAACCGGCCGACCTATTTAAATACGGCGGCGAAGAGCTGATAAGGAGCATGCAACAACTCTTTATAGAAGGACGAAAGCATGTCCGACGATTGGAATTAAAGTGTGATTTGCCCAATTCACACAATTCCTCAATATCGCATATAAGATCCGTGAAAAGAGGATCGACACACACCAACTCTTCGTCGATTTCAAAGCTGCTTTTGAAACAAAAAGGGTCTGTCCTTATGCCGCTATGTCTGAATTTGGTATCCTCGCAAAACTAATGCGGTTGTGTAAACTGACTATAAGCAAGACCAAAAGCTCCGTCAGGACCGGGAAGGACCCTTTCGAGACGTTCGATAACAAACGAGATTTCAGACAAGGCGACTCCCTATCGTGTGACTTCTGCAATATACTCCTCTAAAATATTATTGGAGCTGCAGATCTGAATAGAGAAGGCCAATTTGATCGTAAGAGAGTACAGAAACGAGTCTACAAGGAAGCTAACATACCTTATACAGATACTTATGAGGTATGTTAGCTTGCTTATAGACTCGCTTCTGTACTCTCTGGGTGACTACCACACAATGGTTTGAGGCTATGATTCAGGTGTCATACTTTTTTACAAGTATACATTTTACGATATACGTAATGTATTCCAAACATGAAACCCGATAAATTTAGAGAGTGACTCTACAATAAAAAAAAAAATTATAAAAGTTTTTTCATTCGGAGATTTCGCAAATGCTGAAGGTATTAATTATAGAGAGCCCAAACCGCTTGCGTAAATATTCAAAATGGCCAATGACCAGAGGCCGAAGCAGAGGCTCCAGCGACAGCGGATCAGTGGTGAAAAAGCTAAATATGTCGCTGCTGTAATAGATATTCTCATATTTCATTGCAAATGTAAGTTTGTATACAGCATAAGTATGAAATATGTCTATTGAATGCAGCATGCTGTTGGCTTGAGCATTGTACGCATGCGTGTGAGGTCAATCACTTGACCATTCACTCAACTTGGTAGAAGATTTTCGAACAAAAGACGTTCCACGTGAGTGCTCAAGGTAAAAATAAAGCTTTTGAAAAGAATCATGTGTGAATGTAAATGCAAATATGTATGTGCGTGTGTACGTTAAAGGGTACATGAGTTGTGGTGACGATGTTGTAACTCTTTGCTTAGATTAAAATTGAAAGTGAACGCTTGGGTTATTGCTTAACTTGTGTAGATTTGAGCAGATATACAAACATATGAATATATACATGTATATAAACAGCTACAAGAAAACCGTGAACAGTGAATTAGGGTGAATTACTTTGATTTAGCGAAGACATTGAAGAATGGAAGCACGTGAGGTCATAAGAAATTAATTAATAGGACTGATTTCGTTATACTCAAAAACTTAGAGAGGCTCATAGATTCGTTCCTGTTCCACTACACCAAGCCTGAGTGATCACGTGAGCTTAAACTCTTTATATATATAGCGGCAACCAGTCCGAGACTACACTTTACGAGAGGAGGAGAGCGACAGTAGCAATAAGTGTCTGGGCTTCGTCAGGCTCTGCTGTTCCTAGGAGAGTTCGATACAAAACGGTTCAAGAAACTAATTGCTCTTCCTAGAAACCAATTAATGCCGCTTGTGAGATTTAATACATGTCGCTATAGACTGTGGGGCCAACTGCGTATATTAGGTTACTGTTTCACAAATTAGTGTCGCTTTTGCGACCAAAAGGCAGAGATAACAGTTCAAATACTCCTTGAATGCCCCAAAATCGCAAGAAGAATGGGTAAGGCTATTGTCTAATCAAATCTGGCGACGAAACATATTAAAACGCCTAACAGGAGACACAATAGAAAACGGATCTCAATGTTTTCCTCAAACTTTAATCTGTCCATCTATATAGTAGAGCTCGCTACAATTTATCCAACGGACCTCAGAGTCAATACTCTAAGAGAAGAAGAAGAAGAAAGTCACTCCCCACTCCGGGATCTTTCTTATTCGACGACTTCGAAAATAATATCCGAAACACTAACCATCACACAAAGGTGAGATGAACTCTCCATCTGATTGCCTTAAAGCTCCATTAGCAGGCTTCTGCTCAAAACTATTGCTGGATTTGGTTATCTATTAAGGAACCTTTTTGCAAGCGTACTGGCTTTGGTAGCACACCGCAAAGCAAAAATTTGTTAGAGAGTCATTTTGTAAAGAACAAAAAATGCCATAAAAAGTACTTTGAATAGTAAAATAAAATTAAAAAGTGTGTGTGTCTCACTTACCTCTTGAGAAAATCGGTATATTGCGCCTGCCGTATGAGGCCAGTACGCATCATTATCGTTTGGAAGCATTGCCGTTCGATGGCCCATAATTTACATTCCGTTATAGCGGTTATGGTCGCTGTACGCTGGCAGTTATATAAGATGGCCAATTCACCCAACACTTTGGCGCCGGACAGTGTCGAAAGGTATTTACCCTCACGTGAGACCTCAACACGACCCTCTGCAATGAAATAAACAAAAACAAAAACGCAAAAGAGTCAATAAAAAGTTAAATTAAGCACAAAATAAATTATAAATAAAAACATACTGCAAACGCGATAACTGGAATATAAAAAATAACAGTAAAAATTTTGCGTTAATGCATTTTTTAAAGCAAAGGTGTGGCACGATTTCGGCATTTACCTGAATGTAACGGTAAAGAAGGTATGTAAATATGTATCTTGTATTCAAAATATATGCGCATTAGGGTGTGCCAAAAACTAACCTATTGAGTACAAGGATTAAAGTGAAGCTCTTTATATACAGAGAGGAAATATTTAGTATAATTTTATAAGGTGAGCTTTCAAGGTTTTCCATATAAATAACATGTAAAAAATATTTTATCTTTAAAAATACTATAAATTTTTAACCGTTTAAGATAAAATTTGTACATTGCGAATTCTTGTACAATAAAAAATTTCCTACAAAATCTACTTCAGGGTTATTTTTTTTTTATCAAAATTTTGTATGTTTAAACCTTCATTAAACAGATTAATTTACGAAGTAATTACACACGACTCTCTTAGATATATTTCTGGAGTCATAATAGAAGGCATGGAACGGTGATAATACAATAACAAGGGACGGGGGTGTTGTAGTCCGAATGTATGAAAACACCCCAGTTCTGAGAGTATTCAACGCAGTACCCGCCTGGGGAAACAGATGAAGACTTCCACTCTGTTGGAAAAATCGGATGGAGAAGAACCTGGCTACACTTGGATTTTCGCCAAAAATCAAATTTTGATTAGTACTTCGATCATTACCTGCATTCGTCTATTAAAATATTTTTTTTTGTGGTTATTTGGATTTAGATCATTCTTACTGACCTCTCCTTGGAGGTTCTCCTGAAGATTGGCCACGTGGTAGGTTAGGTTAATATAAGAGGTTGATCCTAACAGGGATTTTACTTAGACAGCTTAGACCACCGGTCCGTTGTGGGTGGTACCTAAAAACTCATCCTCTTGGATGTGCTCCGGGAGATTGGCCATGGGACAGCTTAGGTTGAGGTCGATCCAAACAGGGATCTCACTTAGACAGCTTAGAGCGCCGGTCTGTTGTGGTACCTAAAAACTCGTATCTACTGGATCATAAGACCCTTACAAATTGGCAAGCGCTTTCAGCCTTTCACAAATTTGTTGAGACAACTCATGTCAGTTTTGGTTTTCTCTTCTGGTTTGCCAAAAGTAAGATTACCAAAAGAATGTCTATCGGACGGTGTGCTGTATGAACTTCTACGATGCGGCAAGAAGAACTTTGCTCAAGGAAAGTGCTTCAGTAGATCTCCTACGTTCTAATCTGAACCAAAAGTCGCAGTATAGCAATCGTACAGGAGCTGCTCTTCGCCCAGCGAGTGTTAGGGCCCCTGCGGCTCACCGATTCGGTGCTAGAACGCAATACTCCAATGGAGATCGAACTAGGTACCATTCCGATGTAAGCGGGTTAAGGATGCGAATATATTAAATGGGAAACAAGACTGCAGCCTACTTAAAGCAAATGTTACATGGCTTAGTTTGTATTTGTCAATCAGTGAAACGTGAGACAAATATTCAGTAAATACATTCTCGACCTCCCCTTTTTTCAGATTAACATGGAGACTATCATTACCAAACAAAGTGAGGTTAGCATAGTCCTATATATGCTTTTATAGGTTTTTTAATCAAAAGTAAATACTTTTCAAATAACAAGCTATTAGCAATAACCTATAAAAATGTACACACGTTAAAAAAACCCTAAAGTCTTGGTTCACTGAATCCACATAAGCACTTATACATACTATATTTATGCACCAAGTACCAGATAATAGCAGTTCAATTCGAATTGAGTAATATGACTTAATGCTGGCAAGCAATGAAGTAATCCCCAACAACGAGTCAACGAAGGAAATATTGCAAAATGAAACTGAAATTAAAACGGGCTAACAATTCAGCTTTGGGCTACAAAGCGACATTTTACAACCACATACATACATAAAAGGCAGGAGATTTACAAAAATGCATGCCGCCAAAAAGTTGAGTCAACTTGCCACACAAACCGAAAACAAAACAAAAAACCGCAAAGCAAAAAGCAACCGGTCCAAATGTCAATTACGAGCCCAACCTAGCAAGAAACTGGCCGACTGCAGTTGGACTCTGACTCTGACTCGCCAGCGGCGATTTGTCAATTGTCCCGGCGCTGCTGGGTGCGGGCAGTTTGCATCCATTTGTAGCATTGTAATCATCATATGAACGTACTCGTGTATTACTTTGCATATATTTGTGTGTGCGTATGTGTGTGTATGAGTGTGTCCTGGGAGTTTAAACCCGTATCCGAATGGCACAACTTTGAAATTGTATTAAAGTTCGATTTGTTTGGTCGCCAAATGAACATGAAACGAAACAAGTATAATCTCAAATGAAAATACGAGTAATCGACTACAAACAACAACAAAAACCAAGAAGGCAATAAAAAGCATAACAACTGCATGCGAGTCGCCTAAAGTGGTAAGAAAACCCCCGATTCCGGTTTCACTTTCAAAAAATGCAAAGTAGTCTCACTGCTAAAGCCGTTAGCTGGCGAACCGGTCCGTTTCAAATCTACCAGTCTTGTGCTTGGTCTTTGTATTTGGCTTTGTGCCTTTGTTGCTGCGCGGCTGCTGTTGTTTTAGTCTTAGGTGCAGCGCCAAGCCGGGTTTAAGAAGCTAAAGGTAATTTGTGCTAGAAGCTTTGATTCGCTTGATTCGCATGGAGACAAATGAAATATTAAAATTTTAATGCCCGTTTTTTGCGTTCTCATTGTATAATTTGTGGTGTTGTTGCTGGTGTTTACTTTCTTGTTTTTGCTGCCGGTTAGAGCGGTTTCTGGTCTGGCCGGTCAGCGCCGGATTGTGGTTCAGGGTTTGTAGTTAGTATCGAAATGGAAATGACATCATTTTGTTAGTGCCTTTTTCTCTTTGCTGTGTGATTTGATGGTGGGTGCGGTGTTAGCACGGTGGGGGGTTGATAAATTACTGAGTTAAATTGAGAGTTATGGAAAGGTTTAAAGTGATATGCATTTCAAAAGAAAGTTTTGTGAATAATGGAATTAAGAATTTCTAAAAATAAAATGTAATGAAGAAAAAAATTAAGTATTAGATGACAAATTTAGGAAAGTACATATATTAGGGTGATCATTAAAACTGAGGGAGAGTTCCCGCTTCCAAAAGTTAGTTTTGTAATATGGATCAAAAATAAAATTATAGTCTAAAGTTACACATTTTTCAAATCAAGTACAAAATTATATAGTTTCCCCCCTGAAATTCGTATAGTTGCACCCCCCTCCTCCCAAAAATCTACTCTGGATCCGCCCCTGAACTATACATATATATATCACTACATGTAAGATCGTAAACGCCTAACGGGTTGCATCTAACAGAATATGTTTGCTGGCTCTTTCTAACCACGTTGTTTGATAATAACAATCTTCCTGTTGAATCAAGGTTATTTTATAAACATCTTTGTCTTGATTTTGATCGGTCAGTTTGGATGGTAGCTACATGCTATAGTGATCCATTGTGAACATTTTGTTCGGAGGTTGTAGCCTTGCATTGGACCACAATATGTACCAAATTACGTGAAGTTATCTGGTCAAATAAAAAAGTTTAAAATAAACAAGAAATTTATTTTAAGCGGACTGCTTGTATGGCAGCTATGTATATGCAATAATGGTCCGATGTCCACGGTTCCGACAAAAAAGTAGCTTTTTGGAGAGAAAAGGACGGGTGCAAAATTTCAGTTCGATATCTCAAAAACTGAGGGGTTTGTCCGCATAAATACAGACAACAGGACAAGTCTAAATCGACTAAGATCGCCACGCTGATCACTTATGTATTGACACTTTATAGGGTCTCGACGTTTCCCTCCATGTATTACACACTTCCTGGCAAACGTAATATACCATCTTCAGGGCATACAAATTATCCATAATCAGATAACCTGAATTTTGTATCTTAAACGTCTCTGATGGATCATAAGTTTGTATATGATTTTCTCATCTACCGATTGCTTTAAAAATTACTTTTATACATTTAGGAACCTCCCAAATGCCTATAAAAAACCAAATATAATTTTAGAGCGCATAAATTTGTCACTTTCTTAGCATGCGTGTGAGCCTGTTATTAGAAGAAGCTTTCTGCTACTTTTACTTTATTTAAATCTTCTTTATGTTTTTATAGCCATTATGGCTCACGCGTTAACCTACTTCTTAATAAGGTTTACGTGTGCTAACTCTTATTGCCAATTTGTATTGTGCAAATATTACAGATTATATGAATAACAAATGAAATGATTATGAATAGCTAGAATATTTACCGGTGATCTACAAAAATAGTTTTGATTTTAAGAAGTGAAGGAATGTGAATGGATGCGTACAGTTTGAAAATGATAGGAAATCGACACGAAATAAAATTAAGGCATTTATTTATAGTATTTTTGCCAGTGTTCTATATTAGCTAGTTGGAGGCAGGGTTTCCCAAATGGCTGCTTAGATCGGACTTTAAAAAAGTGAATCACGTCGCTGTTCGATAATGGCAGGGTTACAAATTGGCATTGGCAATTACACAAAAGAAATTCCAGTGAAGTTTAAACAAACTGGTTCCGTTAACTAAGGTCTAAACGGAGCTGGATCTTTATACGGCGAAGGTCTATCAAGATGTTCTGGTGTTTCAGGCTTCCCGTCGCAGAACCGGGAATTTATGCAAGAAGCTAGGCCCATGTTTTTTAAATGCTTCTTAAGTTTGCTATGGCCAGAATGAGACCAGTAGTCTGAGTTTGTCCCTAAGGAGGCTGATTGCATCTTTAAACCTGCTGAGGTTGCAGCGCTTTTATGGTATGGGGATCCACCTGTGGATGCTACGGAGCGGTCGAGCTCATCAGTCAGTTCGTTCCCGGCTATAGCTTTGTGACCGAGCACCCAGATGAGGTGCGATATCTTACGACCAATATTTTAAAATAGATTACCCAATTCTTTAAATTGACAATATCTATAAATTTTGCTTTTAGCAATAGAAAAATTAATCAATTAAGGTACGAGCCCTTTACCCAGTCATTGTAACACACAAATTTTAAATATTAGTCTTACCATTTCTGGGGATCTCTTCAATCTCCGGCTGTACACCACTAACGCTGGGGTCGCGCAAATTACCGGTGCGCCGTTTGCGCGCATATGTATGTATCGGCACGAGCAAACGCGGTCGCGGAATGCTGAACTGATCGTCGGAGCACTGCGAAGCACTATTCGTAGACGAAGCGCTACCACGTTGCTGCTGCCGATGGCCGACGCTCAAAGTCATACCCGCTAAGGCATCTGTTAAACTGTCTGTGCTGCGTGGCCGTGAGGGTTTACTCACAAGCGGCTGTTCGCCGATATTTGCGGTGTCGTCGTCGTCTATGGGCACATCAACGGTGACGAGTACGGGTGTGGGAGAGTGTTTTTGTGATGAATTGCTGTAAGCATTTGTGCCAATTGGCAGCTGTGGTGCTATGCGCCGCGGTGGTGGTTTTGGTGGCGTGCGTCGGCGCACAGTCATTGTGTGCTTCGCAGATTTGAGCGCCATGTCTTCGGCAACGGGTAGACGCATGGACTTGGCGCGATTTATGGTCGCCACACGTGGTTTGGGCTTCGGCGCTTCATTGCCGCCTTTCAAATTGCTATCACAGTTACTGGGTGCGGGCAGCAGTGGCATACGTTGACGTTGCGGTTGTGTGGATATGACGTCTGGCAGTTGTGGCTCTGTTGTTGCAGGCGCTGGAGCCACACTCATTCCGTTGTGTGACGCCAGCGTTGTGCTTGATTTGGATTTTTTCAAACCCTGTTCCATTTTCCAAATGCGACGCAAATCTTTGATATCCAGCGTGGAGGAGGATGACGTCGAGGAATTGGATACGGCCGACGTAGGAGAGGAGGACGGAGGAGACTGCTTCGATTTGCTGGGCGCATAAAGCATTGTTTGTGAGCGTTTTAGCTGCAACGCTGGCGGTTGCGCAGAGATCTGTTGACGTGGTCGCTGTTGGCGCTCCATTGTCGGATCGATAACATAGTGATTTTGTTGCTGCGCCTTCTTGGAAGTTTCGTGATTATCAGCGTCGCCTTTGAACACGTGTGTGTCCCACTCGCCATGCAGCTGCTGTGGCTTGCGGCGTAACGTCGATGGCTTATAGCCATTCAAATTTTTGATCGCGTTCACGATACGCTCATCGCGACTTTGCTGCTCTAAGGCGCTGATCTGTTCCAGGCTCATCTGGTACTTGCAGAGCGTGGAAATGCCGTCGACCAGGTAGCTGCCACCAGTGTGTGGGTGGCGCGCAGTTGTATATGCAGCGCTGTTGCTATTGTTGCTGGTGTGACTAGTGTTGGTGGCGTCATTCGTATCGTCACTACTGGGAGACATGCGCTGCGACGTGTGAGGATCACTGCGCGCATTGAAGCTTTCGTGCGCCTGCAGCCAGTTGGCCTCGTACAACACACCCATCGCATTGTGGCCGTCCAGTGAAAGGCTGGCGTCGACCGCCTTGCCGGGGTAGTGCTTGATTTTCATGCTCGTGTCTCAAGCGTTTGCACGAGTGTTTGTTGGACTGTTTGTTGTTTGAATTTTGTTGCACTTTTTCTTTTCAATTTTTTTTTATTTCACTTTTGTGTGTTTGCTTTTTGAATGCACTTTTTTATTTGCTTTTCGATTTTTTTTGCGATTACGACAGTCTACAAGAACACGTATTGAACATTATGTTTATGTGTAAATATCTATTTTTGCATATTAATTACTGTTCAAGCTCACTGCTCGGTTGCAGTTTAGTCGGTTGCGCATTCGCGCATAACGGTATGTATGCAATTTATAACCGCCTGTATGGCACATATCCATAATAAATGAAAAATAAAAATAATTTCAACAATAAAAAAACAGCAACAACAATATCATATGGACAATAGCGATCTACACGTCACACATAGCACGTGACGCGCCAGTGCCTTGGAGTACGTAACGTAATAGATATGTGTGTACACATTCAGTTACTGGCGAAAGGTATTCGATAAGCGACGTGCCTCTATATAAATTTCAATGCAGATAATATCAGAAAACGCTTCAGTAAACGTCAAAATGCATTTGGCATCAAAAATCCGTTAAAAATTTGTATACATATGTACATATAAGTATCTATATATTGGGTAGTCGAAAAAGTCGTTTCGTATTTTGTCAATAGATGTCGTTGGAGTCGTATATCTCCAATGCTACCAATCACATTTTGTGATACCATATAGTGTTGGAAAGGTGAGATTTTAAGATTCATTTAACCAAAAAAATAAATAAATTTGGGGAAGTTGAAAAAAAAGTTACAGCTGTTCAAAAATTAGTGAAAATAATGAAGAAATTCGCTATATTTTGAAATTTTTGTATGAAAAAGGGGAGAATGCCAACTTTTACAGGTACATTTTCACAAGAGATCAGTCCCCAAGAATAGCGATTAGCGAAATGGCGAATCGAAAACAGCTCAAACCATGTTTTCATCTTTGTAGGAGCTAATATTGTAAATATTAAAACCAGAAAGTTGTCGAAAACATCCATAAAATTACCATACAATATCCAATAATGCAAGTGAGGGCAAAGGTTGAGGCTTAATTAAGCAAGAAGGCAAAATATTTGATAATGGTAAACGATTTTCAAAAGATAGCTTCGGAACCTCAGCCTGACCCTGCTTGAATAAAGGCTTAAGTTGCGTGAACGCTTTATAAAAAGTTTTCGGTATTGTTTACTGGCTTTATTTCAATATATAGGAAAGCCTTTATAATTAATACATTGTCTCCAAAATCTGGTAACACTGCATTCAGTACAAGATCAGAGGTTTTTTCTGTGTTCTCGTTAATTTGTTTGTTCATTTTCGGATAAATATCAGTCGAATAAATTTGTAGGAGCCATTTTAAATATCAACAATAATATAGATATGCTTATATAAGACATATTAGATCACAAAAGAAAAAGTAATGTGAATATGGTTTAAATCCGAAAACCAATTATTGCAATTAAAAGGGAAAGAAGTGCCTTCAACTCGTAATAACAAAGGGATAAAGTGAAATGGCGACCGTTTTGTTCGAACAGTTTTTGATGCCTTAAAATGAGGTAGATCTCATTGAAGCTTTAAAAAAAATTACAAGAGATCAGAACAGAGTGGTAGGAAAACGCTTAGGACATTGTCGCTTCAAGGAATAAAATATATTTTCTTGTGTAACATAGCTTTACCTCAAAACACTCGAGGAAACACCAGTTCATTTTATTTTATTTTTTTTTGGCAACACTGAAAGCAAACACCCTTTTTTACTAGCAAAATAAAGAAGAGAAACAAGAAAATCCATTCAAGTGGAAAGCTTTGAAGGAAAATATGGAAGAAACAACTCATACGAAGTAAAACATTTTAATTATGGGAACAGCATTACTTCAAAGAAGCATTTTTTTTAAATTTCATTAATGCTATAAATCTTCAAGTATCCAGAGACTGAGATTTAATATTTAATAGAGGCAAATTTTAGTATTCACAAAGTACAAAAAAACTAATCTAGAGAAATTGTAACAAACTTAAAACATCTGAATCTGAATTGAGGCTTTCTGGACCTTACATACAACACATCAAATAAAATAAAATTAAATTTGAAAGTATTTTGAGGTTATAAAATGTTAAATATTATTGACGATATCCTTTCAAATTTTTACAAATTGCAATGTTGTGGCTTACAAATTGTACGAAAAATAGAAGATAATAATAATTAAGAGCCCTATGTATTTATAGCCAAGTTTTAGTTGATATTTAATCTCTTATAGGATTGCATTTTCGAGCCTTTAAGTTAGTTTATTGGGATGACGAGCGGAAGGACTAATTCACCAACTTTCAACGGTAACAGTAGCTAAAGAAAAAAGGAAAATACAGAAACCACAACAGCCGGTGCTACGTACCGGAATTGACCCGTATTTTATCCGGCCAAAGACTGTTATTTCGGAGATCTAACCCCGTTAAGATCGCAAAATCTTAAAAAAAAGGTAATTTTCAAAAATATATAACATGAAAATAATATTTTTCAGATTGTTAAGATGAAAGATCCATCCAAAATTTGCTCTCCTGACAAATATCGATATTTTTAGCTTATACAAAACATATTTTTTGCCTAAAATTTTAAGTTTTAGTAATAAAGCATCACACAATTTCACAAATAGCGCAGTCACTCGTCAACCTTTCACACTTCCGCAACAAGAAAACTTGATGATAATTTAATTATTATGGTACATGCGCTTTTTAAGCCAAATAAAACTATTTTTTACGGTTGCAACCTTCCTGTCACACACACACACTATACAAACAAACACGCATGCGCAGCTGTGCACGCATGATTACATTAAAGCTTACAAAAAATCCCAGATGCGCAAGCGCAATTTCACTGCCGCATTCAGCTGAGCTAAAAGCAAACATGTCAACTTCCACACAAGCACACAAAGTGAGAGACGCATGCGCAGACCTTTCCTTTGCCTTTGCGCAATCCACGCATGTTTACAATGCTTGTAATGAAATTTTTGCACTTGGAATGACCAAATGGGTGTGATAACTGGACAGCCCACTATTTACGCTGGCCATTAACAGCGCACAGACGTGCCAACGCGTTCAAAATACGAGCAAGACCATTCAGCGCGGTGGCTTGTTTACAAACACATATGTACATATGTACGTATATACATACATACATATGTAGATATGTATGTGCGCGTATAAATCAAAGCGCTCGACATGCAATTATGGCAATCGGTTTATTTAGTTTTCTGTTTGTTGCTGCTGATTTTGTTGTTGCTGTTCAACGTAATTCGCTATTTACAGGGTGCCTTTGTTTGGCAATTGTCACCGACGCGTTTGCGGTTTCGCTTTTCTCCGCTTTTATTTGGTTAATGCGCGTGTTTTCACTTTTCTCTTGTTGTTGTTGTTGCTACTGGCTGTTTGTTGTTACTCGTCGTCGTGTGACAACAAAATAGTAAATAAATACAATTAAATTTATGGCATTTTAGAAAATGCTTTGTTGCCACATCTGCCAGATACAAGTAATTCAGTAATTTTTATAAGTTGTACATACAAACACAGGCATATATATATATACATTAGGGTGTGCGTTATTTACCAAGTTGATTGTTATACTCAATATTAAGATTGATACGAAGTTTGTAACAGCCAGAAGGGAGCGTTGAAAAACTCTAAAAAATATATGTATAAATGATCAGCGTGATGAGCTGCGTTCAATTAGCCATGTCCGTCTGTCTGTCTGTCTGCATATGCAAGAACTAGTCCCCAAGTTTTGGAGCTATCGTTCTGAAATTTTTCACATGTCCTCTTCTCCTCAAAATGCTACTAATTTGCCGGAATATCGTTGTAATGAGCTCTCAGCACACGGTGCGTATGAGTAACACAGAATTTATAAGGCACTTGCATAACTTTAACTACGCATAACTTTTAAAGGAGCATTTTTACGAAAAAAACTAATAAGACCTTTTTTGTAGAGCGTTAAATTCTGCATTAAAATATCCCGTTTTCAAAATTGTAGCTTTACTTGCTTTGGAGATAAAAAAATGTTTGGCAAAAGTTCAATAACACAGAGCTTGCTTACGTTCGATAATTTGTTTAGGGGAAGCATGCAAACTGCAGAGGGCGTCTCAAAAAAAAAAAAAATCAACTTGGATAATAACAGCCACCCTAATACGCATATATGCATATGTATCAACATACAATGTATCAACGAACAATCTCTTCTTTTGAATGATAAAAATCGCAGACACCGTTTATCAAGGTTATGAGCACGAGAATTTCGTGCAAGAAAACTAATATTCATATCAAAAATAATAAACAATTATAAAAATATATATATGAAAATACAATTGCAATGCAGCATGTAAGCAAATACTAACTGTTAACGCACAACACTATTATATTTCTTTTTCATTTTCGCTTTTCTTAATTCTGCCTTAGTTTATTTGTTAAATAACACGTAACAGCCTTCACCTGGCGGGTTAATGACAGCTGTCAATGTCATTTGTGTCAGCTTTTTTGGTAGAAAAGATCAAAAGAGCAAATCAAAGTTTGATTGAAAAATTCTTTCATGCAAATATTTGCAAAAAAAAAAAAAAAAATAACAAAAATAATAAGAATCTGTAATTATAATATTATTTTGTGTGCTGCAATTGCTTGTGAGGGGCCTTGACAGATATGAAAGAAGTAACCGAGCGCTGCTGACAGCTATCAAAATTAACAGCTTCATACCTTTGACAGATAATAAATTAAACGATTAAGTTGTTTTATCATAAATTTAAAAGGATGTTTATGTGATGACAGCAAGAGAGTGCAGAGTTTTAGATATGCATGCTTTAAACAAGTATATTTTGCTTATGATACGTATGTACGTAAAAATGTGCCTTTAGTTGTAACACCATCTTGGGATGTAAGGTAGGTCGCGATGCAACGTGCGAAATGCTAATAGACCTGCGGCCTTCACGTCCTGTGTAAACTCCTAACAAACCCGACCTCGGATATTGGCTCGGAGTTTGATTTCAGGACTGAAGACTTTGGATTTGTTTGAACCCTGGGCTGGCGGTTAAGGTATTCTGTGATCTGAGTATGTGGGAGTGACAGCCTGCAGAAACGGCTGACGGGTTCATAACCAGACAGACTCCGTTCTGTTAAAATCCTGACAGGCCTTGGAGTATGATCCTCTCCCCTCATAATTAAGTTGTAAGTTATGTGGTAGGTGTAAGTTGGTAGGTTTTTTGATGGTCGGCCCTGATTGTCCCATTAAAGCATGTGTCTACCCTCGGCTTGGCATCTTAACAGAGATAAGCTTGTGACAATTAATGGCGACTACCTTCTCGGAGTTGGATAGAGAATGGCTCTGAGCGAAGACCCAATATAAATATATGCATTACCAAAAAAAAAAAATGGTCATGGTACGTCGAAACCGACCTTAAATCGGGCAGTTCCCGCGGGCGGGATACTGTTTGCAATGACGGAATCGTCCTCCATGAAAGGCAACGAAAATCATCGCTTTGAAAAGCGCGGCTACCAACTAGGGATGGTTAGTCAGTCAGCAAAAGCCTGCCGGTTGGATATGTGCATAGGTAGGGCGAAGCTGCGAGGCGGAATTGCTAGCAACAGCAGAATAATCTCAGTTAAGATCATGGTATGTTGGGAGATCACAGGCCACGCTAAAAACTACGGTAGAAAGCAGGTGACGGCAGCTAGGAAGCTGAAGTCGGACTGCCGCAAGACAGCTAAAATAATAGCCGGCTACGGTGGCAGAAAGACTGTTGACGAATCTGATCTTGTAAATTGAGTTGTGAAGGAACAGATCTTCATATCCGCTAATCAAGTTTAGGTTTTGGAACCAGTGGTTTTAAGGTATTTTATTACCGAAATCTCCATTCTCTAGCGGCATTGCGTTAAAATTACTCCACTGATTCTTCTTCTTAATGGATAATGTGATTTTTGGTATGATGCCATATAATAATGAAATAAACCTTAAGATTCATATGAACGAGGGATTTTTCAAGAATTTCAAATAATTTTCAAGATCAGCCGTAACCCTTGGACACGTAATATCGATTTTTCGCAGATATTTCTCATATAATACATCAATGTGCGTCAACAGAGATGGAAGAACACAAATGTATACATATGTAAGTATCTACTTGGACAACTCATGAAAAAATGTAAGCATTAACGGAATTTATGAACATGAACGTATAGACTTTGCACATAAAATATTAAAAAACACCCCTTTACAAATAATGTGTGGTTATGTGCGAAATGCAACCTTTTTCACTGCACCTTCGCTTATTGCATTTGTTGCTATGCATGGATGTCATTAGTGTCATGGTCATTAATTTGTATTCGGAAATGAAAAGCGCAAGTAACGATGTCTGCATATTACGACTAGTATTTTCGTATTCAAACAAGTATGCCGTTACGGTTAGGTCATAAAATGCACGAGCATAAAAATAAAATATGAGACAGACATGCAAGACTTCTTTAACATTAACATTAGCAAGTTCGTTGAATTTGCAAGTAAACTCACTGACGCCATAAAATTAGCATACCTGCTTAAATATGCATGTGTGTGTGTGTGCGATCTTGTTGGTAATGACAAGGAAAAGCTGTGCAACTACTTTAATGGGATTGCATGATATGTACTTTTACTGCCATATGCATATTAAATTAGTAACAAATTTGTGGAGTAAATATTAATCAGCTAATTTATGCATATGTATATAGTATAATTAGTGTTGACAGAGGTGCTAGATGTTTCTATTTTTAGTGTAAATATTCAAAGGTTGGTGCTAAAACACTGACCGGTTTCTGAAGAAACGTTTTATGGCAGGATTACGCAGCGGCTTTTCAAAGCTACGAAAGCGTTTTTGGCTCATATTATGGTTCATAAAAATTTTTCTGAGCGATTCTGCTATTCAGCGCTTTATTCAGCTATCATTTTCCTAAGCTGAATAGGTATTGAAAACGATTTTGACCAACAATTTCATATTGCATATCCATAATAAGCTTTTTCCAGTGATTTTGCATTCAGTGCTTATTTAACTATCATTCTCTTTAGCTGAATAAGTGCTGAGAGCTAAAAAACCTGATAAATTTGCGTTTATGGGATCAATACAATATTTTTCCATATACATAAATGAGAGTCTTCGACAACGGAAGCAAAGACTTAGGTATCGAGTTCATACTGCATACTCGGTATCGTCCACAACGAGCTTTACGATCCATTCCGATTTTAGCGCTTTATTCAGCTATCATTCTCCTAAGCTGAATAAGTGCTGAAAGCCAAAAAGTCTGTTCAGTTTGTAGTTACAGGCTGACTATATTAGTTTTTTTACAACCTAACTCTTTGGCCTTTGCAAAAATTCAAACATAAATAATATTTTTTCTATAATCTATTCAGAGTAGTATAGCTACTTCGTCCCCAACAATCAACCACTGACTACATTTTATAGAACTCTAAGATCCAAAGCCTAGCTGTGATAACCATTTTGTTCTGAAACAATACTTTCGATAAAAGATAATATGTGAGAATTTGTTTCTGAGGATGATCTTTGCCTATTAGGGAGTATGATCTATAGACACTGAATAGCTGAGAAGGACTAAAGTTCAGAGCTGAATCTCATATCATTAAAACAAACTCCTGAAAAAAATGGCAATCAACGGTTAAAAATTTACTCCAACAGAAAAAATAAAATCATAATAAAAAGTGAAAGTGAAAGGAATAGATCATCTCTAAATTAGGCTACTCTTTTTCTACACTTTTATTACGCCACAAATCATAGCTACGAAAGAAACCGAAAAATAAACTAAAAAAATAAAAACAAACTATATCAGATTTCCCAATTCAGTGGGCGTAACATGAACTCCTACAATTTCGCCAAAAACTGCTTGAGTAAGCATATAATCATCATATATCAG
>JBAWJQ010001119.1:0-17889 GCA_037783105.1 Bactrocera zonata | reverse complement strand
CGCGATTTTTGAAAGTTTTCACGATTTCCACGTGCTCTCCACACTTGTAACAGATTTGTTGTAATTCAGCGCGAATTCAACTTGTTGTAGTGTTTTATTTGCTGTTTGCTATTTGATTGCCGACTTTTGATTTTTTCTATAGTTTCATCACTCGCTATGTTGGGCGCGCGTTGCTGGCAATTTCAGATATTTTATTTGTGCCAAAATCAATTTGTATGGCCGCGCAAAAGGGATTTCCATTAATTTAGAAAGTCACTGCAATTTCACTTAACACCACTCAAAAAACACTTTCGAAATTTTAATGAATTTTTTTTTCACTTGTATTGACTGCTGCTACGTTTCCTTTGGCTCGCTGGCTGCTGCGTAGAGTTCTTTTATTGCTTTTGTGAAAGCCTAACGAACAAGCGCAGCGATTTTATACCACTCTCGTCTCGAACACCAAAATTTCGATGAGCTAATAGACCACTAAACGTGGCGACCCGCAGATTAGCCTGATTTACTGATTTTGCTCTGGCAGGCAAAGCGGTTGGGCGAAGGGGGCACAGTTGATTGGATTTCGCGAAATTCAGTCACGATGAAAGAATTTTTTTGTTGCCACTCGTTTGTTGTTTTTGTTTTCGCGTATATTAATTTCATATATTTTATATAAGTAAGTATATTCTCAGCGCAAGAAAGTGTGAAAGTCTATATGTTTGTATGCGTGTGTCTCTTTATTTTTCTTAAATTCAGCTAACTTTCCGCTCGTTATGTGTATGCGCTTTTTATCAGCCGCTTGCACTTCGAAACCTCTGCAATTATTCCATAAAGTGTCGCATGTAAATGACCGACCGTTGTGGCTTTCAATTGATAGCGGGCGTTCGGTGAGTTCTCGGCGCTCGCTGCAGCACAACCTAGACGATTGGTTTGGCGTGCAGTTGAAATATTTATTACTAAAAATTAATAAAATACTCGTGTGTATGTATTTATGTGTGTGTCGCAATATCTCGCCACGAAATTCGCCAATTAAATTAGAAATCCAAAGATTTTGCGTTAATTTTCTAGCTCTTTGCCGTCTAGAACAGTTACGTTTGTCTCACTACAGCTGCTTGAGTGTTTCACGAGTTTTATTTCGAATGGAATGGAACCACAGATTATACTAAGATTATTAGTGAATGTGGGAAAATAGACTTGAAGAGTTGTAAATAGAGACCCTGTAGGAAAAAATAAGTGTTTCTTAGACGTAACTTATTATATAATACTTTTAGTAAAATCTTTATAAATTGATCACACTGCTTGTCTACTGAGACACAATTTGTTTACTATATCCATTTCGCAGTTATACTTAAGTCTACGGAATTTGTTACGCCATTTTTTTTTACCCATCTCAAGCCCCATCCGGCCTGAACCTGACCGTAATTTTCTTCTTCTTCTTGTAATTTGATAAACACTTTATCAAAAACTGGTCTATGATAACCAATTGTGACTTGTTAAAATAATGAAAAATCGAATCTTATTTATTATATGATCCAAAAATTGAAAAAACGTCGGCTTTTCTTGTATGGATCAATACTAATTTTTTTGTACATAAACAAGGTATGTTAAATTTTCCCATATACTTTTAACACCAGAAGGAAACATCGCAGAGCGTATAAAATATATGTTTAAATGATCAGCATGACGAGTTGAGCCGATTTAGTCATGTCCGTCTCTCTGTTTAGATATACGCGAACAACTTTCCTGGAAGATGGAGTCATGTATAGCAGTTCTAGCAAGTGAGAAAAATTCTCTGATCGCCATTTACTTAGGAAAGTGGCCAGCAACGATTTTTTGATACATATGGCTCAAGCAGCTCACAACTTACAGTCTTAGACCAAGTATCCTCTGGATAGTCAAAGAACATCCGTTGAAAGGCGAGTCGAAGTGAGAAGGCGTACCATCCCTACCCAGGGTTGTCCGCTGGGTTTGGGACCCGCCTCCTAAAAACACCCCCAATAGAAACTAATCAACAGCGTTGGACGAGAGACCCTCTTTTAATATACGTAAACTAGTCTCTTAGCTTTTGAGATATCGTTTCGAAATTTTGCACACATAATTTTCATTCCAAGAAGCTGCTCATTTGACGGAGACGCTGATATCGGACCACTATAGGATATAGCTCTCCTACGAACTGAAAGGTCAGAATAAAATGATTATATTGATAGCTATTTCATTTGACGAGATATCTTCACAAAATTTTGACATGGATTATTGTCTTAGACAAAAGTGCAATTTCCAAAGAAATTGTTCAGATCGGAACGCTATAGCATAAAGCTTTCATTCCAAAATATTGCACAAAACTATATTAAGACTATAAGAGCTATATAGAGGAGTTTCAGTTTCCGAACGCAATCTCTCATGGAAACACTTTTCGCGATGTGGTAAACTAGATACATCCAAACAGCCGTACGACGAATCAAAAAACAAATATTAGAACAAAATTAACTTTCTTGACTATAATAATCATTATCTGTAAAATTTCTGTTGAAATTTCCCATATTTAAAATTTTTAGAAAACTAAATCTATACTCGAAAAATTCGAATGAAAACAGCAGTAGCGAAAGTTTAAAAACGAAATGTCTATTCCTGATTACTCCCCCTAGCCAAAGGTTTTTTCATCTATTTCATACTAATGAGCGAAATACCGCAAAAATTTTGGAATGAGGTTATTTATTGATAATTAAACTGTGGAAGAATGAAACTGAGGATTACCAGGAATAGCCATTTCGTCTTAAACTCCTTTAATTTTTTGTTTTTAGGAATTTCCAAGAATATGTTTTAAATTTTTTTTCGGTTCTGTATACGTAATTGATAAACGAGACCGCGTCGTTAGGTTTATTATGTGTAAGACGTAATTAAGAAATTCAGAATTTCAGATTCATTCCATAAAAAATATCCATCGAATAGAGACTCATTGTGAATTTCCACAAATTAGCAACTCTGGTTTTAGTTTCTTCGTATTCTTGGCATATCAGGTTGTTGTCTTAGCTTTAAAAAAGTTCTTTTGTTATGTGTCAAAAATTTCCTCATCATTTAAGTTTAATTTCCTACTGGGTGCCTTAGCAGAATTTTACTACACAGACATTTGCGCAGCAAAAACGCCTCTTATTTTCCAGCTACTCTGGTATTGATGGCTGAATGGATGCTGGTGTGATGCATACGAATGCTCTCGCCAAGCGCTGATAACTCTAGAACAAAGCACAGCCAGCGAAATGGCGCAACAGAAGGAAATAAAAAACAATCAAAAAAGATTGAAAAAACCTGTGAGCAATGAGCAGTGATAAGCACATTTGATGCTAATTATCGGCTAATGAAATAATGAACTGTACATAATTATGAATGTATGTCGTACATATGTATGTAGCACGCAAATCGCCAGCTAAGAGGAGACGCAATACGTAAGCTTTGTTTGGCATGCTGGAACTGGTTCTTGCCGGCAGTCACTGCTTACTACTCGCTCAGCGGTTTCGCAACCAGCTAACGTTTTCTCTGTTTACTTGCCGCTAATGCTTATGCTGTGGCTAATAATTGTGAAGGATGTGCGTGTGACCTCACTCGAGACGACTTTGGCATTATTTTTTTTTTTAGTTTTTTTTTTAATTTTTTCTAATATTTTTCACTAAACCTTTTTTCATTCTTAATTTTTTTCTTTGGATTTTTTTTTAAATATTTTTCTAAATTTTTTTAGTTTTTAAATTTTTTTTTTTTTTTTATTTTTGCTTTAAATAATTTTTCCAATTTCTTTTCTAATCTTTTTTTCTATTTTTTTACTAATTTTTGTTTGCAAATAATTTCTCGGACAATTCGCGACGCAGTTAGTCCACTTGCTGACGTGCGCTTATATTACACTTATCAATGGGTGGAACTGTTTGTAGTGTATTGATTGTGACGCTATCGGCGGCGTACTACAGTTCATGTTTACCCGCGTTGCACATCCATTCATACATATTTACAACGGCTGCAGATGCTGTCAGTTGTGTTTATAAACTAATTACTACGATTTCATATTATTGTTATGCTCCTGATTACTGCAATGGGGCGTTGTAAGATTGTGCCGCTAACGCCACACATTGTAACAAAGCTTATCAGCAGCAAGCTCGCTTCGTACACCCACACATACGCACAACGCACTGTGACTTTTCAAAGAGTTTCGCAAGCGAATCACGTGAAATCCATACTTTTGCGCGCGCCGCACGTACACATTCACGTGTAAAGCGGTTGAACGTTGGAGCGTTGCTTACGGAAGCCGAAGCCAGGCAACCGTAACGAACAATGCAATAACTTTTCTTGATTAAATATAAATATAAAATGTCAATACTTTATTACTTTGATAGTGGCAAATAAGTCTGCCTTTCATATTGCGTGGACTTTAATTAGAACACATAAAACGTGTTATTTCTGTTCTTCTTTCATTACAGATCGATAAGGTTCTAAGTATTTGAGCAAAGAATATATGTATTAACTGTTAGGCAACCATACGCAATAGTTTGCGTATTTCGTAGTAGAGTCGAGTGTTTGGAGCGCTCAGTGGCAACTCGTGCGGTCATTGGCCTTAATATCGTGGATTTAAACCTCCTAGGATCACTAATTTGAAGCATTGTTCCTAATCTAAACCGAGAAAATAATTAAAATTATAGACATTGTTCTTTTTATGAAAGATTTTCAACTTAGCAGGCAGCTTATATTATATTTTGTTATATATTTCTAATAAGACAAAAGTTCTTATAAAATCTTTTAACCATTCTATGGTCATTCAAAAGTACCCCACAACACAAAAGATCGGCCTGATAATTTTTTCTGCACGTAGTGCTTGTTTGCTCTCTTGTGTGCAAAAGCAACAGCGAAATAAGAAAAAACATTAATTTCGGTTGCCCCGAAGCTACAAAGCCCTTCACAAATACAAAATCAGCCTTACAAGAACTACAGCGACCCGATCTGAACAATTACTTCGGAGTCATCATCGCCTTAGGCAATAATCCATAACAAATTTCTTGAAGATAACTTGCCCATACCAGCACTTAATTGAGATCGTTCAGTTTGTAAAGTAGTTTTATGGAATTGAGAGCAGTTTCTTCTCACTATATGTATATAAAAAGTACGTGTCACGTTGTTTGTCCACGATGGACTCCTAAACTACTGCACCGATTTTAACAAAATTTAGCACACTGTGTCCAGTTTGAGGAAACTTAGAAGATAGGATAGTCAAAACAAATCATAAATAAGAAATAAATACAGTGAAAGCTGCATTAAAAGGACGCTCCATTAAATGGACGTGATACTTGTATTAGGCGGACATCTCCATTAAGAGGTTAGGGGTAGTCAGAGGCACGAAAAAATGAGAATTTTCAGCATTTTTTTTTTTGCAATTAAGTCGTGTTGTTTTACAAAAGCAGTAATATGGCATTATTATAGAATGTTTTGACTTGAAGTTACGAAAATTTAAAAAAAAAAAAAATTATTAATTTCCAAAGTTATAGTTCTTTCTGTTGACCCAGTTCCAAAAAAATATACTTGCAGTGACAAGCATATGTCCTTGGAGATTCAACTAAAAACAATCGGACAAAAAAAATTAGTTTTATAAATAGATAAGCTCAGGGACTGATGGCAGGATTTTTTTCTTCAAAAATTAACAAAATGGCGGCCTCTGGAAATTTTTTTCTAAATTTTTGCGGAAAAAATCAACAGTTAATTAGTCTTAAAAATATCAAAATTTTTGAAACAAAAATCCTTCGATCAGCCCCGAGTTTATCATGTATTCTAAAAGCTGTATAATTTTCATTAAAATCTACTGAGAGGTTTTCGATTTACAGTTGTCACCAGTTCAAAAATCATAGTTTTGAGAAAAACGCGTTTAAAGTTTCAAACTAGCGCTTTGAAGTGCCCGAGCTCTCTTTGTTCTTTGTCGAATAACTCAAAAACTAATTATCGGATCAACGTGAAATTTTCAGATAATATTTCTTAAGACATTACACTTAACGAAAATACAAAAAAAAAAATAATAAAAAACATATTGACTGGACAGAAAGGCTTTTTCGTCGGTGTCTGTTTATAGAAGATTACACAGTATACATTTCCATAACTCAAAGTTCTCCATACGAAGGTTTTATTATAGATTATGGAGATGCGAATTAGGAAAGTTCAACTGTAATTATAATTTTCACTAAAATTGCCAAATCTTAAAGGCCACTTTTTCAATGTTTGGTTAGCAGCCATTTGTCAGTTGAATTCTGTAACTTCACCAAGGTTCCTTATTTTGATAAAGAATTTCTTTTTTTAACTAGAATTGACAGATGCTGTTAACGACCTTAATTTCGTTGCCAATGACATTTATATGTATGAACATATGTAAAATTAAACCTCAAGTACAATCTTCTGGATACTTATACCGTCAAACACGGTTTCGCCTTTATTCGTAAATGAAATTTTGACTGTATTGAATAGTATATTATATGAATACAAGTATAAAATGTATACCATAGCAACGCGTGGTCAGATCCACATACATATATATTTTATAGGGTCTCCAACGTTTCTAGTCAGGCTGTATCGTAGCAAACTTATATATACCCTGGTGAAAGATAATGAATATCTTACGAAAGAAAGCATTAATTATGCCAGCTTCTTAATGTTATACCAGCTGTTTGTTCGATTCACCACCATCCAATAGTTTTTATGATTGATTTATAAGCTTCCAGATTTTTGGAGACTTTCGGATATTTTTCTATTGCAAAAATAGTAATTTATATTTTCTCTTGCCTTCATAGAAAGAATGAAAAGTATTGGAGGACGGTCTGCGCAGCATTATCAACAGTTGAGGTTGAAAATTTTCATTTGCTTATTCTTGCTAATGATCTTCCAGTTTCTACAATCAGATGACCAGACTATATGTATTTTGAATTACCTTTCCATATAGCTTAAAGTGTTCAAGATTCCTTAGTTACCAAGAGCCTATTGCCGGTGATGTTACGTTTATAAAACTGTTTGCGGGTCTATGTCGGTGGAAGTTTTCTCCTTTAACTTACTTTTATGAAAGCTCTAAAGTCTTCTAATTCGTAATGTTTTCCCTTAGAAATTGGTGGCAGAGTTTGGTAAGCGAAAAGTAGGCGAGATTTTTTATTTCAAAGTTAATACCTCTGCCCTATTAGCTAACCTTCTATTGGCTTCAGAGCCACCGTAAGTCTCAATAAAACAATAGAAATTCACAGCTTTCCTTGAAAATGCCTTAAAGTGCGAAATTGCTTCCATTTTGGTTTATTTAAAAAAACAAAAATCATTATGACAATGTAAAGTTTAATCGAATTGGACTACGGACGCTCTTGCACAAACTTGTACGTATGTACATATGTACGTGGATGCATACTCGCTTTTCAATATGGATCAAGTACATTTGTATACTCAATATTGAATGTATGTACTTGTGTATATGTTTGAAATGTATTTATATTCTTAGAGGTAATATTGAAATAAATTTATAGTATGTAAAAACATACATTTTTTTTTTGTTTTTATAAACCAAAATAGAAGAAATTAGGCACTTAAAGACATGTTCAAGGAAAGTTGAGAATTTCTATTGTTTTATTGAGACTTTCGGTGGCTCTAAAGCCAATAGAAAGTTAGTTAACAGAAAGAAAGAAACTGGATCTTTCGCCTTTTTTTTGGCTACCCAAAATCTGCCACTAATTGGTAAGGAATAAAAAAGTGTTAATGTCTGATTTCTCTGATTTCATTGATTTCTCTCAATATTTTCCACTCATAAACATATTTATTATATAAATTCACATATCTTATGTAATACACTTATAAGGCGTCCTTAGTCGCTTTCTTGTGGCTCATCTCTCATATAGTACGTCTCGCGCGCCGCTTGGCTCACTCATTGTAGCGCAAATCCTGTAGACGCCTTGTCATATGCACACATGTGTCTATGCAATCCTGTCGTGAGCCGAAACTCTGCCCCGGTATGGTGTGACAGCCGCCCAGCACATACATTTGACAGTCGTTGGTGCGCGAGTCAAAGTAGAAACCTTCGATTTCGATAGTGCAAACACCTTCCGACCTTGGCGGCGGCTGCAGGCAAATGTCTGTGGCGATAGAAAGCAAAGGAATTATAATGCGGTACTAGAACAGTACGGTTCGCTAGAACATAACAAATATGGTGTCATCACCGAAATTGTTATCTTCGCTATATAAAAAAATAATGATTAATTTGATTATGCTTATTTAGAAACCTAAAAAATAGAGCAAAACCCGAAAAGTGTATAGGTTATGGGCTTGTGGACGACGCGTTCAGTATAATAAGATAATGAGCCATTATTGATAACACAATCAACGAAAATTTTGGTTGACAGCAAATAAGAAAAGGTATTTAGAAAATATTGGAACAACAGCAAGCGCTAAGCCGAGCGGAAGGCAGGTAAACGAACGCTCGCGACACAATTATATTCGCGTTGATTAGCTAGCTTTTTGAAAATATATGCTTATATATATGAGAAAATCATATGCATGTACTTAAAGGGTGCTTTTTAGTGGTATAGAGTTCGCATTTTAAATAAATCCCCGAATTTTCGATAAAGATTGTACGCTCGGTATAACTATTTTTACTTTTTCTAATAGCCAGCCTATAGTTAGTTTTTCAGCATAGATTCTGAACTTCAGGTTCCCTCAGCCTGAACCTTGTACTATGAGTATTTTAGCATAGACCTTGAACTTCAAATTCCCTCAGCATGAGCTTTGACTTTTGAGTTCTTTCAGCTTAAACCTTGAACTTTGAGTTTCCTTACTATAAACCTGGAACTTTGTGTTCCTCAGCATAAACCTTGAACTTTAAGCTTCCTCAGCATAAACCTTAACTTTTGAGTCTCCTTACTATAAACTTTGGACTTTGAGTTTCTTCAGTATAAACCTTGAACTTTGAGCTCCACAGCATGCACCTTAAACTCGAGACCTGTGTGGCCAACTGATAAAACCATTTTTTGATTTAGTTCGGTCCACAAAAATCGATGGTTTTGCTCACTGTAAGACTTATTTACCTATCCGATTGCACTTAGTGTTAAATTTTGACTTCAGAAACCAAAAAGTCGGAAATTGTTTATTTGCAGAGGTCACTATTGTCAGTAACAGTGGTCCCATCCTCTATAAGTCTCAACATGCAAACCTCACAGATCAGCATTTTCTGGCTGTAAGAAAGTCTAAAAGTACCTAAAGATACAGACTGTTCGGTCACTAAATATGTCTGTTTTGATTATTTATGGAACTCGTAAAAGTAGAAAAAATGTCGGAAAACTGATATGTGCACCTTGATCCGTATAGTTTGTCTCGTGGGAAGACGAGCTTTGGAAGTAAATTTCCAGCATTTTCAATTATTATTCTACTGAAAATCTGTTCATAATAATTTTCCAGAGTAGCCATCACATAAATGTCCAACACAAATGCGGTCTTCAACAACTAGAAAACATTAAATCTAAAAGAACACCCTTTAAGTAGCGCTTAATACATAAGTCAACCGGGAAAAAGCGACGCTCGTGCGGGAATAGTGTAAATTATTCCATATTTTATTCTATTTTATTTTATTTTTGTTGTTATAAACTCTAATCACGCCCATTTTTCACCGAGTTGCACTCACATACACATACATACACATATATATATATATATATACATATATATGTTTTGAAACACCTTTCCAAACACATTTTTCTACTCACTTGGCCGTCCGCGCGATCTAGCCGCCACAGCGCTCACAAACAACAGCAAAATGCCAAGCAAAACAAAGCGACGCACTTCCATTGCAACGATATATATATAATATGTGAGTACTCAACACCCGCCGCGACTCGACTCTTGTCGCATTCAACGAACACAACCCAACAATGCCGCAAGTTACTTGGGAAGCCGCTACTGCCTCCGCAATTCGTTGGCGAGTAACGCAGGCAGCGACGGCGGGTAGTGGGCACACTTGCACTATCGCAATTGACGGTTGATATCAATACACCGCTTGGCGCTCAGCGCGCTCTGAGATGGCGCAGTGATGCTGAAAACTATGCTTAATAATAACGAAAGCAATTTATAAGAATTAAAGCAACAATAATGCGTAAATATTATTAAATAAGAAGCACATTGAGCGTGTGGCGATAGCTTTACTAGGGTGACCGCATATATTTTGAGAGCAATGTATTTGAGAGGATTGCTTATTTCTTTCTTTGTGACTTTCCCTACAATATTTCTAGAGGACATACTGATAGGCTTTAAGGTTGATGACCTACAATTTGACTGTCTCTCCGACTTTTTCAACTGCCTCCTATTACAATTTGTTCTGGAGATCTCAGTGCATATCGTCCTCGACCATATATAAAACTGGGTACGATATGAAGGCACCACTGCTATGGAAACAGAATACAAAATCATCTTCTTCGGTATGAGGCAGAGATATAACTTAAACTTCATCTTGACTTTCCATTTGCTGGATCTCGAACTACTAGTTGAGGACAAAGTCGTCCACATAGTTCAAGAACGCAGAGTATAGAGTTTACACCCAATTTTATAGCAAAAAAGTAGCTAAGAAGTCATAACTAAGAGGAATATATAATTTGAAAATATACGCTTCTTCACAAGTCAAAGCGTTGCACAGCAAGTTGATGGAAGTTGAAAGAACGCGCTCATTTGAATTCTTGTCCGCACGCTCCGCGTAGCAGGCATGTTTCTCTTGCTAGTGTTGCTTTTTATTCATATTTATATACACATGTATATACTATATAACATAAATATATGTATGTATATACTGATAAGGCTGCTGAAGAAAGTCTAAGGCTTGAAACGCGCAACGGCTTGCCATTTAATTCGTTAGCAACGTACATTTCACTATTATTTTATATAAATATACTCGTATGTATATTTGCATCTACAAGCATACTTGCATAGATACTGTTAATGACAAGGCATAGCCTCGCTTATAATCATTATGCTCTCCGACAATTCCTATCAACTACTATGAGCTTGTATATGCTTCTTTGTTTGTGTATGTGTGTAGCGTAGTGAGTTGACAAATGTTGTTGCTGCCACAAGCATTGCGATTGTTGCTACTTATTTTGTTTGTTTTTTCTTTATTTTGAATTATTTGATAGGTCTACTTTAAAAAATAATATACTAAAATTAGCTTTCTAAATTTTAGTTCAATCGACTCAATCACTTTGTAACTTCTGTGCTATTTTTTTTCTTCTCAAGCTTATTTTATAGTATATTTATGTTAAAATATTTAAAATTTATTTTAATAATTATTTATAAGTACTTTCGATTATAACAAACAAGTAAAATTCCATAAAATACATTTTCGCATTTATTTTTCTCTATCATTTCAGAAGCCACTACTACAATCACCAATAATATTTATTATAAATTTGTAAATATATTGTAAATCTTTAAATAATATGCATTTATATCAACAAATAAACTTAATTTACACAAATACCTATGTATTTCACTGATTTCTTTAATAAAAATGCAAAAAAATCGAAAAAAAAATCCCTAAGCATTGAGTTTTGTACTGTACCAATGCAAATTGTAGTACTGGCTAGTTGAAACATCCGGCGCCTGAAAGTATGCAACGAATTTAGGCAACATGCGGCACATTGTGCACTTTTAACTTCCGCTGGGCGGCGACAGCCACTTGCTGCCGTTTATGGGCGCCTGGTGAAAATCCGAGATTTTCGATGTTGGCAAAAATCCGACAACGTCACGTGTGATCTAATACACTGATGATCACGTCACAGGCTCATATCACATGATGTGTTGATGTGATGTGGTTTAAAAAAAATCGCACGTTCACCACATGACGTCGCGTCACATCACAAGAACAGAATATTGCATCATGCGAACGTGGTATCACATCACTTGGTCATCATATGATATCACATCACTTAAGTATCAAACGATGTCACATCACTTGCATCACGCGAACGTGATGTCACATCACTTGACCATCACATGACGTCACATCACTTGGACATCACATGTTGGGAAAACGCATTTTCTTGGCATTTCAAAGCATTTTACACAAATAATACGCATTTTTTATTTTTTGAATGTAAAATTTATTGTATTTTTAAACAAAATGCTTAGCTATAAGACACACACATACAACCTATTAATTATTTGTGTATTTTGTTAAAAATCACGTATATAGTTTCACAGTGTTAAAATTAAAAAGATAAAATTGTTATTTTACAAATAATTTAGTTTATGGTTAAAAAATTTATTTTAAATTATGCAGTTATTAGTAACTGCCGCCGGCAGCAGTCGCTACAGCAGCTCGTGCATGTGTATGTCTTTGCGCACGGCGTTGTTGAAACCCTCCTTGTAGCGATACCAAATGGGACTTTTGACAATTGCATCGGTTTTACCTGGAATAAAAAACATAAATGAAACGAATTATTAGAAAATAAATAAATAATTAATAAATAAGTATAAGTAAATAATGAATTAATGAAGTAATTAAAAGAAAAATTGTTAAACTTAAAAAAATAGCAGAAAATAGCCACTACTAACCAATCATTAGCAAGAATGAGGGTAAAAGAATACAAGAAAAATATATACTAAAGAATATTGGCAAAACTTACAATCTTCACGAGGTCCTCCGACTGTTCGGTGCTGTATGCGGCCAAAGAAATCCTTGGAAATCACCTGGAATAACGTAACGAATATAATTATTGTGAATATATACGAATATTCAGGTACAGTTAGGAGCAAAATATATGCAATCGGTTTAATAACTTATTTATCCCTAAAAGGTAACTGTTAGTTTATGTATACCATCTGGGTTTATATCCAAACCAAACTACTGAGATCAAGTCTTCCTAGAGAAAGATCCTCTAAAGTTAAACTACAACGAAAGTAAGACAAACTGTTCTGACAATGCGGGAAAAGAATGTGAGATGAAACCTGATACCCGATTAAATCAAGAACTACTAAATTAATATCCAAATGTCAGATGCCAGGCATAACTCACTCTAAATAAAAAATTCGACTCAAATTAATATTATTTGAGGTTCACTAATATAAGATCAGAATTTTTACCGAAGGAGCCCAGAAATATATTTTTGAAGCGGTTGAGAATATCCCACTTAGATCCTTGAAATTTTAGACTTTGAACGTATGAAAAGACCAGCTCACGGTTTTTCACCAAAATCACCAATCATAAGGAGCTAAGCACCTTTCCGTTCCCATGATAGATGGGTATAACAGGCCGACAAAGCAGCATTACTCAAAATATTCAGGTAATGTTTACCGCAGCTGCAACAACAACACAGGTAACTACAATCAATTACAGCTAAGCAGGTAACTACTATCGGGATCTGAACATAAATCCATCTCCTGCCAAATTTACAACCACTCTACATGCATTCTTCAATAATCTTAGAAGCTACCCATCAATAAATTGGCATATTGCATACAAAATGCATTCCACTAACACATTGCTTTGCAAAACCGTTCGTGCAACCTATTTGACATGCAAATGTTAAGCTGAATTTCGCCTTAATGAACAACTCACTCCTACAAGTACATAGAAGCATTGCAAGTCTGCGCACTTTTCGGTTATGCATACGAAATAGATCGCCGAAGATAATAACCGGAATGCGGCGAGTTATTACATCTACATAACTACGACGAACTTCATTCGACTCTACTTTACTGAATATTAGCTTTTGGTGTGTTACTTACGTCTTTCTTGGCATTTGCATTTTTATTTTCGATTTGCTTGGCCTTTAGACGTTGCAAATGATTTGGTAGATTTTTCGTGGCGTTCTTATCGGCTGCTGAGGCGTTATTGGTGGCCGACTTGCCGCTCGTTTCAGCGCCTAAACGCGGCGTGGAGCGTCTTATGCGCTCCAGTTCCACTTCACGTGCCACCAGCTGTCGACTGAAGTAGTTCAATGCGATGCCAGGATAGCCTGTGGAGAAAGGGAAAATAATGTAAACGATAAATAAAAAAAATATTGATAATTTTGTAATTAAATCCTTTCGAACAATGATTTTTATAAATTTGTAAAGTTAGGTTAGATTTTGTTTAATTGATATTGACTGGTGCTTGATTTATGTATTGGAAAATGAAATAATCGTATGGAATCTAAAATTATACTATATGAAAAGTACGCATACGTTCGTCAGGATAATATTATATGCCGAATTTCGTTAAATCGGTCGAGCAGGCCATCAGATATACGTTTTCAGCTAAATGTGGGCGGCGCCATGACCATCGTCAAACTTAGACAAAGGCTCTAATGGAACATTGTTTTATGATATCGGATATAAAATTTTATGCATTTTTTATTGATTTGTCGCATTTTTAGTCGTTTTTTAGAGGTTATGTACAGTGAGAATTTTCAAAAAATCGATTTTTTTTTTAATTTTATTTCCTTAATGTACATATGTTTAAGAATTCATACCGAAAATTTCATATCGTTCCGATTAATATTTTCGAATTTACACGCAAATTTGAAAAGGCGTTTCAGAGTGCTTGGAAGTACAGTTCCAAACTTAAAACGCGTTTTTCTCAAAATGGTGTTTTCAAAGTCGATTTTAATACGATATATTTTTAGTAATTAGTCGAAATTTTTTTTTCACCGATAAATATTAAAAATTAAAACTAAAAATCGATTTTCAGTTTTGTGTAATCGAAATTTTGGTCGAAAATCGATTTTTTTTTTTTGGGAAACCGCCATTTTGTCAAAAAATTTTATTTGCTTTACTAGATTTAATATTACCTTAACGAAATGTGTTTGGTTTTTTAATATCAGAGGATCCAGTTCAGAGATATACTAGTCACCGCAAACGTGTTTTTGAGAAAATTTTTACTAATACTAAATCTTAAAATCATAAAATACAGTTACAATACAAAGATACCATAATATGTGTACACATTTTTGGAACAAAAAATTTAAAAGTTTTCTCAGCTTTTTTCGGCCTTTGGCTGTAAATAACCCTTTAACAAAACCATTATATGTATGGGGAGTGAGCGGGATCAGCATCCGATTTTACCTATTTTCACGTTATCGTAAGGAGAATTGAAAACATTTGTTCTGTGCGAATTTGGGTGATAAAACTGTATTATTTCGGAATGTACCTACATATGTATATACGTTAAACTCATTCGGGGGCGAGCCACGATCACTTTTGAAAATCCAAAAATACCAAAATTCATTAAGATATCTATCTTAATTTTTAATCAAGTTTTAGCTTGCATGGACATACGAACGACACTTCGTAGGTTAGTTCGTTTTGCCTTTCTTTCTACAAACAACAAAGTTACGAAACTACATACGTTTTCCAATACTGGTCATTCAATATGGCCAGCTTCATTCAGCTATCAAGTGCGTATTGCTTTGTTAGTATTGTATTATTTAGTCTCAAATTTGCTTTCTAATGAAGACGATGTCGCGCGTGTATTTAGAATATATTATAAATGCGCAAACAAAGTGGAAAAGAATATAAAGAGAGAAAAGTGCAATATAAATTACCTGGGAACTGTGCTAAAGCATCTAAATCCGGCTCCATCTGATAGACATAAGAACCTTCTGCAGATTTCACTTGCGTATAGGTCAAACCAAGATCGGCCATAACTGTAACGGTGTGATAAAGATCATCGCGTTCTCTGAAAACAGAAAAAAATATAAACTAATAAGAAAAAGTGATTTAAAAAATAAACAAAAATAATAAATAGTTTGTAAAATTAAAAAAAAAAAAAAAACAAAAATAAAATAATTAATATAAAACTTTAATAAAAAATTAGTGAACTAAATATAATAATTATACCAGTGATTTTAAATTTCAATTCTTCGAAAATTAAACAAATATCTTAAACAAAATTATGGAATTACATATGTACATAAATAAATTACAAAACAAAAAAATTAAATTAAACTTTATTAATTAAAAATTAAAAAAAAAAGTTAATTAAAAATTAAAAAAAAATTAATTTAATTAAATTAAAAATTAATTAAATTAAACATAATTAATTAAAACTATAAAAATTAATAATACTGCTCAACAAATCTGAAAAAAGAAAAATTTCGTTGCGCTAAGTCGTCTGTGTCCTGGTTACGAGTTCAAAAATTTGTCAACACTATTTTAGCAACCTAAAATTAGCAAGAAACAACTTCCAACATCAAAATGATTGGAAACTAGTGTATTTAATTGGAAAAAAAAATTAATAAAATAAAAAAAAATTATTACCAAAATTAAATTACTTAATTATAATAAAAATAAATAAATTTAAATCGAGAGAAAAAATAAAATGTAAGCTAAAAATTAAATTAATTAATTAAAATTAAAAGAAAAAAATTAATTAGTGTAATTAATTATGAAAAATGTATTTTAATAAACAAAATGTAATTTAATTTTTAAATCAAGAGAAAAGAAATAGAATTTAATCTAAAAATTAATTACTTGATTAAAATAAAAAAAAATTGATTAAAATTAAAAAAAAAATTAATTAAAATTAAAAAAAATAATTAATAAAAAATTTAAAAAAAAATCAATCAAAAATAAAAAAAAATAATATAAAACAAATAAAATAAACAAATCTAAAAAACGACACGTGGGCCGGTCATTTAAATGATATTTATCTATTAAATACAATATTGTATGTATGTTTGTGGGTGTATGTGCTCACCTTTGAGACAGCAATTGCACAGCCACCGAACGAAATTGTGGTGACAAAATGCGCTTGAGCAACGGCACAGTGTCCACCAGAATGACATGACCCTGTCCGAGACCATTCATGCCCGTTGTGATACCCTTGCGGAAAGCCTGAAAAATGTTGCTTTGTGTGGTGCTCTTCTGTCTGAACTGTAAATAAACAACAAAGAAAGAAAAAATATAAATAAAAAAAAAAATTCATGCTCTCTATATACAAAAAGTAGAAGAGTTATGTTATGTAAGTGAAAGGAGCACAAAGTTCATCAGTGATGTATTTATGGGCGAGTATAAAAGAGAAAAATTAATAGCGACCACAAAGTGCAATTTAAAGTAGGCCCGAGCACAAAATCAAGCCTTACAAGTAGCCAAGTAACATTTCGAAATTGTGGCGGCGCAGTTGGCGCAATTTTGTTAATTGCCAAATACATTTTTTATTTACATACTTATGTATGTGGCTGATGTATGGCGCACAAAGAGACACGAGAAGCCAGGCGTCCAAGCCGAAGAGTGCTTGCTAATCGCAGCTAAACGCCTACTTATGGGCAGTTAATAAGGCAGCAACAGCACACAGACACATAAAACTACATAAACAGGTGAGTAGAACTTTTCAAAGTAGGCATAAATGCGAGTGTGTGTGTTCATGTTTGCATGGACTGCATGAATATGGAATTAAGTCATAAGCTTCAAACACTTTTGCATTTCTAAAGCGCTTGCTGCACACACAAAAGCGGTGTAAACAAGCGCACGGGCACAATTGGCCAGATAAAAGGTTAAATGCTTGTTGTTGCACTTATTCATTTCATTTTCGCAATTTTTGCATTTTTTTCATCACATAATTTTCTGCTTGCATCCTTTGAGTGGAAAAGATTTGCAAAGCGCTGCTGTATTTTGCCTTAAGGCTACACCACCGTGCAACCAATTCATCTTAGTACAGCTACTCCCCTACTCCACTTCACTCCGTCCGTCCATCGGACCGTCATTAATCTGGTGATTGCATTTAGAGTGTATAATAAAAATTACTTATTTCCTGATTGCCTGATTATTCGCTGTTGCAAAGGCGTTTTAACTGCGTGGCTTAAAAAAAATAAACAAACAAGAACAATTTGATTCAATCTCCTTTAGAAAAAGCCTGCAACGTCTGACCTGCTTGTCGAGCATGGCAATATTTGACCAAAAACAACAATAATA
>JBAWJQ010001118.1:0-73510 GCA_037783105.1 Bactrocera zonata | reverse complement strand
TTAATAGTCTTCGGTTCTATAGAGCTGGCAACACTATGCTTTGCATAAATTATAAGGCCCCGTTTATTTCGGTTGCTTGTCTCAGTGCTATCTATCCTCAGCTCGTTTATAAGAGTAAATCCTGGTATCTCAAAATGTTCAACAGGAATGCTCCAGGTTTCTACGAAGCATAAAATATCTGAAGAAAGCAGCAGACAGTCGCCTTTTATATCGTTAATGTGAGCGTGAAGACTCTGAACATTATGAAATAAAATTTGAAGTGCTGATGATCGAGAAATCATAAAATTGAAACTTGTAATCAGGGCTTTAGATGTGCTCAATTCCATCATTTCCCTAAATACTGGATCCGATTCAGAAAATTTATTAGGAGGAATAAAATTTCCGACAATAAAGAGACCTACTGCCGTAGTAGCTCGACTGCAAGCGACATATATCGAAGCTCTAGGCATTCTGGGTCGAGTATGAACGACAACTTTATTATATGTAGCACCCTGACTTTTGCGAATAGTTATTCCCTTAGCTGGAACAACTGGAAACTGATTTCTTTCAATTATAATTTGCTCATTTCTTTTATATTGAAAAGATCTAATAACTTTTTCATTTGGGGTCCAAGAACTTTCTATAGGATGAGGCTTTTTTGATCGAGCTATCAAACCAACAGAAGGTTCCAAGAATTTAATCCAAAGAATTACTGGATAATCAATTTGCATCAAGTTGCCCCATTAACTAAACCATCAGATTTGTTTATATTCACTGTAATCATGTATTTTGCAGTGGTTTTTAGTGTCAACTCATAAGGAAGTCCCTGTGTTTCAGAAGTTTTGAAAAGTTGAACTCTTTCCAAAATATTCCCTTGTTGATCACCTATACCCATTCCTCTTACAGAGTCTTTGGCAGTTGAAGAAATAGCTTCAGTTGTAATTCGACTGAGCTTAAGGGCATTGAAATTATTTGTCTCTTCGTTTGACCAAAATAAATGGATCGCATCATCGGGGACTTCTTCAGAATTAACTACCCGAGTTTGAATTAATGATATATCATCATTTGTCATAGTGCCAGATGCCATACGGTTTAACGCAATAGTAAAAGCTTGATCGTCCCTTTGTCTCATTATTTCTGTTAATTCAAAATATCTGAACAAGTTCCACAAAGGAGAACCAACTAAAGTGCTGTAAGCAATTTTAGGGTTAGAAGAAAATATCCACCTATCTCCAACAGGTGGGAGTTGCTTCAAATCTCCAAACACTATAATCGGTATGCCACCGAATGGGTTGTTCGTTTTAAAAATTTGTTTAAGCCTAGCATCAACATAGCTAAACATTCGAGCGCCCACCATTGATATTTCATCAATTATGATTAGTTTTAAATCAGCAAGTTTGGAATACAAAGAGTTAACTATGTCACTGCTTAGGGGCCTCAACTCTCTATTCAGCTGATTTACAGGAAGAGAAAATACTGAGTGAAGTGTCAGTCCACCTATCCCGAATGCAGCTTTACCCGTAGGTGCACAAAGGAGAACTTTTAAAGAACTTGGGTTGGATCCAGGTGTAGAATTGAAGCGATGGTTAAGAGCTTGATATATTGCAGATATCAAACGACTTTTTCCAACACCTGCTCCGCCCCCAATGAATTCATAAAATGGTCGACTTGTTTTAATCTGATGCATCAAATGAGTCAAGTATGTTCTTTGTTTAATATTTAAACCTTGAACTAGAGAAAATAATTCCTCAACCGAAATTAAGGGGGTAGTTTAATAAGCCTAATATTGCAATCAGATTCAGTACCATTATCTGTTGTATGTTCGCCATGCAAATCCAGCAAATTAATATTAGGGCTTATTTCTGGAAGTGCTAACACCCGAAACTCATTTTCCACAACAGGTAGTTCATTTTGCACAGCTTCTTCTAAGTCTGTCTCATTATAAAGACTTTCTAAGACATTTTCCAGTTCTCTTTGATCAAAAACATCATATTTTTTCGATTTCCCTCAATTAAAATACGGTGAGTTATACAAGTTAGCTCATTATCATTTTCAATAAGATCTTGCTGTTCATTCCGCCATGGATAGAAAAGCATTACCATTTCGCGGAAATACTCAACTTTGGTCACATCAGGACTAAACCTTCTGTACCGAATAATAATTGGTTTGGTACGTTTTTTAACAAAACCGCTACCGTCTCTAAGTGCAATGGCTACTCCAATATCTGGTACGTTATTATCTTCCCTCTCTTCTTCTTCGTGATCACTGTCTTGTACTATTCTATTGGATTTCACAAATTTAAACAAAGATGCAAAATCTGCTAAGCAAACAGTTTCTAACTGATCGGGCCGCTGCACATAACGGTCTAAAATACCAGCTAAAAATATTTCAGTAGAATCTGAAGGAAGGTTCTGAAGTTCCGCCCTAGGTTTTACCATTCGAACACGTTCCTCCGGTCGTGAGGTATTTATAAATATTTCTCCATTACTAGCTTCCGAAAGATGAAGCCCAATGCAGCAATAAACAGCTTCTTGTGCAGATATTTCCGTGCCTGATATAAATTTATGACCTATATGTTGAAGTTTTTGCTTTATTGTATAATTTCCGGCATTTACTTCTGATATAGATTCATTTAAGAGCCTAGAAACTCCTCTGTTCGATTTGTTAATATAATTAATTATATAGGAACAGCTTGCATATGCATCCAGTATATATTGGATATCCATATTAGCCCTATGGAGTTCCAAAATAAGAGGATTATAAGCATTTATAAATCGATTCCATGTTTTCTACAGGAATATTGTCTTTTCAGAAAAATTTTAGGTTTCGATAAGCTTGATCTCAGAGCTAGCAAATAGTCATCAAAAGACATGTTTATTCTATTATCGCTCAAGAAATATTCAAAATTATCTAAATTCGATATATCTTCAGTAGTCAGAGTTGAATTTAAAACATTTTGAATTCTAGAAAAGTTTTCCTTATGCCTTTCCAAATCTTGGGTTGTGTCTGGAAAAGGAAGCAATATTTGTGTGCAAGGCATTGGTGGATAAGGTATACCAAAACGACAAATTGTTGTCCTCTTATTTCTCTAGTACACGACCGACTGTGATTATGCTTTTGATAATCTAAATAATGTTCCAAGTGGCTTACTGAACCATCTGTTGAAACATAAGTGTCAATGAAATCAATGACTTCGGAGAATGTCTCAGGATTTTGAAGGTTGATCTTGGGAGCATTATTAAGCCAATACATCCATGTATATGCGGAGAACCTCTCTGTTGAAACTCTACTCTCCAGTAATAGTTTTTTACTAAATGCGTTCCAAAAATGCCGGTATTATCTTTAAAAAGTTTAAGGATTTGCCGGTAGCGGTAATCAAAATATCTGGCACAAGTAACCGCATCTGAGCGGATTAATCGATATCTATCTTGGGTTGATAAAATGTTGGCTTCTTCTTGTGAAATATCTTTTGAATCAACAGTTTTCGACAGAATAACCAACAGCTCAACCCACTGAGATTCAGCAGCCGATAGAGTTATGAAAAAGGTTGGAAGCCTAAATTCGCGAATCATTGCAAATGCTTTTTTTTCTCAGCTTCCCAGTGAGCAGGAGAGGATCTAACACCTTTCAAAACTTTGTAACCGTCATCATGTTGAATCAAGTTTTGAACAAAGTTTTCATTTAATACATTTTGCGCCGTAACGCGGTTAGAACCTGAAAACTTTCGAAGGCAAATGGATGTACTATTCTTAATTTGCAGTAATTCTAATTATTTATAGTCGTAGAACAACTTTGGAATGGTACACGCTCTGCGGTCAAAGCGGCGAATTTCGGAACGTACTATCTTACTATATGTTTCAGAGCATGTACGTTTCTGCCCAACGTATATTGTTCCAAATGACAATTCTTCCGAATTATTATCTTGAACTATGTCAATTGGCCTTTGCCCTTCCCCTGGCGCTATAACTAAACGGTTATATTCCATGTTTTCTACAGGAATATTATCTAAAAGAGTCTCTTGACCACCTGGGTTCAGTTCTGCAGGTACAGGTGCTATGGGAATGGCTGAGTGATTATTATGGGAAGTCTGTTCCTCATAAAGAGATTGAACCAATCTATCATCTTCAGCAGATGCAACAAAGGGAACTTCTTCTTGGTTATTAAAGCCTGAAATCCAATTCTCATTTATGTGTATATTATGCTCACGATACAGAGGAGTATTCACTAAGAATCGCAAAGCTTCCATAACCTTCGCAGGCCGTATGGTATCAGTCATATAATCATGATTGTATTCCATACGTCTTCTTAAGTGAATTTGTATCACATGAGTTTGATCAAAAGTCCTCGGTAGAGATGTCACAACATTATCAACAGAAATAGGTATATTGACAACGGCACCTTTAATCGAACTTCGGCCTTGATAACCCAAAGGACGAATGGTCATAAAAGGCAATCGAGGCATTATTAGCCTTTCTTCAATAGGGGTTAAATTTTTTAAACAATCCGGTATATCCGGAAAGTCTGGACCATTTAACAAACATATTTTTGGTATGTTATTTTTGGCAATCCCATTTTTGCAAGTTAAGCAAAAATTGTAGTTTCCAACTTCAGAAGGAAACTTTTGCTTTAAAAAGAAAGCAGATGTAGCATCTGGGTGAACTTGAGCTATAGTTCTGAAATTTAACTTGCGAACTTGATGTGGAAACCATAGTCCCCCACAGCAAATACATATTTCGGTGGGACCTTTCTTTATATTTTCAAAATAAATACTTCGAAAATCTCTTGAAATGCCACCATTTGCAAAAATATCAGAGACATTATTTTCTCTGTTTAATATATTTCGTTGGGACTGCCTTTCGTTTTGAATTTGCCTATTTGCCAAGTTTTCTCTATGAATACGGACCTGATTTTGTTGTTGACGTCTCTGATTTAAAATTTGTTCCCTTGCACCCCTCCTGATAAGCTGTCGTCGTTGCGTTTCTCTATAACGTTCCTCTCTCCTTGTTTCAGGATTTCTTCTTGAACGTTCTCTTTGCATTTGATCACGTATGCGCTCTAAATGTCTATAGTTAGGATTTCTTCTAAGTTCTCGGTGTACTACGGTATTATGAGACTGCTCGTTTGAGCGAATAATAGGGTTTTGGCGTCGAATTCTATGTTGCCTTGAATTTCTACTTTGTTCAGCAGACCGAAGATCTGGGTTCTCCCGCCGGGTCCTATGTTCTTGGGTGTTCCTACTTTGCTCTTCAGAGCGAAATTGAGGATTTTCCCGCCGAGACCTATGCTGAACAGTATTTATACTTTGCTCAGCAGACCTAAGCTCTGGGTTTTCCCGCCGAGACCTATGCTGAACAGTATTTATACTTTGCTCAGAAGACCGAAGCTCTGGGTTTTCCCGCCGATATCTATGTTCTCGGGTATTCCTACTTTGCTCTTCAGAGCGAAATTGAGGATTTTGTCGCCGGGTTCTATGCTGATTGGTATCTATGATTTGTTCAGCTGACCTTATTTCGGGATCTTCCCGCCGAGACCTATGCTGAACAGTATTTATACTTTGCTCAGCAGACCGAAGATCTGGGTTCTCCCGCCGGGACCTATGTTCTCGGGTATTTCTACTTTGCTCTTCAGAGCGAAATTGGGGATTTTCCCGCCGAGACCTATGCCGAACAGTATTTATACTTTGCTCAGAAGACCGAAGCTCTGGGTTTTCCCGCCGAGACCTATGTTCTCGGGTATTCCTACTTTGCTCTTCAGAGCGAAATTGAGGATTTTGTCGCCGGGTTCTATGCTGATTAGTATCTATGATTTGTTCAGCTAACTTTATTTCGGGATTTTCGCGCCGAGACCTATGCTGAACAGAATTTATACTTTGCTCAGCAGACCGAACCTCTTGATTTTGTCGCCCTGTCCTATGTTGAACTGTATTGGTACTTCGTTCTGACAGGCGGACTTCTGGATCTAATCTGCGATTAACATGGCTTTGAGTATTATGTGATTGCTCACTAACTCTATATAAGGAGTTAGCCCGAAGAATCTGCATACGTCTTCTTTTTTTCAAATCGACTTTGTACAACAGATCTTTTATTTAATCTAGGCATAATTTCTTAAAATTAAATCTTACTAAAGAAAATAAATAATTTAGTCTTAATCTATTAAAAGAAGTGTGTATATACTTTTTGATTTTTCTTCCGAATGACTCCTGTGTTCTCTTTTTAGGGTAACTTGCTGGTCTTCTTTCAGTCTTCTTTTCAAGTGGATGTTGATATAGTTTCGTTGTATATTTTATTATATTGATATGATTGATGATGCACTACTATGGTAAATTTTCACTTAATTAATTAAAACTTCAGCTAAAAATGTAGACTTTACTACTCAAATTATTTAGTGTAACTGAAAGTATAAACATCTAGCATAATATATATATATTGTATTATACATATATAGTACATACAAATATATATATCTTAGAAATTAGTAATTTTCTTAATAGCCTTGAAAGTATTTACACGGAAAACTCCTACGTAAATTGCGTTTTTTAATTCTTTCTGAAACAAAGGAGTTCATCTTCCGCAAATGTTCGCTCGCGAAGGCTAAACTAGGTAGAAACTTTGTGAGAACAATTTTTAAGTATACCATATATCAAGGTTGAAAGTTTGAGTTGTTATGAATAGACTTTTGTTTTAAAATTATTTAATACATTTAAGTAAGGGATGTTCAGCCAAATACATTGACAACAATTTTAAAGAATAAATACTAATTCCCATTAAATATATATGCTAAATATTGTAAATTATTACGTCTATGTACACATCTGTGTCTTAATACCAAAACCTTCCATAAGCTATCTATAGTGCTTTGTAAATCGCTATTTTTTTCCCAAAAACCAAATTAAAATAATTAATAATAATTTCAATTTAATTTGACTGAGGTTGAAGATTAGCTCAGTTTATCATTTAAGCGTCGCATTTGGTCCATCTGAAAGCAGGTTTTCTAATTGCATGCCTTTGATACTAGACTACTATTAATTTACGTTAGTATATCTTACTGATTTTCAAATATAGTTGAATTTTACATGCGCCTAAAAAATTTAATGTATAATATATTCTTATTATATTTTAAAGATATCTTAGGAAGTACGCAATATATTCGGCGTAAAGTAAAAAGTAAAGGCAGAAATCGTGTTGTTACATATGTATATGGGGGCCAACACGTTGACTAAAGTATGAACATATTTCCATGCAAATTTATTAAGGTAATTCAAAATTTGACCAATATATTCGGCACAAAGTCCACTAGAATTGTGAAAATCAAATAAGAGGTATGTGGGGAAAGAAGAAATATTGGCTTGATCTTGCCCATTTTTGGCACAGACGAACACTGTTGGAAGGACACATCTCCGATGAATATGTTTAGAATATCTGAGATATTTACCGATATTTTCAATAGAACGGTCTGATTTCGGTGATTTTTATTCGGGCTATGCTACACTAGAAATACAGTATTTGTGCAAAGTTTTGGTCCGTTATCTTCACTGGTGTTGAACTCATATACTATAACGTGAACGAATCAGATGGACTTCAAAATTATGGTATATGGAAAGTAGGCGTGGTTGTGAATATATTTCGCCCAATTTCGAACCATAGACGGAAATGGTTCGAACCGAATTTCGCTGAATTTGGTAGAGTAGTTTCTGAGATATGGTTTTAGACCCATAAGTGGCGGAGACACGCCTATTTTAAATTTGAATGTAACCCCTCTGTATCATCTTTGCCATGAAATTTAAGGTTTATTGTGTTTTTCCTTACAAAATTAAAGCATTTTTAGTAGATTTCTACATAACATTTGTATGGCAGGTGGGCGTGGTTATAATTCGATTTCCTCCGTTTTAAGATAGTACCTTCAAGAAATTACTTCTGAAAGTTTCGTTAATATAGCTTTAGTAGTTTACGAGATATCTGCAAAAACTTAGTAACGGCGGGACCATGCCCATTTTTGCAAAAAAAAATACATCCAAATATGACCCTTCCCAGTGCGATCCTTTGTACCAAATTTTACTTTCATATCTTTATTTATGGCTTAGTTATAGCTCTATATAAGTTTTCGGTTATCGCCATTTTGTGGGCGTGGCAGTGCTCCAATTTCGCCCATTTTCGAACTTAACCTTCTTATGGTGCCACCAAATACGTGTACCAAGTTTCATCAAGATATCTCAATTTTTACTCAAGTTACAGCTTGCACGGACGGACAGACAGACATCCGGATTTCAACTCTACTCGTCACCCTGATCGCTTTGGTATATGTAACCATATATCTGATGATATATACCGTTATTAGCAACTTTATTGCGATAGTATAAAACTGATGCCCTCTGAATTACATGGTTTAGGTTAGGTTAGGCACTGAGTTCTTCGTGTTCGATATCAGGGATCTTGAAAAGTTATAGTCCGATCACGACAATTTTTCCACAAGGGATACCTCAGCTCAAATACCATATTTGTGTAAAGTTTTATTCCGCTATCATCATTGGTTCCTAATGTATATATTATACAGAGAAGGCATCAGATGGAATTCAAAATAGCGTTATATTGGAAGAAGGCGTGGTTGTGAACCGATTTCACCCATATTTTGTACATGTGTTAAGAAAATATTATATACCGAATTTCATTGAAATCGGTGCAGTACTTCCTGAGATATGGTTTTTGGTCCATAAGTGGGCGAGGCCACGCCCATTTTCAATTTTTAAAACAAGCCTGGATGCAGCTTCCTTCTGCCATTTCTTCCGTAAAATTTTGTGTTTCTGACGTTTTTTGTTAGTCGGTTGACGCACTTTTAGTGATTTTCAACACAACCTTTGTATGGGAGGTGGGTGTGGTTATTATCCGATTTCTTCCATTTTTGAACTGTATATGTAAACGTTTCTGTAGAGTTTGGTTGACATAGCTATAGTAGTTTCCGAGATATGTACAAAAAACTTTGTAGGGGGCGGGGTCACGGCCACTTTTCCAAAAAAATCACCTCAAAATATGCCCCTTCCTAATGCAATCCTTTGTACCAAATTTCACTTTAAAATCTTTATTTATGGCTTAGTTATGACACTTTATAAGTTTTCGGTTTCCGCCATTTTGTGGGCGTGGCAGTGGGCCGATTTTGCCCATCTTCGAACTTAACTTTCTTATGGAGCCAAGAAATACGTGTTCCAAGTTTCATCATGATATCTCAATTTTTACTCAAGTTACAGCTTGCACGGACGGACGGACAGACGGACGGACGGACGGACATCCGGATTTCAACTCTACTCGTCACCCTGATCACTTTGGTATGTGTAACCCTATATCTGACTCATTTAGTTTTAGGACTTACAAACAACCGTTATGTGAACAAAACTATAATACTCTCTTTAGCAACTTTGTTGCGAGAGTATAAAAATAGTATTAAACAGCCTTAATCATTGTATCGTCTTCGAAGACAGCATACATAGAGTATTATATGACATTAGATAATTAAATCAATGTTAGTCTACGAACTTGTTAGCACACCTGTTAAATATGTTAAATAAAATATTCCACGAAAGTCCACTGAAATGAAAAAAAAATCTTAAAAACAGTCAACTAAGGACTTTCGTCCTACGAAATATTTTCCTTCTGAATTTATCCTCCTTTTAGGCGTAAATATTCGAATGCCAATTAAATACTTAATTAAAATTTTAATTTTCGGTGGTTGTGGATGGAGTTTTTGTTATTACTGTTGCATGTCGAAGTAGTTCGTACTGTTGCCTGGCTTCATTATCGTTTTTGTTTTTGCTTCGGTTTTTTTATACTCTGCTCCTAATTGATGGCACGCATCCGGCAACAACCGCCCAACAAGCCGGCTGGCGAACAAAACAGAATAACAGCACCAATGAAATTTTCGCATGTAAATAAAAGCGATAGAAGTAAAAGCTTGGTATAAGTTTGTGTGGAATTGTTTAGTGTAGCTAATTCTCTTATATATTTTTTTGCTGTTGCTGCGGCAACAATTTGTAACAGAAAATGGCTTTGGCAGCAGTTGCAATCATGCGGTCTCGCTTGAATTAAAATATTATAGTGCCTATGATCTGGGTGATAAGGATTTTCCACACTTTTGAGTGAGAAATTAGAGAAAATTATTACTACTTATTTAGTAAATATTTTCTTCATCTTGAGTGGTACTGACGGCTGGAGGATCGGAAAAGCTTGATATCGCCAGAAATCATACGACAGAAAAAAGCCCTTTGTTGGCGGTTTCAAAAAAAAGATAGATGGAATATAGTATATAAAATTGAGGGGATTTGATTGACTGTAGACATACCGTCGGTAGGGTTTCAATTTATATACGGGCTACGATAACTTTAAATTTAGTTTTTGAAAAAGTGGGAGTATCCCCGCCCACTAAAAAGTTTAATATACATATCTTCTAAACCACTTGAACTACAACAATCAAACTTGCTGAGTGCAAGTTTTATAAGAACTTCTACTGGTAGTGCGAATGGATGAAATAGAAGAATAACCCCGCTCACTCCTCATAAAGCGGTACTGTTAAAAACTACTAAAAAAGCGATAAATCAATAACTAGATACGCCAGAGACATTAAATTTTACCACCGAGATGCTATGAGGTTGCTTTGTGGGAGTTGGTGTAAAAATTGGATGATGAGCGTGAGCTACTTTTTTGTGAAATCCCATGTATCGATACTGGACCAACCGAACAAAATTAAGTACGTGGCTTTCTTCTTATATTTTTATATCATGTTGAGAAAATGGACGAAATTGGACAACAGCCACGCTTAATACCCATATAGCACAATTTTAAATTCTACTTGATTCGTACAGTTTCCTGTAGACAAATCAAGAAGCAATTAATATAACGGGATAAAACCTGGCGTGAATAATGCCTATAGTGTGTACCACCTTCTGACCAAAGGATTTAAGTTAGGTCCAATTGAAACTGTTTAAGCCCCTAGGTACCGAATATTCAGACCCCGGTATTATAAAATTTTTAAACCACTCAGTATCAGTAATATTGGTTACCGACTTTGAAAACATCATTTTAAGAAAAACGCCTTTGAATGTTGGAATGCATTTTCAAGCTCTGTGGGACGTCTTTTCAAATTTGCGTGTAACTTCGAATATACTCACTGGAACGATACGAAATTTTCTGTGTGTATAATAAATATAATAAAATAAAACAAGTAAGGAAAGGTTAAATTCGGGTGCAAACGAACATTTTATATTCTTGCAACTTGCAAGAATCAAAGCTAGGGAAATACTTTAAGGTGTAAAGCCAATCATATAGAGTAAAGACAGCCAGATGTTCGATAATCTTGATATTAGTTACATAGGGGCTAGGCCAAGTTTTCGCTCAAATTTATTTATTCTTGGCTCAAAAATAAATGAATAAAATACGGTCTCTTATGAGGTATAAAGTCATCCGGAAGTTCAATTATCTTTATATCAGGAATATGGGGGCTAAAGGAAGTATGATTCAACTTATTTTTGACATCCAGACACACCATTATAAGAGAAGGATTATCCCTTAATTCCGGTTATATATATCACACATTGATGGCCATTCTCGATCAAAAGTCAGCTCTAGGTACTGAGGTCCACATATTCGATACCTACGGTCTTAAAAAATTTTGGATTTGAATAGTTTTTGATCATAAAACGGCACACACTAAATACATTAAGAAAATTTGGTTGCTTTAGCTTAAGTGGTTTAGTAGATATGTACATTAATCCCAGAGGTGCCCCTTGCTACTGCGATCCTCTGTAACAGATTACAACTTTATATATTAATTTAGTACTCAGTTATGATACTAAGTAACGAACACACTAAGTTTCATCGAGATATCTCAGTTTTTACTCAAGTTACAGCTTGCATGGACTTTTCTTGTCATCCTGATCATTTATATACATATATATGTAGGTATATATTCTCCTATATCTATCTCCCTTAGTTTCAGGTGACACGTACAACCGTTAAGTGACCAAAGCAACTGGTTGCAAGAGTATAACAAGAAATTTTTTTAAATTAAGGAAATAAAAGAATCTCGCTTTAAATAAGAATTTTCATTAAAATTACTTTTCACTCTTGGAGAAAACAGGAAAGAAACCCTTCCTCCACTCCGTTGGAAAGACCAGACGGCTTGGAATCTCCGATTGGCGCCATCTTGCGAAAAGAAGAAACGACTGGCGCACTGTTGTTAACTCGGCTATAACCGCGTAAGCAGTTTCTACGCCAGTAAAAAAGAAGAAATGGTCTCGTATGTTGCAATTTAAAATGAATGCATTGCAGAAGTCGAATGCGCACAATTTAGACGATTACTTCGATTTTCGTATCATCTGATGCATAACACCAAAATGCATTCAAACGGATGTTCTTAGGCTACTCAGAACTGCTTGAACCATATGTAAAAGAATTGGTTCCAAGTGTATGGCGATCAGAGAACTTTCCTCACTTGCGTGAACTTCTATACATGACTCCCTCCAACAGATATTATTGCATTTAATAATTTTGGTCACGGCTCTTTTATATATAAAATTTTGTTTATTTTAATGATAAAGTTTTAGCACTCCTTAGTTATTTCCATATTTTTACCCAGTTAGCGTCATATAGTTTGATAAAGGCACAAAACATGGTTTGGATTGCAAGTTTCTCTCATTTCTTCAGAAACGCTCTCTTAATTCAAGTCATATGTGTAAATTTAATAAATTGACATATTTCTCAATTGATATGTATTAATTATTTTTGTCATTGGTTCCCGACAACTGTATGCATAATTAATGCGAAATAATAAAAGCCTATAAGGAAATTTGAGGAAGAATTATACCATAACGTCACTAAAATATTATTGATGGGAACAACGCCCCATTCTCCGAAAACTATTTTATCTTCTCTACAGAAGTATTTTTATTGCACATAGGTAGAGTCAAGGCTTAAATAAAAGTTTCTTGAATTTGATTCGCAATCTGCCAAATTTTCCATTAAAATTGAACTTATTAAACGAAAGAGCTCCAGTCGTTGTGGTGGATTCAGTCGTATGATCTGAAGAATTTCTATGTGGCTTTGAGTTCATTAGTATGTTCATCTACTTTCAACTAATCAAACCTTAAACATAGCTTACTGTAAACGCCCACAAATGCAGCCACATTAACCACAATACAGAAAACCGAATTCACCAAAATAAATATTGGACGTTGGAAATTTTGCAAAGCCAGAACGCAGTAAAGCCTATGCAATGTCATGTGCCTTAAATTGGTGGTCTGGTCAATCACTATGCTCCATGGCTTGAGCAGAATACAATTCCATCTTAAACGTCAGTGAATATTAACCAAAATGAGATTATGTTGGTATGTTTGTGCATTTGGGGCCCTCAGGCCAGCAAAATTCATCGTAAAGCAGGACTGAAATATACTTTCCACACAACACTAACAGCAAAGTATGTTTCAACAAATAATAGTATGAATTTATGTTAGTATTTACATTTGTAAGTGTGTGTGTGTGTCTAGATTGTGTGCAAAATTTCGAAGCTATCAACTTCATTTTCGCTCATCGACTGAAAAATGCGTTTCATGAAAGCTTCCCTTCGTGTACTTGTGTGTGTGGAAGTGTGTAGCTGCAACTGTAACTTTGCAATATAACTATCAAATGGCCTGCATGCGAATATTATTTATTGGTTTCCTGTCTACGATGGTTCAATTTTTAGTTTGGCATTTACTATTATCAGCCCATTGTTGTGTTTTGGGGATTAACCTTGCAAGTTGCGTATACGAAGTAACTTACAAGCAGTTCAGCTTACTTTTATCGACTACAAATATCAGTCAAACGCTTATCATTATATTACTAAGTCAATCTAGAATATAAGCGTAAAGAAACGATAACTTTGAAAATTCGGCGACTGACTTCTCTACTTATTCTCTTTTTACTTCTTTGTACTTGACTCAGCTATTCCCCAAACTTTGTGGAGATCTGCAAAGTAGTCGACAGAGCACACTTTGTGACCCCTACAAACGGTAATAAGCTTTTTTTTCCGCCGATGGGAGATTCTTTGCCTTATTTGGGACAAGTTTCACAGTGAAGTCCACTATTTCGAATATTTCTAGATTTTTATGTAATATCATTTCCGACAAATATTGGTTTTTTAGGCTTTATAATCTTCAAAACATTGTAAAAGCTATTTATTTTTGGAAGTATTATATTTACCAAATCTTTGGGCCTAGGATATTAGTCAATCTACTGATATAATGTAAAGAAAGAGATATAGATACAGTAACAGCCACCGACTTTAAGAAATTCGTCACATACATGATAGTATTAAATTTAATAGGATATGTTCACTGTGGCTTTTACACGTAAATTCTTTCATAATAGAATAGAGCTTGAACACAAGCTAAAAAGTAATAAATCGAAGACGATTTCTATAAATAAACGCTAAAATAGATGTTATATAAGTTAATAGCATGAAAAGACTTGACCCGATAAGAGAGAAAAAAATCATATTTTACAAGTCCACCGATATATTGTTTTAATAAGTCAATGGTTTTTGAGAAAATTTTGTGGACTAATGGGCAGTGATGAATACTCCACAGCTTATTCAACACTTTCAAAAACAGCGACGAGTATTTAACATTTATAAACTTTGAAACTATTTATGGAATAGAAAACCGGGTTCACCCACGCGCAGCTTTTGTAGAGTCAGAAAAATTTTTAGCCATAATCATTATGGGTTAATGTTTTCACTAAATTAAGAGGCAATAAGCACAAACATATCTTGGTATATGATTAGGTTTATGCACACAGCCGTTTCGGATAAGAGGTCACATTTGGATCATTCCAAAGTTTCCCAATTTAGCTCTCAAACAATTAAATACACCATGAAACTCTCATTAAGACTTAACGATTATGCTGTGCCAAAGTTGTAAAATTCTTTTTAATTATGCGCACAAAAAATTGCTAAAAGTTTTGAACGGTCGGAAAAGAAAACAAAAAAAAAACAAAATGGAGCACGCAATTATGTTCTCACAAACGAATAAGCATGTGCGCGTGTGATAATTGGCCGTAAAATCATTGATGTTAGGTTGTCAAAAAAGTCTTGCGGTATTTTCGCTAGTTGGAGCTGAAAGCGCGTAGTTCTAGTTTTATTCGTCGCATCGGGTCATGCTATAATCTTTTGGAAAGCTCATTTCACGCCCTAACACGTGTTTGATTGATTGTTGTTTCTTTTAAGTCGTTCGTGAGTTATAGCGTCGCAAACATGGAGCAAAAGAAAGAGAAAATACGGCATATTTTACAGTACTACTACGATAGAGGCAAAAATGCATCTCAAGCCGCCAATAAAATTTGTGCAGTTTATGGACCCGATACAGTTTCCGTTTCCACCGCACAACGATGGTTTCAACGTTTTCGTTCTGGTGTAGAGGTGGTTGAAGATGCGCCACGATCCGGAAGGCCTGTCGTCGAAATTTGCGATTAAATCGCTGAATTGGTCGAAAAAGATAGGCAAATTTCGACGACAGGCCTTCCGTAGTCATCAAACCGTTATAAACCATTTGAAGAAGCTTGGAGTCATTAAGAAGCTCGATGTATGGGTGTCACACGAATTGATTCAATAAAAATGCCGCAAGATAACCCATTATTAATTATGAATGCACAAAAACTTAGAGTTTAATCATTGATATTAAATAAGAGTACTATAAAATTTAGAGTTCACCTTAAAACTTGGAACTGATCTATGAGGATACTGTGGTCACTAGACTCTGTTTAAAACCCAGTCAAAATATTAAATTAATAATGTTACATTAGGTATATAAACTGATGTCCACGTTAAAGATCAAAGGAATTATGTACATTTAAGCAGTTTTAAGCTGATTGCTTTTTATACCAGAAACCCTTAAGGATATATCTAAGATCCTCATATATAGAAAATGCTATGATCTTGTCGTAAATGCATCAAGACCGTCCGCTCCAAATTCGGCCGAGAGGGACTCCTTGGACTTCGAAAGGTAAGTTGTGGTGATATTTCGACATTAATCAAACGAAAGCTGAAAAGACAAAAGGACAGTGTTGGTATTACTCAGATATCTTTGACAATTCGCGTTACGCAAACTTCAAGGTACCAAAAATATCAATCTAATCTTCACAAAAACCGTATGTAGGAATTTAACTTTATTAGTGTTAGTTAGACGAGAATAAACCATAGCAGAAATCGACTACTAAATATTAAATCAATGAAAAACAAAAATCCAATTGGTTTTTTATGACACGAACGGAACAAAGTGTTTATTATGTAAAAATTTACACAAATGCAGAAAATAGCTACAACTTTCTCTTATCACCTATTATTTTTTTTGCTATGAGGATTTTTGTTTAAAAATAAAAAAAAAACGATAGTTATATTATTTTTATTGTTATTTGTTGTTATTTGTTATTGTTATTTGTTTTGGGAGTATCACTTAACAATGTTCAGGAGTAATCGGTAAGCAAACTGGCACTCCACTTGCCTTGGTACCATTTCTCTATAGCAGAAATGCCTTGGTGAAACCGTACACCATATTCCTTACTTACGACTCCTAAGGGACATATTGGAACCCATTTTTTATAGGCAGTAAGTAGTTCAGTCACAAGATCTTTTTAATTGTCAGCTTTCATATTTCCAAGAAAATTTTTAACAATCTCTTTATAGCATTCCAGGCTCGTATTTAAGTTTCATTGAACACTTCCTCAAATTTTTCATTAGTTCTCTTACACTGGCCTAAAAAAAAATATTTTGGTTTGGTGCAGCTCTGTGCCCAGCATTAGTCGATATAGTACGTAGGATGAACCACATTCCCGCTACTAGATGTCAGCTAACAACTCTAGTTTACCTACCATTCTTATTTTAATTCCCCCGTATACCGTGTTTGCAAGCAATTGCCAGCCTCCGCATCGCGCATCACTCATACGCCCCGGCATACAATAAGTAATTTAAGCTTGTATGGTACTGTCCTGCATGAGGTCAGCCGTTTCAAATATTGGCTTCTGGCAATTTATGTGAATAAACCAATCACACTGGCCTACAAACAATTTTTTTTGGTTTGGTGCAGCTTTGTGCGCATCAGTAGTCGCTATAGTAGGTAGGATGAACCAGATTCCCGCTACTAGATGTTTTGTTCTTCTTTCTTATGAACAAGAGCTGATATGGAAAATATGACTTCTTTTCCCGTATCAACCCACAAAATACTTCCAAAGTCAGGTATAAAATTTTAGGCACCAAAATGAGTGTACACTAGTGTTATTTGCGGACCCACAAATATGACCTCCTTAATTTTTGCTTCACTAATCCTTTGAAATTTTTTTTCAGTTATAAAAACCCTCCTCCATTTCTCTCCATTACCTTAACAAAATTCTTCATGAAACCCAATTTAATATGCAAAGGTGGTAGTAATGTCTTTTTGGGATCAACTAGAGGTTCACTGTTAACATTTTTTATCCCGGAGTGAGTGCCTGACGTACTGACCACTGCTTCTGTACATAATGACAGTCTCTCGCACGGCTGTCCCATTCGATAAAGAAGCATCAATATTTCGTATATCCTAGTTGTATTCCAAGAAGAAGGGCTATTACTTTTAGGTCTCCACATGTTGCCCAACCAAACTCATGATAACGGATGTACTCTAAAAGAACTCTCATATTATCAAATAGATCTAGAATAGATAGATGAACCGTATAAACTAAGGGCCATGTGGATATCTGTTACCGTTATGCCTTTAAACTAAGTTTAGAGGAATCAGTGAATAGATGCCAATCTCATGGATCATGTTTCTGTCCTAGTGCGTTAAACAAAAGGTTAACTTGTGAGTAGTATACTAGATCCCCTTCTTGAAGAAAGCAATTGGTGAGGTCTTTCTGCTTTTTTCTGTAAAAAGTAATTTTTATAGTACATGACTTTGAGAAAGTTCCAACCTTTTACTCTGGATGATAAAAGTTCTGACTGCAATTTTGAAAGGCTTAGATTTCGAACTAAATCATTAGGTTCATCCTGCGAAATTAAATGCGGCATTTTGGTAAATCAACTAAAGGATCGGTTTTAATTTCCTTTGAAGCTTCTGTAACATCACTTGAAGGGATAGTCGATTCTAATTCTTCATCGAGACTCTAAGATTCTGGTCCTTTAGGAATAGGAAGCTAATCATTGTGTTTGACATGTCTTAAAGCTGATAGTAAATTACAGTATTTAACCGTATGTTTGGACTTCTGTCCAATGCCTTTACTATTCATGACGCAAAAATAGCAGTCTGTAATATGGTCTCTAAGTTATCTCCTACTCATCGGCACTGCAATGGGCATTTTACGATTTGAACCTTTTACCCAGCTGTTAACAATATTATACAAGTTTTACAACAGATATGCTTCGCCTTGGTCCCCAAATTTAACTCCAAAATGCAGTTCGTAAGCTTTTACCGCAAGCGGAGTAAAATTAGGTTTTTGCTATTTAAAAGTTAGTTCTCCGCACATATAAAAAAAACTATTGGCACTATTTTCGCACTTCCTAGGCATTGTACCTAAAAATCTTAAACGCAGCAATTTCAAAAACATAAAACAATGTGAACTCAAAAACGTTATAAAATAAGATGATAGAAAAATGCCCTGTTTACTTGAAACAGAAACAAGCAGGCAAAACCGGTCTAAACTGGTTAAATCCCTGATCGTATGAAAATAATGAAATAATATAATGAAATTTTATGTATTGTAAAATCTAAAGCCGCAGGTTACAGAATATCTGTGAGTGATAGATTTGACTTCAGGGTATCAAATTGCATTTGAAACACCTAAAAAAATTCATGTCATAAATAAAGTGTCTACTAGTGTAATTAAATTTCGATGAGACGATCATTCCGTTAGAACATGCCAAATGTTGGTTTAGTTGAAATGTTTTATAGCATTTTTTTACTTGTATGTATTATACTACAAACAAATATTAACCCAAGGGCTTATATTAATTATTTCGATCGAGTTACTAAGTAAATTAATTTCAGTATCAAAGTACACTTGTTTAATTGTTAAATACATTCTTTAGAAGATATTGCGTGTTTGAAATTGATGTTTAATATTAAAAGTTAAATAATTTATTAAAAGATTATGTGTTCACCGTTTTTGAAACTCGTTAGAGCCAAAGTTAGGATTTCTCATGCAATAAGACTACTACCACAATGGATACCACCGACTAAAACTGCAAAAACAATGTTATCGGTTAAACTTTCCATTTGTGGTTTTCAAGCTTTCCTATCACAACCACATTTGTTGTCTTTATATGTACAGTAAGAGCATGTATCCAACAGGGACTAAAAGACGGGCGTTGACGGCTTTTGTAAAGTTTTGGTCTTAGTATCTGTGCATTGGAGAATTCGAATGCGCTTAACTTCGACGATGACTTTGCGCATTCTCAAGCTATGCAAATACTCGTCCATCAATTGCCGTAGCAGACGCCAGCAACAACGAAGCGTTGACAACAATAATAGCAGCACTAATGCATAAGTGAGGCGTGGAAAATAATAGGAAAGAACAGCTTTCGTAAGTTGTAAACTTAGACGATATGTGCTCTCCAGGGACGCAAATTTGGTATTAGTGTTAGTTACAAAAAGAATAGTAACAACGACGCTTTTAGTGATGTGGTGATATGTGGGAATTTAAAATACGATTTCTGAAAAGAACATAAATTCTGCAAATTACTATTTCTAATTTTAAAGTTTTAAGATCTATTACATAAAGTTTATAGGGAATGCCATGAATTAGCATTTCAAGATATTTAAGAATACTGTAGCAGGTTTTATAACTGTATTGTATTTTTATGAAGCGTAATAAAATAAATTTAGAAGTTCATTGCAAACTGATCCAGACTCAGATATAATACAATTTCTATATATTGGGAACAAAGACTAAAACTGCAACTAAATATGCAGTGCTTCACAAAAAAACTTGATTAAATGAGAGTATATTCCTGAAATAACATGTGCCGTTATTTTAATTATTCTGCTTTATTGGCGTACACACCGCATACGCGATTATAGCCGAGTTAACAACAGCGCCATTCGTTTCTTCTTTTCGCAAGGTGGCGCCAATTAGAGGGTACTGCGTCGAATACTTTCAGAGCTGGAGTGTTTTCGTCCATTCGGACAACACGACCTAGCCAACGCAGCCACTGTCTTTTAATTTGCTGAACTATGTCAATGTCGTCGATTATCTCATTTCCGTGGCCAACGTGCAAGGGACCATTAATCTTTCGCAGAACCTTTTGCTCGATAACCCGCAACGTCGTCTCATCAGATGATGTCATCGTATGTTGTCATCGTCCATACTTTTGTACCCTATAGCAGAATGGGAATAATGAAAGATTTATAGAGTTTTCTTTGTTTTCGCAAAGAGTGGTCTTTACTTCTCTATTTCCTCCTTAGTCCGAAGTAGCACCTGTTGGCAGGAGATATCCTGCGTTGAATTTCGAGGCTGACGTTGTTGTTGGTGTTGATGTTGGTTCCAAGATAGACGAAATTATCTACAACTTCAAAGTTATGACTGTCAACAGTGACGTGGGTGCCTATTCGCGAGTGCGATGACTGTTGGTTTGATGACAGGAGTCACTTTGTCTTGCCCTCGTTCACAACCAAACCCATTTGTTTCGCTGCATTATCCATTCTGGAGAAAGCAGAACTAATGGCGCGGTGGTTGAAGCCAATGATAATATGTCATAAGCCAGCAGCTGTACACTCTTATAGAAGATGGTACCTTCTCTATATAGTTCTGCAGCTCGAATTATTTTCTCCACAAGTAGATTGAAGAAGTCACGCGAAAGAGTGTCACCTTGCCTGAAACCTCATTTGGTATTGAACGGCTCGGAGAGGTCCTTCCCGATCCTGACGGAGTTTTTGGTGCTGCTCAACAGCCGTATTAGTTTTGTGGGGATATCAAATTCAGACATCGCGGCATAAAGGCAGCTCCTTTTCGTGCTGTCAAAGACAGCTTTGAAATCGACGAAGGGGTGATGTGTGTCGATTCTCTTTTCACGGGTCTTTTCCAAAATTTAGCGCATGGTGAATATCTGGTCTGTTGTTGATTTGCAGGACTAAAGCCCCACTGATAAGGTCAGTTTGTTAACGGTGGGCTTTAATCTTTCACACAATACGCTCAATAGAGCTTTAAGCGCCATGTTGGCGCAGATTTTGGGGTCTCCCTTTTTGGGGATTGGGCAGAGTATATTTAAATACAAATCGTTGGGCGTGCTTTCGTTCATTATCAGTTCTTCGCCGCCGTGTTTGAATAGCTGGACGGGCAATCTATCAGCCTCCGCCTTTTCGGGTAATTGCTACGTCTGGTAAATCCGAGCGTCTGATCCATTGACATCGATTGGGGAATCGAGTTCACCTATTCCTGGCGTTATATGCTCCGGTCTTCAAACCTTCTGATAGCTATTTTCACTGAGATATCTGAAATATTGGCCGACATATCCGGCATAAGGTATTAAGCATGTGGGGACTCAGAGAACTAATGACCCGATTTAACCCATTTCTGATACACAGAATAACTATTGCCAGTATTGTATTTCAATTTTAAATCTCACACATTGATCGATTTAGATACTTGGGTCCACATATTCAGTATCTAGAGGATTGAACAATTTAAGTTTGATTTGCGCAATTTTCGGTGTCACTCCAACTTTTTCATAATTTTTTGTCCAGAAGTGTCCTGTTTTACTACATTTACCTGTACTAAATTATAATTTTATGTCTACTTATATATAACCGGCTGACTGACTAGATTGGTGATTGTGTGTAAGTTACTTTAATGAAACCCAACGAGCATTTAATTAGTATGTGACATGTTCAAAATATGTAGCATTGACTAAAAAAGATAAATTCGAATTGGTATAATTTTAACATACAGTGTAATCCATTCAAGTCCAGCTGTGATCCCTGTCATTTGTAAGAGTAAAAAATGTTCGGTTACACACGAACCTAGCCCTTCCTTACTTGTTTCTTTTTTCAAAATTTTTAACTCACTGAAAATAATTATTTTAAATTGCAAAGCTAATTGGTGGGAGAAAATAAATAGTGAATTCTCTTTTTATTTAGTGAGACCAAATGTGAAGGGGGTTTTAATAAAATTCTAAACAAAAAGCGACGGTAATCAAAAATGTGTTGAAATCAGCAAGACGTATTAAGTTTGGTGTAATATGAAAAAATAAATAATCAGTTGTGTTAGGCCAAAATTCAAAGACTTCTCATTATTATGAATTGTGCTGGGAAGTATATTTTTCTCTCTATTTGAACTCGTTTATATATAGTGGTTAGTAACACCTAATTAGGTGTTATAACGATTTTATAATTTCGGAAAAAAGTTGTGTATAAATTGAAAGTGAGTCTACAATTGCATCTAATTCACACGAACGCCATTTTGAACTTGCTATAGATAATTCAGGGATCAAAAAAGTTATCGCACTGAAACTTAGAAAATATATCTCTATATATTCAAACTTTTTCTAAATAACCATAGTTTTTTAAAGTCTTACCTTAGTACCCTAATAAACTATTGTTTCATATTGTTTCATAAATAACTTTAATTAAAATATATGAGATATATGAGATATCTCGTTTTAATTTCTTCTCACAATCCAATGTTTCTTCTTACTTTTCAGAAATTAATTCTGATATTCGGTAGTCGAACTTCCCTTTTTTATACAAAAATTTCAAAATACAGTAGACGCTCGGAAATTAGAACCATTTTGTTTTTGGGGTAGTTCTAATTTCTGGACGTTTTTTTTTTTTAACGCAAATAATAAACCTAAGGTTTAATCCACTTCCAAAATCTATATAAAACATTTTTTATTTATTTATTTTCTTATTTTACATCTCAAAATTCTAGAAAGTAATTGAAAATTCAGGATGTTTGACATATAATCAGTAATAGGTATTTCTTTAAATCCGATATAACAATATCGTTACAGAGGGCCAAAAGATTGGTCATGTGCTTACTGGAAGACAATTCACTCTTGTTGCACAGATTTATCAAATTTTGAACGCTTTCAATAGCTATAGCATTTAAAATAACTGGTGTGTCATCAACAACATCGTCTTCACTGCTATCAGAAAACTCATCACCGCTACTTAGGTCATAATCAGTTCCGTCTTCAAACTCATCTTCATTCCATTTCTCGATGTCATCAATACACATGAAACTGTTTGGATCAATTTCTGCTAAAAGAGTTTGATTTATTTGGAGAGCTTCATTGCAGTCCTCATTTTTGTTAAGCAACTGTGCTAGTGGCACATCATCATCGCTGTCGTATTGGTCAGAGTCCCAATTAAAAAACTTTGACCAAGAATTCCCCATCACTGTTTGCGTTATCTCATCCCAAGCTTATTTCAGAAATATTATTGCCTTTCGGATGGAATGGGATTCCAACCGACTATTGAGTGCACCACCTTCAGCTATTATTTCAGCAAGTAACTTACTTCTGTAAACAAGTTTTGTTAACTTTATGGAATTTTGATCTGTTGGTTGCACAGCTGCTGTCACATTTGCGCACATTTGGCGGCAAGAAATATGTAACTATGTTGCCATCCTTGCTTTGAAGATGCTCAATTGGTGCATGCGCGGAGCAGTTATCAATAAGCAAAAAAGCCTTCAGAGGCGAGTTATTTTTTTGAGAAAACTGGATGACTTGTAAACAAAGAAATATTTTAAAATTAAAGAAATTAAAAGCAAAATTATTTCTTCTTACTTCATTAACAAATATCTTGTGAAACCAATCATGAAAGATCCGAGACGTCATCCAAGCATTTTTGGAAAAGTTGTAATGAAGTGGATTAATAAAACCTTTCAAGCTCCTGGGATTTTTGGCTTTTCCAATAACTAAGGGCACTCATTTGTGAGAGCCATCAGCATCTGAACCAAGTAAAATTGAAATTCGTTCTTTCCTAGCGCACTTTTTTCACAAGCAAAAACATATGTTTTATCTGATAAGCAACGATAAAATAATCCGGTTTCATCCCCATTATATAATTGCGACTCCATAAACCTCATATCAGTGACTTTTGCATGGAATCTGTGAATAAATGGAGTGATCGAGGAAATATCACTAGAAAGAATCTCGCCACCAATTTTTAAAAAACGAATGCCGTATCGTTTTTTAAATTTAGCAAACCATCCATCGCTTGCTCGGAATACATTTTTATTTTTATCGGGGTATTCTTCACCAAAAATTTGTTTAGCTTTTCCTTTAATATTGTTCCCGTCAATGTACACTTCCTTTCGCGTTGTTTTAAAAACCACTCGTAAAGACGACTTTCCATTTTCGCACTATGCATAGTTTTATTTGATGCTTCCCGATAAGTGTTGGAAAGAAAATTTAATATAGATGATCTTGATGGCAGATTTGCTCTCATTGAAATCTATGGCAACAAAAAACTAAAAAGGAATTAAATATATAACTTGGGGATTCCCCTTTCTATTTTACCTTTGTTCGGTATAATAAAAACTAAGAATGGGAATTCTCTTGTGTAAAAAATTAAAAAACAAAAAACTCTCAGAAATTAGAACCAATGTATTAAAAACTCTGGTTCTAATTTCTGGATATTCTAATTTCTGAGAGTTCCAATTTCTGAGCGTCTACTGTATAGCGAGGTTTTCATTATTTTCACTCATATTTGAACAGCTGTAACTATTATATTAAAGCACATCTTTTGACGAAATACGAAACGACTTTTTGCTAACCAATATAAATAAATTAAGCCCATTTACAAGAAAACAAACACATTCTTTGCTTTTCTCTCTTTATATTTCCCTAACAGTGTCGTAATCGATACAGATTAGCGTTGCGACTGAGGAAAAAAATGTTTTCGCGCTCCAGCAAAGTTTTCCCTACAATGCCAATGCAGAGCTATCAGCACCCTTTATTATAACATATTACAAAATGAATTATGTGTCTTGGGTAGTTCACTAACGAAGATGTTCATTCTTACTTTTAGTAAACAATACACTCTTATGCTTCAGTCCCTTTTGAATTTGACTTCTTATCGAAGCTTTTTTTAATTATGCCACAATAAAACTTTGTCTCAGACTACTGAGTCTTCAACAAAATGGCTATATAAGTTATGATGCAAAGAATCAAAAATCAAAATCAAGAATCAAAAAAGAAACTCTAAACAAACTAATAGGGATGATAAATCATAGACTCTTCATTTTTAAATCAATACCGAAATCCTCAAAGAGCGAATGCATGCATAAATGCATTCAGGCAAACAGGCATGTCAGGAAACCTAATTCATTTTTGGAAAATCTCTTGGTGAAATTTTTTGCAAAATAATGGAAAAGGAAAAGTGGAAGGAATCTTAGCTGTGGCTTTCCCAAAAGTGTGTTTAACTGTTTAACAACCGTTTGCTGTTGTTGTTTTTCCAATAAAATGTTTTTGCTGTAGTAGTTTGTCAGTCACCCAAACAAATTGTTACCTTTTCATCCTTTCACCAGCCGCCAATAGCTGCCTTCTTCACTGTTGGCAGCCAATCAAGGTATGCAAATATTTGTGAAAATTCTGCCTCTCTATCTGCTTGTCGTTGGATTATTGTACAGCCACAAGCAAAAATATTGGCTCCTAGATACCATATTTAATACAATCGAAACGAATGTATTTATTAAAGGTTTATACATATCGTGGTATTCTTAAATGCCGAAAATAAAACTTTTTTCACGGCAAAATGTGAAAACAATATCTGGAAAAGAAAATTGTAATAGCCATCACCGATCTTTGGAAGGCATTATTACATTCTTAAGAATAAATTATAAACGGCTTCGCTTATATTATACACACACTTATTTACTATGTGGAACACGGGGATGAAATAGGACAATAAAAGCAAATTAAATTTTAGATAACAGTAAAAAATTATAAATATGCTTTAAAGTCATGCTGATATCATCCGTATTTTGTATCAAGTTTATGTCTGGAAAGGAGTTGGAATTACTTTGGCGTCGCAGTTAGATCAGATAATTTTTTGTGAACGTTGCAATTGTTCGATTTCTTGCCAATTCACCAGTCTGCATGTATATTTGTAAAAATGTTGCCAAGTTTAGTAAAACTGATTATTTAAGAGTTGAGGACGCGAAAGACTGCTTATAAATTTAATAACCGAAATATACTCTTCACATTAATGTTCGGCAACTACAAGAAATAAGAGTAAATGAGCATCGATTCATGTTTCTAATCCTGGACTTACCTATGGATTTGAACTGCATTGGTTAAAATTTACAACAAAATCATACAAGTTTGTGATCGATTCAATGTGCAAGGAAAAACGAGTAAGTATGGTCTTCACAATGTTGATCAGCGATAAGACCTGCACTGATCTTCCGGGTACGGTTTGTACTTCTAAATTAGCCTTACACATTCCCCCTCGCATTTTACAAAGTAGAAAGCTGCAAATTAAGAGTTCAGCAGTTCGCTCATTGGATACTCATTTACATTTAAAAATTGGTGTGAATAGTTTTTTCTTTAAGGTAATCTTCTTAAAATACTAACAAAAAAATTAAGGATTAAGTCCACTACAAATAAATTTTAAAGTTGTAGTTTAGGAAAATTTATTTCAGAGCTGACAAGAAATACAGGCTTATGTTACACCATGAACGATGTGTAGATTGAGTATATGTGACCTGGTCTACGGAAAGGGGGCTTAGATGTCAAAAAATCATTTTTTTTTTTCGCACGTTAGCTCCCTTTTTGTAGACCAGGTCACATATAATGACAAAAACATCAATCAGTAAACAAAACAAAGCAAATATGTCAGCAATGATTTGCTCGTTTATCATTCTCCAGATCTGAAAGTTCTTACTGTCTTTTTGTTAGAAGGATCAAATGGATGAAGACTTCGCGGGATAATCTAAACTGATACGAATTCGTACAAAAAAGTCTCTGGCCAACATTTTGCTGTACATACATATTTCATGGATTAAGGTCACACACTATTTAGCTTAAGTTACCGTTCAATGTAGAAATTATCACTAGATCATCTGGACTAATCTTAGGCGCTCTCAGCCACACGAGGTTCTCGATGTTGCGATTTATACTAGTTTAAGGCAATAGTTGAGGATCAATATTTTAATCATAAACAATACTTATTTCTAGACTGAAACAAACAAAAGAAAGTTTTAATAAAATTTCAATGGAATGGAGTATTTTCTGGTTTTTAACTCCACCAAACAAAAGTCGGATTTTCAGTCTACTCGTACAACAGTTTTTATCTTCCGTATTTCTAGGGATAGTTAAGTGCTGGAAAAGTAAATCTATAAGTTATCCAAGCTAGTTTTGAGAACAATTATCAGGTCCTCAGTATCGAAAACGCGAGTAATATTTGACAGGCAACAATTACTTTTTCTACATATGACTTAAAATAAACAGTTTATTGCATTTCAATAGACTCAGTGCTTTGATTTCAAAAAGGTCTCGATCCTTGACTGCCAGTAACAATTTTGCTATCCGGTCTCAGTATTTTCAAAAATGATATCGAATTCTTTCAGCTAAAAATCTACAAAAGAAATTGTAAGTAATTAATAGCAATTTATATTTCAATAATCCATTCCAATAAAATCACCTATAATAAACTTAAAATCGGTGAAAGCTTGTAAAGAATCTGCGTCCATCTCCAATTTGTATGAGATTGACATGGAAATGAATTTGAACCACACTTACCCTGATTAGAAAATACTCGTATAATAATCATAATTGCAATCTTCACTAAAATTGCATTTGAGGAAACAGAAAGAAATAAAGAAAAAAAAAATAGGTAAGAAGGGAAAGTTCAAAAACTAGTAAGTACACATGCATAAAAACAATAGCACTCGCCGATACCCTGTTTTAGTAAACCGAGTAAAGGAAACTTAATTGTTTACCTGTTAGGATGCAAAGAAGTACTAAGTAAACAACTACATATATACGTATGTGAGTGCTTCCATTTACATCTCAACTATGTAAGTGTTGTCTATCGCAATCGCAAGGTAAGTCATTTAAAAGCATTTAAATTTTTCTGAAAATTCTGAAAGTCACCAAAGGCATATTAGTGATCTGAGTTAGTACGAAAAAATATTGACGAAAAATACTTTTTCCTTAATACGAGTAGAATAAAGCAGTACGGATGAAGAGAAAACAACAAACATTTCGTTTTATAGCATAATGGATAAAAGATATGAAAAATGTGACTTTTTAGGCTTGCAGAGAATGAAAGAGGAGAAACGGAGGCTTTTTAGTTTAACCGAGAAAACGAAAATTCAAATTCAAGCCCTGGTATACACCCTTAAGGGGGGAGCCTACTTTAGAGGCTTCAAAAATCTATATTTTTAAGGACTTTTTTTGGAAAGGAAAGAAATGTCTGATTGAAATGAAACTTTTAGGATTTTTCTTATATATTTGAAGAGTCTTCTCAAATTTTTTTTATTATTATACATTAGATATTCTTCATGTTTGGAGAAATTTACGCAGGCGCCTCGAGTGTGCAATTTCTGTGTGGCGGGCAAGATGCAGGTCGCAATTTTCATCTGAGACAAAAAAACAAAGAAACAAAAGAAATTTTAAATTTTCAATAGCGTAATTCCTAGGTGAACCAAGAAAATTCAACAAAAAGTGAAAAATTCAACAATTTTTTGCAGACTAAAAAAATGCATTTAAAAAACAAAAAAAATTTATTTTAAATCGTTTAAAACTCGGATTGATGTTAACTTTCTTAAGGTATTTTAGGTTCACCTAGAAGAGAGTTTAATTCCAAATACAACACATTTTTTTTCGTTTCGATAGGACGTTTATTTTTTTTTTCCTATCTTGCCCGCCAATTCAGTAAAATCGTAAAAATGAAAAACCGAGAAAACGCTCGTCAAAGTTTTCGCTTTCTGCTCAATTGCTCATGTATCTACTAGACGCTCGGTCACTATTTTCCTTCTAGCTTCGAAAATATTTCGAATTTCCATTGATAACTTTGGGAACACATTTTTAGATATTTTTTAAAAAGATTTAAGCAAAACAAATAATACATTTTTTTAAGCTTCTAAAGTAGGATCCCCCTTAAAATGTTTTGATCTTGCGGCTAACAAGGCTAGTCTACGTCAGTAATGTTATACGAGTAGAAATACTCCATATATATAAATTCTTTGACTAAAACAATGGCGAGCACAGCGCTGCGTATATGTAACTTTTTATTTCGTCTATCTATTTCAATTAATAATCATCTTAGGGCACCCATTTAAATTTTAGGTATTTTAGATAACAATAATAATCCGTTTGACAAAAAATTCCATTAATTGCTATAAATATGTAAAATAACGGGTGGGAGAGTATTAAAATATATGTTGTGTAGGATGTAGGCTTGATATTGATTTGTCAGCATGAATGGCAGCTTTATGCTCTCGTTCTGGATGTTACAAACTTCGTATCAATTTTATCAGGGTACAAAAATTGAACCATTTAATGTAAATTTTGAAAATTATTTAATTATGAGCTTAAATTAGTTTATTAAGCTAAGACAAGACTTATAACAAAAATTATCTAAAGTACAGCTATTTATGTCATGTATTCTTCTAAAAATCCGACATATTCAGTTGACGAATGTAACGATTTCACTTTATAAAAGGAGTTCACCCATCAATATAACGAAAAAGTAGTTTTAGGGCTCAATGTTCTCTTGGAAATAGATGTCTCATAGCATGATGGGATTAAGGAGTAATCGTTAGTGTACATGGCGTATACGTAACTTGTATGGATATGAACTACATTCCTGTGTTAAAACTCGACCATACATATTTAAATCGAGGTCTTAACTTCTGCCTTTTTGGTGTACAACAACATAAACACTTAATTATAATACTGTACTCCACTGCGTATACGTATTTTTTTCTTCCTGAAAAATTTATAAAAAATTTATTACATATTAAATGACGCAATGGAAAAAGTGGCGAATTCGCTAAATAATATATTTATTTTATGAAAGGGCGCCCGGGACATAAGTATATATAGAGTATTTCGATTTTATCCGGTTTGTGGAAATTTTTAGTTAAAAGGTGGTCCTAGATAAAAGTTGTTGAGTGTTGACTTTTTCTTAGCGCTCTACAAAGCTGAATTTTTCATTGGCATCGTCCTGGACTACGTTGGCTCTAAGGGCATCATTTGAATGGAGTTGGAACATGATATGGATTTCAAAAAAGAAGTACGAGAAAATATTCAAAGGGTACTCTTCGTAAAATACCGCCATATCCACTGATTGTGGTATGTATGTCATCAGAGCTAAAATACTAACTTTGATTTGCACTGCACTGTTAATGAATAGGGAATTAATGAATAGGGAACCACTGTTTCAACGCTCACCACTCACTACCTGAGATCCATCATCCACTCGCGTATGTAATATATAAATAGGAGGGTGATTTCTTGAAGATTTTGTATTGTAATGATATAAATGTCACTCATGTATTTAGCGTCAACTTCGAACTTAACCATTTAACTTTTATACCACTCCTAACAATTCTCTCGCCGCTCAAAGTGGCAGGAGATGTTGTTTTGCAAATGTTGAACGTTGGGCCAGCAAAACCTTTCTGGATCAAAGGTTTTATATCGCTAGTTGTTCACGACCTTTTCTAGTTTTTTCTTGTGTACATATAGACAAAATATTTTTATTTATTTTCTGTGTACCATCTGCAGAATTTACCCTATTTTCTTGCCATGATCAACGGTTCATTGTGCTGCTGGTATTCACGGTGGCAAGTGGTCTTCAGGTGGTCAATTAAATTATATTAGTCTCCTGCAATATAATAGCAATAATAAAGACACTGCTGACTAGGATTTCACAATCACGTCTTTTGTGGAGGCCGCTTTCTAAGTGAAATTTTATACATAATTATTCAATCTTATTGATATAATTAATATGACAGGAATACTCGGTCGTGAATTTGACCAGCATGTCGATTGACTACTTGAAGCAAAACTTATTCAAACTGCTTAGTAACTGAACTTGTACTTAAGTTGTGTTATGGCTTTGAGTACACCACTACAGCCCACTTATAAAGTGTTAAAATGTAATTCTGTCACACTCGCGAGTAAGAACATCTTTAATATCAAAAGCTTCTGGGAAGTTACCTTCTTGAGCAAACGGGAAACAAAACATATTTTGGAAAGTAGTGCTTCTGTGGATCAGAGGCACCATGATTCCTCTTAAATGAAAAGAGTTTAGCAAAATAAAAATATTGGAATTATTTTTTTATACTGGTTTCTAAGAAAAGGGGACAGAACTTATTATTATCTGATTTCTCTAGAGAGTTCTAATAAAATACACAAGTATATACGGTATATAACGGTTTACCAATAGCGTTTTTTTTACATATCTCGCGAGAGTCATGTCAAGCTGTTATGCTATTTTTGTCCAGTATTGTTTGGCAATTCATCATGGAAAGACTTTACAAATCGTTCAATGTCATAACGAAAGTTCAGGTTTTGTAAAGAATGAGTTTCGCGCGCTTCGTTCAACTTATAGTCAATTTTATTTGCTTATTGAGCGTACTATTCGCAACACCATCACCTATCTTGAGCCCCAGCATTCATTTTTGGATAATATTCAAGAGAACAGACCACGTTCAGCACCCAGTAAAGAAAATACAGTCGCCGCAGCAAAACGGAGTGTTGTATGGAATGACTTTCGCGCATTTTACGTCGAAAGCGCACAAAATACACCTCGTGCAAAAACTTAAGCCACACGACCATCTTAACCGGCATCGCTTCGCTCTATTGGCTCTTGAAAAGTTGCAAGAAGATCAGACGTTTTCGAGAAAATTTTGTTCAGCAATGTGACCTATTTATTGCCTCATTTGAGATAAAGAGCAACGTGAAGAGATACAAAAGCTCCCATTTTACTCAGGGAAAAAATCGGTTTGTTGTGGTTTGTGGACCTAAGCAATTTTGGTCTATATTTCTTCTAAAATAATTCTGGTGAGAACGTAACCGTCAATGACAATTATCGTCGTGCCATTATAACCGATTATTTCATACTTGAAATTCAACCTCTAGATCTCGGCGACATTTGTATTCAACAAGATGTCACTTCCCACACATCGCATCAATCAAGGGATTTATTGAGGAAAACATCGGTGAGCAGTCACGTTTTGGGCCGGTCGATTGGCCGCCAAGATCTTGTGATATCATACCGTTAGACTTCTACCTGTGGGTATATAAAAAGTCCTAGCTAACCCGGCGAAGTTCTTACCGCCCTTTAATCAAGAAATATCCGTTTTCTTTTTATCTGAATGAAGTTAATTTCTTTATTAAGTATAGCTGACCCGACAGACAATGATCTGTCTTCTTAGCTGTGATTATTGAATTCTAATTGATATATTAATAAATCAAAATTACTCCAAAAATCAAGTGTTTATTATTCTAATGCTTTATGATACACAATGTTCTTAGTTTTCTTTTCTGGCGCGTAGATAAATAGTGTTGTTGGTATTCCGACACGGGAACAGGCGATTTATAACTGGCTATGTGAAAAACATGAATTTTCAAGATTAATGCCACAAACACTTAGCGACTGCTCTTGTGATTTATTTATCGGCATTGCAAATTCTAGCCGATCTGGAAATTGTAACCGCTTAAAGTCGAACATGTCTTTCGGAATTAGAGGAATCCGTGGAATGAAAACGTCTTCGCCTTTGTACTTCCCTTTCAAAATTGTGACTTCTATCACGTTCTTCATTATTCTCTTCACCGCAAGTCGTGGCTGGTTTATATTCCGCAACATGATTATTACCGATCCGATTTTTCATTGCAGATTATAAGGTGGTAATCCGGGTAATTCCAGCGAGTTTAAGAATTCCGTTGGATAGTTAACAATGTCATCTTGGTTAGTGACTGAATCAATCGATTTGTATGTAATTATTGTATTCACCAGTTATCTTATTTTGAATTTGAATATTCATTTCATTGACACCTATGTTTTTTGCAGCCAATATAAGTCGATCACTCATCCAAACATGATCTTTATATGTGTGCAATATTGGGAAAACCTTATCAATCAGTTCTGTCTTAGATTTCATAAAGTGAAAGAAATTGGTAGGGAACATAATGCATCCAGACATTGAGTCAACAGGTATTTTTCCATTACCAATATCGAGCAATTGCTATGAAAAAGTTTCTCCAGATTGGTCATTCTGCAGTTCGACTCCAATGATAAACTTATTGAAAACAATGTTCGTTTTTGTCTAGCATTTGACGAAGTCACAGCATCTTTAAGAGTGTGGACCCAATGAGCGTCATTCTCTAGCAATCTCAAACGTTGATAGGCTTCTCTGTATGTGCCGCACAATACATCGTTAACAGTTCGCAGATGTTGGGCCAGTAAAATTGACTAATAGTAAGCGCAAATAAAAACACTCGTTGTATTAAAAAAGTGGAATGTTCTAGTTTCCTGCACAACTTTCGTAATTTTTTCTTATATACTTAAGAACCTTCTCCTAATAATAACAAATACACCAAAAACGAATTAGTGAAATCGGTCCAGCTATTCACGCGTGATGCCGTGACCTAGGGAAAAAAGGATTCATTTTTATTTATATAGATAAGGTCTATGTGGAAAATCCTCCTTCGATTCAGGCATTGAAGCAAAACATCCCGTGTGCCATTCGTCAGTTACCAGTCGAAATGCTCGAACGAGTAATCGGAAATTGGACTCAACGAATAGACCATCTGAGACGTAGCCGCGGCCAACATTTAACATAGTTAATATTCAAAAATGCCAAAGAATGTTCTTTCGAATGATAATAAACATTAAACCCAATAAATTTGAAGGTCATGTGGTTTTCTTTAAAAAAAAAGGTAGGGATCATCATTTACATACAAACAGAAATTAAATAAAATCATGTTGATAACTGGCGGATGAGTAGTTTCTCTCAAAGCCTATGAAGCGCTTATGCGTGCAAACGATTGTACCTTTTGTTGCATGCATGCAATTGTGCTACGCGGAAATTGCACGTTCCGCATTGCTGTTGCTGGATTTGTGCTCCACAAATGCCTACAAATATTTTTCAAGCGTTTTAAATTGGTGGGTGAAACGTACTGTGTACGGGAAATAAATTCACATATCTATTTAAAGGGTGATTTTTTAAGAGCTTGATAACTTTTTTAAAAAAAAAAACGCATAAAATTTGCAAAATCTCATCGGTTCTTTATTTGAAACGTTAGATTGGTTCATGACATTTACTTTTTGAAGATAATTTCATTTAAATGTTGACCGCGGCTGCGTCTTAGGTGGTCCATTCGGAAAGTCCAATTTTGGGCAACTTTTTCGAGCATTTCGGCCGGAATAGCCCGAATTTCTTCGGAAATGTTGTCTTCCAAAGCTGGAATAGTTGCTGGCTTATTTCTGTAGACTTTAGACTTGACGTAGCCCCACAAAAAATAGTCTAAAGGCGTTAAATCGCATGATCTTGGTGGCCAACTTACGGGTCCATTTCTTGAGATGAATTGTTGTCCGAAGTTTTCCCTCAAAATGGCCATAGAATCGCGAGCTGTGTGGCATGTAGCGCCATCTTGTTGAAACCACATGTCAACCAAGTTCAGTTCTTCCATTTTTGGCAACAAAAAGTTTGTTAGCATCGAACGATAGCGATCGCCATTCACCGTAACGTTGCGTCCAACAGCATCTTTGAAAAAATACGGTCCAATGATTCCACCAGCGTACAAACCACACCAAACAGTGCATTTTTCGGGATGCATGGGCAGTTCTTGAACGGCTTCTGGTTGCTCTTCACCCCAAATGCGGCAATTTTGCTTATTTACGTAGCCATTCAACCAGAAATGAGCCTCATCGCTCATCGGACACGGACGCGAAACACATTTCGAACCGAACACTGATTTTGGTAATAAAATTCAATGATTTGCAAGCGTTGCTCGTTAGTAAGTCTATTCATGATGAAATGTCAAAGCATACTGAGCATCTTTCTCTTTGACACCATGTCTGACATCCCACGTGATCTGTCAAATACTACTGCATGAAAATCCTAACCTCAAAAAAATCACCCTTTATAAACAAGAACATTTTACAGTGGAGAAAATGGAATAAATACAGTACCAAATATAATTTTGACTAAGTAATTTACATATTCGTTGATCCTTTGGTATAATTTCTGTTAGGGTAAAATAATCATTGTTCAATGATTGATATTTAAAAAAATACACATGACGTTATATTGTATGTAAACCGTTCATATAAAACCAGAGGCGAAATATTTATAGCATCGTACGCAACCGGTGAATATTGTAGCACTGTTTTGAGAGTTGACAAGTTAAAGGGTGGAGCCATGAATTTTTAGAAATGCCACAAATATTAACAATCGTTGAAAACTTTCAATTATATTTAATAAACCTTAAAGTTTCTGCTAAAACTTAACTTGCCAAGGGATTTTGATATTTTGTCGGATCGATTGTAACCTCAGTATTTTTTTAAGTTGTGTCAGATTAGATTAACGGGCTAATTCCCAAAGTGGGGAAGACACTTGGACGGCTAAAGTTAGAAAATTCCTGTCCGTCTTGTAAGGCTGGAACATTTAAGAAGGAAGCGTTAGGCTTATTTAATCTCTTTCAGTGGTCTGCTTCATGCACCTTTAAAAACTATGTAAGATACACACCAGGTTCCAATATAGTTTATAGTAAAGATGTAAGCGAGAGGAATCTTGCACAAATGGCTTAGTCTCTGCATATACACTGAATATTCAGAAAGTCTTTAGGTTTCGTAAAAATTTTATGACAAAGTTGTTCTTTGTAGTTTCAGGAAATGAACTACAAGTATTTTTTAGTCACTGTGACCAAAACATCCGATGCATGACAGAAATACAAAAGCGACGGCTCTTAGCATAATTGCTGTGCACTTCAGTGCAGCTGCTGCTGCCTCTACTAGAATAACAGAACCAACAACGTTAAATGCTGGTATTTCGCCGCCGGCATACATAACAAAACACAAACGGCCTATGACCACGTAACCACGATTTATAAGGGGCCTGTTTGCCGGCAGACCAACCTATTCTCACACATATGCACTTATATACTTATACATATATCCATATATATGTTGCATGTACGCATTATGAGTGTTTAACCGCATATGTAGTTGTAAACTGGCAAAAAAGCTTTGTAGGGGCACCGAAGCAAACTTAAAATTTTTAGAGCAAACGCAAGTTCAAGTCTAGCTGAGAACTGATTTAGTCTGCAATTTTTAAGCGTATAGTATATATCCACTATATACATATGTAGTCATTCTATAGATTATGTGAAACCGATTTTACTGTCTTTACACGAAATTTCCAAAAGGGGTCTTCTAACATGGCAGATTTTGCTTGGGAATGCATAATAACGGAACGAAAGCTAACGACACCCTCTAATGTCTTAGAGATACATATTGCAAAGTAGAATTTCTAATAAAAGAAATATCTTTAAACATTATGATGGTACCACATTACATGGACGAGATTTTGCAGTGAACCCCCAAACCACCAACACTAACCGACGTTTTTTTAGATATACCAATATATAATCTTGCTTTTCAAAGCACTTTGGAAATGATCGGCTTTTGTGCCAGCATTAATGATCAAGTAAAACATATTATATTTCGCCAATGAAATTGTAAGAGTGGATATTGAGGTATTTCATAAAACAACTACATCAGGTGCAAATGAAAGATTTTGAGCACAATCATTAAAAAAGATCGTTTATCGATCATATTGCAAAAGATGAGATTTATTAGAACCAAAATATGAGATGAAAAATATGCAGACTCTCAACTTTAACAACTCAAAGAACTTATAACACTTGGTGAACTTCATGCTTGTCATGCCCATTTAAGTAGCTGTCATCTTTACCCTTCGCAAATTTTCGGTTAGTACTAACTTTGGCATCTAAACTATGCCAAACTGTATCTGTTTGTAGAAATAATGAACCTAATAAGCCAATTCAAATAAAAAGCCAGTCTAGAGTTCCACTTAGTAAAAAAAAATACATTTAAGTTAAAAGGTTAAAAATCGCTCGCAGAAACTATTAACTATTATACCAACTCAACAGTGTATGCATAATATGAACCGGAGCTATTCATTTCACGTAAATATGTGAGTATTCATAAAATTCATAGCTCTCAATTTTTGGTATGTTTTTCTTTTTTACATTTATTTAACATTTCTGTAAAATCAATAAACGATATTCAAATCAAATCGTACTAAAGGCAACGCAAATTTACCATTTTTCTCTTACAGCTATTTCGGCTGTGATAACGTAACGTATAACATACTACGTATACGTTGTACAAATATATGTATGTATGTGTATGACACTTTTTGGCAAAAAAAGTGGTGGTGGAACTCCCGATATAAGGTATTGTAATGTTATGCAATAAAGTGAAATAAAATTTTAGGATTACCCCTAGTTATATGAGGTATATAATTTCCTTGAGTAGAATCAGCTGAAAAAGCAAATACATGTGTTAACCACTTGCCTGTATGTTCATTCAAATTAAGATGATCATTAGAAATGAATATAGTGCTAACGTTATAATATCCTCCATATTTTTGCAAACCATCTAAACACTTAATCGTTCCAACATAACGAACACCTATGAAAACGTCACCTTATTAGTTCATCAGATTTGATTCCGGCTGACTAGTTGAAAACAAATTCTATGGTTAATTTCCAAACTAATAAAGGCATAACGTTGGCTACTTAATTTTTTCTCAACTTTGATCATCTGGAAATTTGTGACTCTTCCTTCACCTTCAGCTTTATATATCCTTAAAAGAATGTTTGATGGATTTATTCCATTATTCAACAATATAATCTTCGGGCTACTAACATTATTTAACTTATTTTAAGTCGCCTTTCGATATATCTGTTAGAAATGATATTAAGGGTATTGGTTTTAACGTATTTCAATATGAATAACCTCAAGCGTACCCTATAAAATAGTCAGAACGTTGAGAATATCTTTATCAAGGTGGTAATACTTCGACAGTCTTTAGGTTGCTCAATAATTCCAAATGCTTGTCTTATAAAAGAGAGTAAAGGGTTTTACGGGCTTCAGTACTGTTTATCCTCACCATATTATATAAGCTCAGTGTACAAACTATTTTTATTTTAGAACCTATTTCTTATTATTAAATTCCCCACTATTTGTTTTAAATAAGTCAATTATTTTGAATTTTACCCTCCGATTTCTTACGTACTTCAATTTAAATTATTGCGGAGAGTGAGTGATATTCAACCTTCCAAAGAATGCAATTGCTATATGTCCTTTCGATATAGTATCCGTTGCATTTCCTAAAATCGGAGAATGATTTAAGTTAATATATCACGGGAATAATGACGAAAGCTTAAGCAGTTCAAGCAACAGAGAAGAGAGAACAATATTTCCTTCAAATTTTGAACTGGTTCGGGATCGGGATAAAATATTTTTGCACAAGAATTTTCTAATTTACATACAATATATGATATATATATTGTATATGTATATCGAATTAGCCAAGCTTTTCTGTGTGTACGTTTAAGTTATTCGAGCGAATTGAAAATTCTGGGTCAACACCAACACACAACATTCAATTAGAGTGTGCAAATATTTTCACAAAACGGTGCGATTTCCAGCTTTTGCTGCATCGACAGTCTGACCTGAAATCTCAAGTACGTAGGTAAATATGTATGTGCGTATGAATTTATAGCTCTTATTTTTGAAAGTTGTTGGGGTTCGTAGGTTTCTGAAATCCTTCTTGCTAGCAGTTCGTCAAATCGCGGACTGTCACATTGACAGGGAAAACTTCGATTCTACTTATGATGTGCTCATCAACTTTTATTTACTTTGCATTAACCCGTCCTCAAGCAAGGGAGCTGCAACGTCCGTGACTCTCCAGGGCAAAGAGTCTGTCAAGCAGGCAGTGCCTGAGGCAGACCCGGAGGCAGTCAGAATGCAGGTGGACGTGGTGGAAAAGCGGTCCTGCGGTAGCGGGGCGGAGAAGGCAGTGCCGACAGCGACTACCGACGCCCCTGTAACTGGTCGAACGGCAGAGCTACCCTCAACGCAGGAGCTCCTAGACGGGCTGGGAGAACCCATGGACAGCAGTGAGATTGACGGCGGAGAAGAGGATCTGCCCTTCCTCGAGCCAATTCTATAATGGCCGTCAACATGGAGACTGCCCAAGTGAACCTGCATCACGCGGCCGCAGCCTCGGCGGTCACAGCAAGCAGGTTCACAGTGGAGAAATTGGGCGCACTGCTGATTCAGGAGCCCTGGGTCTACAGAGGAGAGGTCAAGGGCCTCAAGACGGAAGCGAACAAGGTAATCTAAGATCTCTCCATCGAGAGACCTAGGGCATGTCTAGTTGTCAGGAACAATATTAATTTTTTCTGTATTTCAGAGTTCCTGACGCAGGATTTGGTGGCGGTGCAGGGCAGAGACTTTGAGGGCAAGGCCTTCGTCCTGGCCTCGGCTTATTTCCCAGGGGAGGTACCTCCAGCTCCCCCGGAGGCGGTTGCAAGGCTGGTGGAGCACTGTAGACGGCACAGGCTCCCCCTCATCATAGGGTGTGACGCGAACGCCCACCACACGGAGTGGGGCAGCACCGACTGCAACGCAAGAGGTGAGTCTCTACTAGAGTATATTGTAGGTAACAATCTAGGTATAGAGAACGTAGGGTGTGAACCCACGTTCATAACTATAAGCAGGAGGGAGGTGTTGGACCTCACCTTGAGCAATGAGCCTGCGTGTGGACTGGTCTCACAATGGAGAGTCTCGACAGAGCCCTCCTTGTCAGACCACAGGATCATAAGGTTCAAGCTAGGGGTAGAGGTTAGACAACTCCCCTCCAGACGCAACCCTCGGAAAACGAACTGGGTAGCCTTCAGGGAAATATTAAGCAGGGAGTTAGGCAGCAGAGGACAGGCTGACGATAGCATTTCGGGCCATGGGATAGAGAATAGGCTCTCTGACCTGAACGGGGCCGTAATCTGCGCATACAACACCAGCTGCCCCCTAAAAGCGCCCGCCGACAGACGAGTCTGTCCGTGGTGGACTAAGGCACTAGCGGACCTCCGGAAAAAGGTGCGCAGCCTATTCAACAGAGCAAGGCGTACGGGGGTCTGGGCGGAATACCGGAGCCATCTTACCTTGTACAACAAGGAGATTAGGTCTGCAAAGCAGGCCAGCTTCAGGAGTTTCTGCGAGAATGTCGCCACCACGCCAGAAGCGGCTCGGCTGCACAAGGCTCTGTCCAAAGGCACGAAGGACGTTGAAATTGCCATCAAACGCGACGATGGGACTTTCACAACTGGCATGGAGGACAGGGCCATGGAGCTCCTGCGGGCGCACTTCCTGGAGGCAGTTCGGGAGGACCAGTGTCCACCCGTGATCGAGCACAGGCCATCCCGCGAGGATTGGAGTATCACTAAACAGCTGTTTACGGCGGACTCGATCCGGTGGGCGATGGCCTCGTTCGAAAGATTTAAGTCTCCAGGAGTGGATGGCCTCTTTCCGGCGCTGCTACAACAGGGGGAGCAGCTTTTGCTGCCTCACCTGGTTCGGCTGCTGAGAGAGAGCCTTGCCATGGCGTATGTCCCGGAGGTATGGAGGACAGCGAAGGTGATCTTCATACCCAAGGTGGGAAGGAGGGATTACTCGCTGGCGAAATCTTTCAGGCCAGTAAGTCTAACGTCCTTCTTACTAAAAACCATGGAGAAGATCGTGGAACAGGAAATAAGGGCGAAAGCGCTGAAAAGCTCACCGCTACATGCGGCTCAGCACGCCTACAGAGCGGGAAGATCTACCAGTACTGCTCTGTACCAGCTGACCTCTGAAATAGAGAGCTCACTGGAGCATGGGGAGGTGACGCTTTGCGCCTTCCTGGACATCGAAGGGGCCTTTGATAACACTTCCCACAAGAGTGTGATCACGGCACTGGAGAAAAGGAATGTGGCGGCACCTGTACGCAGATGGATAGAGGACGTACTGCGTACAAGGGTTGCCGAAACTTTGGTAGGGGACAGCAGAATTCGTCTGGGCACAACAAGGGGCTGCCCACAGGGGGGTGTGCTATCACCCCTGCTATGGAGTCTTGTCGTAGACGACCTGCTGACACTGCTTACGGACAATGGGATCCGCTGCCAAGGGTATGCGGACGACATTGTAATCATAGCAAAAGGCAGATATGAAGACACTCTCTGCGACTTGGTCCAAAGAGGTCTCAATCTAGCGAAGAGGTGGTGTAGGGAGGTTGACCTGAACATCAACCCCTCCAAGACGTCAGTAGTTCCGTTTACGAGATGCAGGACCCTACCCGGCCTTAGGACTCTCTCACTGGGGGGCACTGAGTTAGAAATGACCAACAGTGTCAAATACTTAGGGGTGACGCTAGACTCCACCGTGAGGTGAAAACAGCATGTTAACCTGACCCTGGTCAAGGCGACAAAGGCATTAATGGTGTGCAATCGACTGGCGGGCAGGTCCTGGGGCTGTAAGCCAAGGATAGTCAGGTGGTTGTACACCATGATAGTGAGACCGATGATCACGTATGGGGCGGTAGCCTGGGCCTCGGTTGCGTCGCAGACATCGATTAGGACTAAGCTATTGAAGCTACAGCGACTGGCCTGTGTCTGCATGACGGGCGCAATGTGTACCTGTCCAACGGCAGCATGAGAGGCTCTTTTGGAGCTGACACCACTTCACTTGGTTATTGGTCAGGTAGCCAAACACACCCTTCTGCAAATAACGGCAGAGGGGTGGGGTAAAGGCAAGGTAGTCTCATCCCAGAGGATGGAAAGGATAAGCGGCAGCCTACCTGTGGCCCTCCTCCCGAGGGATAGCGCTACCAAAAAGGTCAACCTCAGGAAAAAGTTCAAGGTTACCCTCAGCAACAAAGACGAGTGGAGTGACTCCAACCTCGAGACGGTGTTGAGGGAAAGCACCATAAGATGGTACAGTGATGGCTCGAAAATGGCGGAGGGAATCGGCGCAGGGATTGTGGGTCCACGTACTAGGCTCTCCATACCCATGGGCGAGTTCCCGAGTATTTTCCAGGCAGAGGTTTATGCCATAAGCCGGTGTATAGAAATAAACCTCCATCGCAACTATCGCAATGAGCGGATAGCCATTCTCAGTGATAGCCAAGTGGCGCTAAAGGCGATCTCCTCTTACGAGGTCAAATCGCTTCTAGTGCAGGAGTGTAGGGATAGGCTGAATTGCCTTGCGGATAGAAACCGGGTACACCTAGTCTGGGTGCCTGGGCATAAAGGTATAGCCGGTAATGAACTGGCGGACGAGCTCGCCCGCTCCGCGGCCTCCAGCAGAATGGTAGGACCAGAACCCTTCACGGGGGTGGGTCCCCACACCTTGAAGGAGCTGCTTCGTAGAGAGGAAAGGGTGGGCAGAAAGGAGTATTGGCTGCAGACTCATGGCATGAGACACGCCAAACTGCTAATGGGAGGTTACAACCTGAAAAGGTTCAAAATTATAATAAACCTCCCAAGGAACAAACTCAGGCTACTGGTCGCATGGTACACTGGTCACTGCAGGCTGAACAGGCATCTGCATAGCATGGGCCTATCAGCTTGCGCCAGCTGTCGGTTCTGCGGCATGGAGCTTGAAACCCCGGAGCATCACCTGCTTGACTGCCCAGCAGCCTGTAGACGCAGATCAGAGGCCCTTGGAGTGCTGTCTCCGGATAGGGATCGCATTGCCTCGCTACCGCCTGGAAGTCTGCTGGACTTTATCAATAGGCTGGGTTTAAGCGAGTCAATGTGAGCAAGGAGAGGGCAAAATAGACCAAAGGTCGCAGTGCATTCCTCATCTGCATTCATTCATTCATTCATAACCCGTCCTCACACAGCTTTGTTTAAGTGTCTGTCGCCATCTTGCTTTATTCAAATTTTGACTTCCTAATCTCTTTCTTCAATACGGGTATTTTGAATTTTCGATTTGATATTGATTGTGGATTAAATCACACAATATATATTGTGTAACAGTTTTTATTAAATTGTGAAAGTTCGAATTATTTTCAACTGGCTGAAAAGGTTTAAGAAAACTTGCTGTTGAAATTTCATTATAAGATCTAAATAATTCAAAAATTATACTTAATTGGATGAGCGAAGCAATACGATATATTCATATACCACATTAGATGTATTAAACAAATATTTCAAAATATTTGCCTCTTATTCGAACTTACGGTTAAAAATATTGTTTTAATATGTGTCTTTTGTAAAAAAGTAATACAAAAGTTGTTGACATATCCCTATGATAAGGACAGCAGACTAAAGAGGTTTACCAAATCTCGAAAGTAAAAATATTGGCTAGTCTTTCGTATTTCTAATTAAACTTCAACTTATTTTTTTTTTCATATTATTTAATGAACCAAATATGTACCAATTTTGTCGACACTTTTTGCAACTTTTCCACTCGACCAGAGCGAGGTGCATCTTTCACACTGAAATTTTCAGAAGGGAATCGAGCGAACCAAACCAAAAAGGATAAAAAGTTCTTGCCAAGATCTTTATCTTGATTTTGATAGGTCTTGGAGGCAAGAGGACTTGTGCAATTTCACATCGATATCTCAAAAACGAAAAGAGTGGTTCACGTATATACAGAAAAACGGACATGTTTAGATTGATTCATATCGTCACGCTGATAATTTATTTACTTGTATATGTATATTTCGCAGAGAAAAACTGTATGAGTATACACTGAAATCATAATTCCACAGCCATCATAGTCGCAGCACACAGTCCCATCTATCTTAACAAGAAGCCCTGAAGTTCCTCCAGCTACTATCGCTACCAATATCGAAGTCCTTTCACTGTTTAGAAAAAAGTCACCGCATGCCCACTGAACAACAAGGACAACTCGTCATCCTCAGAGTAAACGCCACTTGGGCCGACGATGTGCGCAATGTGAAGAGTAAAACAATTAAACTTATGTGGCTGGACGGCCAAAGACATGCACTTCAATTCTGGGCTTTTTCAAAGAATAAAAGAGTTGAAAAAACTAAAAACCAGAGCAGCAGAAATAAAATGAAACCTATATAATATGTATTATTAATGAAAACACAGAAAAAGCGAGGCAAAGGAAGGTAAAAGAGCTACACATACTCATAAATTCACATGCCTATATATATGTGCTTAGTAAAAACCTCGGCTCACACACTCGTACGATTCTACCAAGAAGTAAAAATAAACGCCAGATGAATTCCCACTGCTATGGGTTTAGCATTTTTCCGCGACCATGGCGTATACGTAACGTGCTATGAAGTGCTTAAATACAAATGCCCTCTTTTATTGTGTACAATTGGGAATATTACGTATACGTATAGTTTGCACATACACTTGCACGGAAATTTTTTGAATTGGTTTGGCGGAATTTTCTCATGTCCGTATTATATTTGATATTTTTTTGGTTGAGCACATTGACATTCTATAAAATAATATGACATAACCCCAGTGACATAACTATACACAGGATCAAACATTGTCACAAGCATAATGTGGACGCACAAACATATTTTAATTCTTGCTGCAATGCCCAGTTTGTATTCTCGTTTAGTAATATATTAGTTTTTATGTAAATTATTTTAGAAAAGATCTCTTTGCAATGGAGTTTATACTCTCTGTTTTGGCCTTTGCTGTGCTACTTAGAAAAGTTACGATTCACTTCTACTTTTGGCTACTACTACGAATACTTAATCTCTAATGCGGCATTTGTAGAACAGGTGTAACTAATATTTTTCATATCCAGTAAAGATTCACGAAAAACTTTAAATCAAATATTGAGGTATGACGTCTAGATGACAGATAAAAATCCAAGTGAGCGGAGCTGCATTTATATAGAACGTTGTTTCCTTGCTACTAGAGTATTGAATTATAGTGACAGATTTTGGGAGCTCGCACTTTGAAATTACCGTATTTTTGGTAATTAAATAAGCCTTTTCTAAGTTTTCGACGGCCGAGGTAACCTAATAATATATATGAGGCCAAAATTGACTTTTGTCAAACAGGCAAATTGCCTATCTCTAGCAAAAATATTTCACTGCATTTTTAAGAATGCGACCTTAATCGACAACCAGCATGAATTTATAATTTAATTTCTTAAGAGAAAAATTTTGAAAAGATCGGTCATGTCACTTATTCGAATTACAGTTCCTATTATATCAACTAATTCATAAGTATTTTATTCGGAGAGTTCGGATTTTTAACCTCGAACACCCTTTCACTTATGTTATAAAGAGTGTCTCTTCAAGATCTTACATTTCTAAAGATTTTATGAAATATTGAGTTTTAATTTTAAATAATGAAAATTTTTCATTAAAACCTCAGACGGTCGAAATGATTGTTCATTTTTAGTAAAAGTAGTTATGTAGGAGATGTTAAGAAATGTAGAAGTTGCTCGGTGAAATGTAATGTGGGTTTCACGATCGTCGAAACTCTCCATGACGGGAAATGTTTTCTTACCACAATAGGCAAAGAAGCGAATGTCAAAAAATGCAACGTAGTCTCAATAACGGTTTTAAAAAATACTGAGGACTATACTCCCTAATATTACATCAATATGTTGGCATTGGCTTAAAGAAAACACTTCCCACTTAGTTGCTGCACTTCTTGTTGAAAACACCAGAAACTGAGTTCTTTAACACAATTTTGACACCACTTGCCTTCACTGGAACTGAGACAGTAAGGGATCGTTGAACAGAATGAACAGATTTAGATAAATTGTTGTCCATGATGTCATCAACCACAACAATGAACGTTGAAATAACGAATGGCGGTTGGAGTCACGCAACAATATTCGTAAGTTCATTTGCTTTGCTGTGTTATATAACTACGCTGCTTTATGTGTTAACAAATTTTGCATACTACCAAGGAGAACAACAAAACGATTTACATTCACATCGAAGCAAATGCAACAGACACTTCTGGATACGTACAAACATAGGTAAATACAGTGGAGTGGACGGATTTGAGAACAGAGCCTTTGAAGAAACGCATATCGGAGGCAATGCGTCAAAGTCAGTTTGCACACACTCGACAAATAATGAATTTATTACTATATCACCGGAGTACCAATCAGCGGTACTAGAGCTCTTATGCTCATCTCTTGTATCATATATAAAAGCAGTGAACGAGAAACAAGCCACTTCTGGAGTTAGATTCGTGTACCAATACGGTTTGTTAGCGGAACATTGACGAGGGGCAACGGATGATGACTATTGGATCACGAGCTCCTTAGTAAGATATCGTCTCATTTTTCAAATTGTAGCTTATCGCTCAGCTGGAAATACGTTAGTGTGTCGGATACAGGATTGAATCAGATGTTTGGAAGTGTGCTTTATTGCCTTTTAAGAATGTATCTGAAAGTCGTTGCGATTTCATAAACAGGGTCCATTGACTGACAAATTGTTAATTGAAGAGTAGTAGTACCTATTGACCCCAAGGGAACTTTATTTTGAAACAAATACTAGTTTGATAGGTAGATAGGAGACTAATTAAATAGGCTGCAACCAAGGGATGGTTGTAGCATCGTTGGGAACGGTTTGTGGATATTGAGGAATATTGCAGGTAAAATTTTCCTGAAAAAATATAAAACTCGGCCTATTCCGGTTACTAAAACATGAGTATCGTGGCAACGGTGGATCAATGTAAGATTCGATAGACCGTGTAACTTTTAACGGTCGGTTGCTTTCTCAATTACCCATTTATTTGACTTCAGAGAGACATACTTATGCATTGGTCAGTCATTTAATTACCTATCAAATTTGATTCTATACATTTATGAGTATTGTAATTATTTTAAAGATCAGTAACTTACTTACTTGTTCATTACATGGTCTTAAGAGAAGTTTCCGAACATTCTGGAAAAAGCAGAACTAACAGCTCGGTTGTTGAGGCCAATGGTATCGATATCATCGGCATATGCCAGCAGCTGTACGCTCTTATAGGAGATCGAACCTTTTCTATTTAATTCTGCAGCTCGAATTATTTTTTCTAAGAGTAGTTTGAATGCAGAGGAGTCGCACCGTCTGAAACCTCGTTTGGTACCGAACAGCTCGGAAAGATCCTTCCCGATCCTGACGAAGCTTTTGGTATTGCAGAACGTCATATATTCAAACATAGCAGCATAAAGGCAGCTCCTTGTCGTGGTATCCAAAGCAGCTTTGAACTCGACAAAGAGGAGGTTTGTGTCTATCGTCTCTTCACTGGTCTTTTCTGAAATTTGGCGCATGGTGAATATCTGGTCGGCTGTTGATTTGCCAGGTCCAAAGCCACACTGATAAGGTCCAATCAGATTGTTGACAGTGGTCTTTAATCTTTCACACAATAAGCTCGACAGAGCCTTATATTCGATGCTGAGAAGTCTTATCCCACGGTACTTGGCGCAGATTGTGAAGTTTTTCTTATTGTGGAATAGGCAGAGCACACTTAAACACTAATCGTCGGGCATGCTTTCGTCCGACCATTTTCTACAAAGAAGCTGATGCATGCTCCTTAGTTCTTCACCGACGGATTTGATTTGTTCAGACTAGTTATTGCTATTCGAACTTCTGCATGATCAGGCAATGAATCGTCTGCTGTGTCGCTATCAATTGGGAAATTGGTTCGCCTTCACCTGTCGTTATGCTTTCACTGCCTTTCAGCAGGCTGGAGAAGTATTCCCTCCATAACTTAAGTATGCTCTGGGCATCAATCACTAGATCAAAAGTGTGTATGAAAAATCGGTATAATATTAAACTACTTTACTTATTTGTGGCATTACTATATATTACTAACAGAAACAAATGCTCGGTAAGTTATAATAAGTACATCATGAACAATAAACAATATATAAGGTAAAATTTTAATCCGATTTTATTCGAACACATGTGCGTTAGAAGAATATATTCCCATTTAATTTTATGAAAACGGTTACATATTAGTCGATATATGAAGTGTATAGTCAGAAGGAAGTCCGAAAATATTTATGTAAAGTTTGTGGTGGCAAATGAAATATTCATGTGATTCAACTGATTTTTCACATACAGATATTCTATAAGCAGAAAAAGATTCTCACGTATTTTTACTCACAGATTGACCGATACTTTCGGCAAAAAGTCAGTTATACGGGCTGTGGTCTACATATTTGGATCTCAGTTCTTGAAAAACTATAGCCCGATTTCGACAACTTCTGTCTGTATTTGCGAAAAGTTTTATCCAGAAACACTGCTTGGTTCTGGACATGTACACTGGAAAGTGAAATAATCAATGTCATAAAAGTATTTTGTATCGAATTTGGTTGAAATCGCCCAAAAAGGTCCCGAAAAATGGATTTTCACCGACATGTGGGTGGTGTCGCGCCCATTGCCCAATTTTCATATCTCCTCCTTTATTTTGCTTTATCTTTTTCCATTAATTTTTGGTACCACAACGACCATAAGGTAATTTACACGTTCCAGGAGTATAAAAAGCCGACTTCGCCTAATATATATATATATATATATATATGTATATAAGAATAGAAAATAACCGATCTGTTGATTCTACGAAGTAAACTAATTGGACTAAAGTAATCAAACAGCTGATAGCTAGAAAGTGAAACCCTCACATTAAGTTCTGAATTCAGTAGTACTAGTTGCTTTTGAGGTTCATGTCAAAAGTTTGTTTTCACCAGATCCACCCATGAAGGCACCAATAACCTTGGGTTCCAAACTCAAAAGTAGAGTAGTTCTTTGTTCAAAGGAGAAAGATAAAAATTTTGTATCGAAAATCTACTGTAATGAGTTCTAAACTATGACGGTCACAGTATTTGAAAGTTTTGAATTTTTGAAGAAAATGCTCCTGTTTCGGTGATTGTTTCAATCGCTGTAGGGTCCAACATGTGTACACACGTATGTTGACACTTTTGCTATCCATTCTCAATGTTCATGCTTCACATGTGATGTCAAAACACAGCGCTGCTTCATCACATCAACTAAGGGCAACAACAACACCAGTGACCCGACCGTGGGTAGCAACCATGAGGAACCTGTTATGTAAATGAAATACTATGGCTATAGCTCAAAGTGCACAACGGAAAGAACAACAACAATTTCAGCATTGGCATCATTCGCTTGTTTTAACTTCACTCCCGCTGACCGGCTGTTTCAATTGCGGCAACTCATTGTTTTTGTTCTGCTGATAGTGTATCTGCAAGTGGTTCGTTGCTCGTATGTAGAATGAGAAGGTGCACTCGCTGTTGCTGTTGCCTTTTCGGCCCTTATTTCGACATCTCTGACAAACGAGTAAATTTCCGCAATGGCCGCATATGTGTTTTCATTTCGGACAAATGTCTTTTGTGTTGTTGACGGAAAAAGGTGGATTTGGAAGCATAATGGCTTATACTTCGGCCCCCATGTCAAAACTCTTCCCTTGACGTCCATATCTTTTTATTTACATCGTTTTTTAAAATTCATACTGTAATCAAGAATAAATAAATTTTAGCGTTACTCTGTTATTGTTTGTTGTTATTTTTTATAATTATTTCACTTGGTGATTCTACAGCATCAATGAGACTAACGAGCAATACATTCTCCCAAATACATACGGATGATGGAATAAAAACACTCTCATGAACAAGTAGTATACGTTATACACTTTATATTTAAACATACATACATGTCCGATCAAGATGAAGCGAGTTTATGTAGGCAGGGCGAGGAGTTTTTTCCTGGGATTGTCGAGCATCATTAATAAGAGGACCTATGATGCTTCTGTACCTTGGGAACATTATCTCTGATATTCGCAACATACTATATAATACCATTTAGTCACAATACCAAAGGCAGGAAAAAAATACCTAAGATGTCCACTGTCCTAAGGCTTTGCTACTTTCAATGTAAACAAGTACAGGGTACTTTGTCCGATAACAAACAGAAAACAACTAATCAACTAAGCTTATGGCAAGCGGGCATGACTTAAGGGTAAGCATGCAATGCTTACCAAAAACTTTCGTGACCCATAAAACCTGGAGAGCAGTGACTAAACAAAACTGGTATGGAAATTTGAAAATAGGTATCCTAAAATCCAGAAGCATTCCATTGCACTTCATAAAAAACTAATACTTATTTATTCAGGTATTTCTTGAAGCTTTTCGAAAACGAAAATGTATATAGAAACATGTGTAACGAAATTTTACGTCGGACTTCAATGCTTAAATAAATTTTGGTTTTATGTTCTTCTTCTTTCCAGATCAATCACTTACGATAAGCAAACCGTATTACAGGCGACCAATTGGTAGGATTACCTAAGTCTAAGAACTGATATTGCTGTCTTCACTCTAGTGAATTCGGTATTGCTCTCTCTGCTGGATTCCGTTATTAGTTATAACATAATCTGCATTGTGGTATTTTTGATCTCCACACCAGATTTAACTATGGGGTTCTCCAAGGCCTTAACAAAATTCTATTCCTCCGTAGACAAATTTGGATTGCAGGCTCTGATGAGCTGCATTATCTAGCCCGCCTGCCATTGTGTAACCTGGGGGATGCCCTGGTTACACAACCGCTACCAGTTCAGCTCCAAGATAACCTCAGTTCAAACTTAAAAATAGATAGCAATGAAAAAATTATCTGCAAAGGGAAACTTTAATCAAAAACATAAAATTATTCCTTAATTTTGGTATAGGAAAAGCTGAAGTTTGACTTGCAGAAGTCAAGAAAAACGTATCAACCGGTGTAATTTCCTCTTAACGAAAAAAATATAAATGTTTATAGTAAAGATATTTAGCTCTAAAGTTGGTAAATTAGCCAGGAAATTACATTTTGTTGTTTAAAAGTTTAATACCAGTACGCACATAGTTCTGATGAATTCTTGGTTAAGGCGTACAAGTCTGGTCACAAGTAAATATGAATTATGTTAAATTATACTCTTGCAACTAGTCGCTAAAAAGAATTATAGTTATAGTTTTTTTCACTGTTTCTCTTGACTGTCCGTCTATCCGTCCGTGCAAGCTGTTACTTGAATAAAAATTGAGATATACCGATGAAATTTGGTATATGGGTCTCTTGGTATAAAGAAAATTTTCGAGTTCGCAGATGGGAATAATCGGTCCAATGCACCGTCCACAAATCGCCATTAACCGAGAGCATATAAAGTGCCATAACCAAGCCATAAGTTAATGTATAAAACTGTACAAAGGATCGCAGCAGAAAGGGATACCAGTGAGCAAAATTTTTTGAAAACGTGGGCATGACCCACCCTCTAAAAAGTTGAATGTACATATCTCCTAAGACGTTTAAAATAACAACCAAATTTGCTGAGTATATATCGCATAAGAATTTCTACCGATGAAATCGGAGGATAACCCCCCTCACTCCCCATATAACGGTACTATTAAAAACTACTAAAAGCACGATAAATCAATAACTAGATGGTATGAGATAGCTTTATGGGAGCCGGTGAGAAAGTTGGACGATGGGTGTGGAACCGCTCATTTTTAATGAATTCCCAAATCTCGAGACTCAATTTTTTATGTCACGTTGTGAAAATGGATGAAATTGGACAACAACCACGCCTACTTCCCATATGACACAATTTTAACATGATTTATTTAGTTTCCAGTTCACAAATCATGAGCAATTGATTTGACGGGATAAAACTTTGTGCGAATAATGCCTTTGTGTATGCCACCTTATGACCAAAAATTGTTCAAATCCAACAAAAACTGTTCAGGCCCGTAGGTACCGAATATTTCGATCACGGTATCTATGGTTGACTTTTGATCAAAAATGTGGGTCGTTGTGTGAGATATATAATTGAAATTGCAGGATAATACTTCTCTGATAACACAGTACAACAGCTAATCTAGGGGGTGAGAAATTCCAAGTCAGGGTGATGGTAGTAGGTCAATATAGTAAAACCCTTAAAGGGTTTGGCGTTCGCATGTGTCAGTTTTTTTTATGACCTTTTAAATTTTTTCCTTATCTTGATGTTTTTGCGCCTTAAAGTTGGCTTAAGCTAAGAAGATATTATTGTAAAAATTTATCAATCAGAACGTTGATCAAATAATCCTCAGAAAATTTTAAAATAAATTTAGTTTCCCCAATTTTTAGTGCAAGGCAATATTATTCATAGCATACCTTTAGGTGTTCAATTATTTTGGAGTGAGTGGGTGAAAGCTTATAAAGCAATATACGCGTATTATGACTGCTTTTTTCATGTTGAACTTCCCTAACTCTATTGCAATAATCCACAAAAAACTTAGAGTTAGAGAGATTTCAAGTAATGTAAGGAAATTTATTAAAATTTGACTTCTTTTGCCTAGATAAGAAAAAAATTTAAAAGGTCATTAAAAAAACTGACACATGCGAACGCCAAACCCTTTGAGGGTTTTACTATACTGACCTAGTACCATCACCCTGACTTGGAATTTCTCACCCCCCAAATAATAATCCCAAAAATGTTCCACAGTGTAATTGTGTCAAAAATGGGTTGAATAAGGTCAATATTTCCCAATAATCAACCCATATACATAATATAAAGACTTTCGAACCTCCAGGTGACTTTATACCGCATATTTCGGTCAATATATGTATGAGTTATCTCAATGAAAATGAAAGAGCATGTTTTACTCATATTAGTGTATCCTTGTGTCGAAAATAGACAAAATTGTGCTAAAACTTGACCTAGCCAACATACTATATAACAAACACCAGGATTTTGGAAAATTCGATTGACTTTACTCCATATATGTATTTTGGTAATTGCATGTGAAGTACCTCAATGAAACCCAGGGAAAAGTTTTTTACTATGTGGCATGATAATTGTATATATAATATTGGGTCGATACTACCCCGACTACCATATACCACATATGTATATTTATTTTCGGTTTACTGAGGAATCTGATGTGTCTGTCAGTGTAGTAGGAGTTATTTCTCATTTGTTAATTTTTTTTAAGCGACCAGTGTAAAGTTATTTTAATCTTGAATATGCGCATTTGTTTAAGTAGTAGTTAACAATCTCAAAACCTTAGATATAGCTCAATACTTAACCTCGTCAACCGCTTTTGCAGTATTCCTTACCAGTATCTTGCAATTGCTGGTTCACCAAACAAACACGCACTTAATATGAGAACTTTTTTGTAAAAATCTTAAAATTGCAGATAAACATATGAGCTTTAGTACAGGTCGGTGTCTTCTGACAAAAATCTTTCATAATTTATTACGGGGACGTCTTATTAATAAGTTAGGTTTTTCTTCGGACTTAAAGATAAGAAACTTCGTTTCACTAGTAGCGTCAGAGAACTATTTTCGCATGAAATTTTTGCAGAAACCACCCACTGTTTTGGCTATAGACACTTGTCAGAAGTGCTTACAGTTTATATTTTAAGTTAGTGCATGTGCATACATGGTACTTGCGGTAAAGCATTGCGAGTGCTAATAGCGGTTATTGTGGGCGTTGGTGAAAGGCAACTGTCATCATCCCACTACAGAACATATCATTTTACATGCCACATGCATTAGCAAGTGAGTGGAGTGAATGTGCAAGGCACTACCACGTGGAGGGACTACAGATAATTTTGTTAAATTGTTTAAAAACGAAGCGATAAAACTAATGAAGTGAGACGGATCAACAGCGTAAAACAAAAAGAACGCGAAACATCAAATAAGAAACTTGTGGGTTAGCGGATAAGTAAATTGGTATATCATGTGGTTGCATTTCTATAACCTAGAGGGTTGACTGCTACGTGCAACGTCAACGCCGTGACGCTTTGTGCTTATCGCCATATCACCAACAGCAAAATAACAACAAAATTAGCGCAAGGCACCATATTGTCGAGTGGTTTTTGCCTGTAAAGCTTCATTACTGCCATATGCGTATATACCCCGCACATCACAAACCCTATAACTTTCTCACTTTTGCAAGAAGACGCGCGTGTCATAGCTGCTGCGAATCATCATTTTGTTTTTATCTGTAAATTTAAAGAGCACACTTAATGTGGAAAAGGCAAATCAGTATTTTATTACGCAACGATAAAGTGTTTACTGAATTCTCAAAGGCGCTTCTAGCCAAAGAAACTCTGTTCTTTCGTAAGTGTTGATCAGTTTCTATTATAATGGTGAACAACTGCAAAGACATATTATCAAGAAGGTGACTAAGAAGCACAATAGAAGAATTTTTATCACTTTACTAATCTAACAAACGATCTTGGAATAAAATTAATCCCATGTTACTAAATGGACAGTGTTCGCAAACAGTATACACAAAATAATTCCATGTGCATTAAAAAGTCTTGCCAGTGCAGTTAGTACTCTAAAACTCTTCAGCCAAATTCGGTATAATTCCGGATGTGTTCCGTCTCACTCAAATGAGTCATTGAGTAGGATCCTGAAGATTTCTATGGCTCGAGAGACTGTCAAGAAACATAAGCTTTATTAGCTGACTTAGCTAACTAAAACACAGTAGATATTTATTACTAAAGACACATTTGCACTATTGGGTACCCATTTGCTCAAAAAACTCCACATATTTTCGTGGCAATCACACATATTTATAATAAAATTATTAAATATAAGCTAAGCGCTCAAATCCCTTTCGTACCAACACCGCGTCCTGCACCGAAGTAGAGGATAGACATACGATGCATGACATTTATTTTGCTCGTGGCCATACCCACCTACTTAATCTTACAAACGCTGTAACAACATCCGTAATGACAATATTCCAATCGCAATAGCAATCGCCCCGAGGCGCAGCGTAACAAGAAACGAGCTGTGAAATTTCCCTGGAAATGAAAGTGTTGAGGCGTATGCTATGTTAAGAGCAGTGGCATCAGCGTGGTAAGTACCGTTGTACGGCGAAAAAGACTGCCTAACAGACAAACCCAAATTAATGTTGCACGAAAATTAAATTTCCTTCTGAGAAATGAGTTGAACCTGATAAAACAGCAGAAAGAGGATTTGTGTAACTACGGATATGGTCGCGAATGCTACATAACATAGCATAACGTTACTTTTCGAAAATTTGTTTTAATAATAAGAACCGGTGTACCCCAAAATTGAAAAGATGCGTCCGTTGTGGGAAAAGTCGTTAAAAATTGCAACACGAACCCCTTAAGCCTGCGACGTAAGCAACAAACAATTTTCTGCTCAATTAATTTTCTTGAAAGTGTTTCTCTAACGCTTTATATGTAGTTGCTGTTGTAAGCATTAAATATGACAATTGCAAACATTCAGAGGAATATTAAAATCGAGTTAAAAGCGGCAAAGCGCGAAAAGCCTCAAGATTGCAAGGAGCTTATATCGCCAAGATGTCCTACTTAACCGCTTTGCCAATTTTTGGACAATCGCACATCTCTTTCATCTTTTCTTATTCAATTCATTTTAATTTTTCTCCTTTCCTTTTTACACCGAAAACACGCTTTTACATAAATAGAATGCTTGTCCAAAGTAAAAATAATTAAAGCAACACAATCAGGGCTATATAATGGCCAGCAAAAGGCAACGTACAACAAACGCTGGCGTCGTCCAAATTCGATATCAGTTAGACATGTGTTAGTAATGCCCATATTACATATGGATTCAGTGCTGCAATAAAAGCTGAGCAAACCATGTGCCACCATGGTGGACCAAATGTAATATTTTATGAGTTTGTCAATTATCAGTTGATACTAAAAAATTAAAATCAACTAAAATATAACAAATATGTATAAAGCACCGACAGTGTGAAAATGGATCAAATCGTTCACTCCTTAAATAACGGTGGTGTCCAAAACCATTAAAAGCGCAATATATCAATATCTAAATATGCCAGACGGACCTGCCATTTGTGAAATCACATATCTCGGGACCCTGAAACCTTATACTGAGTTGGTTCCAAGAATAGAAAATATCTAAAAATTTCCGTAAGTATTTGTTTTAAAAACTACTAGCTAAAAGTATGAATATCTTAGAAAGGACCTGGTGGACAAGATCCTGCACTACTTTCTGAGGTTACACCATAAGCACTTCAGTTTCATTTTACCTTAATAATTTGCATTTTGATAACCTCTGCGATAACTCTAAAACCAATTGCTGCCATACAAAGCAATATACCATTGAATATCTACACGCACGGTATAAAAGCAATAAGAATTTATAAAGAGCACGAAAACTAAAGACAAAAAGTACATTGAACTCCTGTTAAGGCAACATTTCCGCATAGAAATGCTCGCAATATGTTGCGCCTTTGGTTGGTTGGTTGTTCTCTTGTCTAGGTTAAACCTTAAAGCAGTAACCAGCAAGGGCATAAAGTAACGTATATTACAAATAGTCTGATTTGTGTGTGTTCATCATCACCGTTTATAGCGACAATTTAGCGACAAGACTAAGTCTGCATTAAAAATTCAAAGTTGTGGGTTAATTGAATTAGTTTAACTAAATGCTCCACTTTATGACAATCTTGAGGGACTCTGAAAATAATGCCAACCCTCATACGAATTATGCACAACTAAGCTACTAGTATCTGAGGATTTGGAAAAATTTGAGATACACATAGGAGTGTATTATATTTTAAGGGATTGGTATGCTACAACTAATTGAAATGATAACAGTAAATAAAATTTATTTCGGAAAACTAACATCCAATCAATAAAAACATTCTTTATTTAAATAAAATACCAGTTTCTTGAACGATTTAACTTGAAAGTTTTTAGCAGCCTGTAGAAATGCGACTGTTATTATAAACAATAATAATTACAAATATTCATAATACTCAATGACAATGAACTTAGGAGAAAGCATAAGCTCTCAAATGTTCTATGCTTTCTCATAAGTTCTTGAAGCCTGAACCTAAGCTTTTTACTTGTTTTCAGAGTTCTTTGTTTTGCGTGGACAAACCCAATCACTTTAAACATTGCTCCTTTTATTATTATTAAGGCTTCGAGTTCTATCAAGTTTACTTTGGCTCATCAAAAGCTGCTTAAATAAAACTGTTTTCTTACCAGTGAAATTTTCCATGTAATTATGAAATTTGGTTCTATCAGGAAATCTTGGGAGTAGTTGAGCTAATTCTCGGAGACTCCAAAAAAACAGCCATTCTTTCATCTTTAATTTAGTTGAACCGCTTTTTTTTTATCTTTCAAATCGTTTTCTTGTCTTTCAAATCGTTAACGAACGATTTCTACTCATTTTCAAGTATTATTTGCAATTAAGAACGGAACGGAAACAACAAGAAACCGAAAAAAGGGGAAAAATTGCTGTGGAGACTGTAGAAAGTGGTATTAGATAATTCTTTGCAGTGGTATCGCTTTAAGCGTTGAAAAATTTTTTCTTGAGCTTACAGATTCGGACGGTTGGTTGTCATTCTGTGGCGACACAAAAATACATATACAGTTACGCACAAGCCAGGAGCTCGGTCAAATGACGAATGATGTTTGTCACAGATACCAAGGAGGAAAAGTATAAATTTCAAAAACTAAAATGTAAAATCTAGCAGCAGGAATCGAGAAAGGGTTAAAAAGTCGTAACGGAACTGAAAAGATTTTTGTTGCAAGAAAGCTCAGCACAAAGCCAACAATAGGGGAGGGCGGAGTGCAGAAGGGGTATAAAACGGCTTGCAAAAAATGTATCTAAACGACATTGAATGCAATAATGACGACAGCTAGGTGATTTTATACGTCGTAAACGCAAAGAAATGCAAGCAAAGGAAGGAACCCCAGCGAAATATGTAGGGACAATGCAACGATTAAGAGATTCGATGAAAGGTGTCCGATGAAGGGGTGACAATTTGTGCATCACATTGCGGGTAAAATGAGGGGCAGTAAAGCAGCTGAGCGGCTGATGAGATGTAGAGTGAAGGGAAAAACAAAAAAAATTAAGAATGATTTGACTGATGACAATATTGCATAGTAGGCAATAAACCAAAAAAAGAAATATAAATAAAGTTATAATGCAAAAGTGAATGGGTGTGGGTTTTTTTGCATTCGAGTAATCGTAGTAGCAATATAATTCGTACAGCTTTTATGCTTGCATTAATTTCTCCATCGCTTTTCTTGTTTGTTACTGCACGAATGTTGTAACCCAACTGCACTGCCACGAAGCATCGCGAACCCTATCCGGTTGCGCCCATTCACATTTGTTGAAAGCGTCATCAAGACAAACTGCAATTCAACTCTTTCAATCTAACAGCCACTTAAACGCCGGGAAACTTGATAACAACAAATTCTCATAGTCACGGAAGCAACAAACATCATTCGTCATGTTGAAGTTATAGCAACAAAGTCAATGCTTAAGCGTCATCGCGGTAAGTCAGTTCATATCAACCATCGAGTTGCAAGTTTATTTCATCTACGCACTGTGTGCTATAACGTACGAAAATTGTAAATTTAAAATTTTCATGTTTTATAATTTCAAAAGCTGTATGCCTTTATACCTTTAAATAATAAAAACTAAAATCGATATCTAAAGTGGATTTGAGTTTCAGCCATTTAAATTGTACCCGCTTAGCTTAAAAACTTTATGGGTTACTTTTTAAATGTGTTTTTCTCGAAACAGCCTTTTTCAAATTTGGTACAGTAGTATCTCGTACACAAATGATTCGATCTGCCAATTTCTGCCTGTACTGTATATAATTCTTATTCAAATTGACCTTTCGGCTTTTTGGTCTGATCAAAAGTCGAATAATGGCAGAGCAAAACGACCAATATTTATGATAAAATTTCACTTATTTAAACAACTACCAATTTTTCAACTTTTCGTTTTAAGGTTTCATACACGGCGAATCACTCAAGCAGTTGACAATCTCTGTTTAACGTCGTCCCAGATCTCGTATAATTTAAACAAATTACATTTTTTTTTCAAAATTTTTATTGTGCATTCTTGAAACATATGTATATTTGCTACATACAGTATAAGTATACTCTCAAATTTGCAAGGCTATCGGTTCACGATTTTTCTTTTGTTATTTTTTTGTTTAATTCCCAAAAATCGGCTATTTTTTAGGTTTTTTAAGCTGTAGCACTAGTACTAGGTGTTCAAATTGGTAAGTCAAGAAAATTCGTTTCCTTACATTTCCCAAAAATTTATGTGACAACCACCCATCACACAGAAGCTAGTTTGAAGTACTAACAGCTTTTAATTTCGAAATTTACTATATATGTGTGTACGACCGTCCCAACCACTGAGCTGTAAATGAGTGCACATGGGGGTTAGATATATCATTTTACATACCACACACCGCATTTGGTAAGTTGAGCAGGTAGACGAGGTACCACAATCTAAAGAGACTACAGAAAATTGCTTCAAATTATTTAAAAAGTGAACAATAAAGCAAATGAAGTGAGAACGCATATAACAAATAGAACTCGAAAATGCAAAAATAACAATTGCGATCTTCAGTAAAAGGGAAAAACGTCAAGCGTTTCCATCTAAACTCCATCCAGCTAAAGGGTTGGCACCAAAAGCAATGACTGCGGTAACGGCGACGTGCAAGTTGAACGATTTTGCATTTTCTGCACAAGGTCAACTTCGTGCAGCATTTTATCTAGTGAATGTTAGTTTGTAAGGAACAAGAAAGCTTTTAATTGATGGTTAAGCTACGCACTGTGCGTAGAGTGATACCTTCCTTCAACGCCTGCTCTTTTTGGTTACGCCAGTCACCTATGCATTAGTAAGGTAACATCATTTAATGAATACTTGCATTTTCTAGCACATACCATCTACATGCAAGAATCGCCAAATTGTGATAACTGAAAAAGTGTTGAAAATAGCACTGTAGCATTGACGCATAGCAGCCGCATGGAAATCTGTGATTTGTCCTTATCAGTAGAATTTGAAGGGCAAACTTTTGGATGGCGAAATACTGTGATAAACTACAAATCGGTCGATTAAGTGTTTAACGCATTTTTACAAACACTTCAATCATATTTATAAGATTCGATCAGTTTCGATTGCAACGGTAAATAATTTAAAAACTGAAAAAGTCTCTGTCGTTTTACTAATGTAAAAAAGAACAAGCGTTAGAATAATATTACACGTGTCTTACTACATGAAACAAGAAGTATTTGGCCTACCTTCTATTTCAATGCTTTACACAGTTCATAACTTGTTTAGCACGTTCGAAATATGAGTCTAAGAAAAGACGGTAAAACCTGTCGGCAGACCAGTCTGTTTTCGCCTTTATAAAAGCTTCCATAAGAAAAAAATATTCGTTTTTTTGAGACGTGAATGAAACTTTCGACTTGGGTCCGCATATATTGTATAACTGCATCTAACTTCATCCTGTTCTCAGCCTCCTTTAAGAGAGTAGTCGCTAGAAAGAAATTTAGCATGTTTGAAACATGAACAATTTTTCCAAAAAAAAATCGTGATTTTCGTCAAAGCAATATGAAATTTCCATCCTGTCAGACAAGTGTTTCCAGAAAAAAATTAAACATTCAAGCTTATCATTGATAAGGGTTTGGAATTATGGCTTCTTGAAAATACTGTCAGTCAATTTTCAATTTATTAACTAACCTTATTAGAAAGCTTTCGATAGTTGTGATGTAGATTGCTAAATTCGTGGTAAATTGTAGTCTTCTCTAAATAGGTGTAAAAAGATTTTAGTTTAATGTGCAGTAGAAGAAACATTGAAGCTTCATTGGACACTCCTTTGTCCTCAAAACGACAGACAATTTCCTAGCAATCAATTTATAATAATATCATTAAATTATAAGCTAAATGCTCGAAACCCTTTCGTGGGAACGCTGTGCCACTCACCAAAGCAGAGCATTGACATATGTACATACGAGACATGATATTTATTTGACCCGCAGCAGCGAAGCACCAATCGTTACAACAACATCCGTAATATCAACAACGAGCTATGAAATTTGCTAGGATATGAAAGTATTGAGGCGTATGCTAAGTTAAGAGCAGTGTCGTCGTCATTGTAAGCACGCCCACAAATATTGCCTAAGAGGCCAACATAAATTAATGTTGCGCGATAATTAAGTTTCCTACTGCGAAATGTGCAGCGTTGGATAAAATAGCAATGAGAGGTTTGTAGTTATGGTACATAATGTTACTTGACGAAAATTAGTTTTAAGGCAATAAGAACCGGATATATAGTATATAGGGAAGTAGGAAAGATAAGGCCGTTGAGCCACGAAGAAGCGTAAAGAAAGTACCAATAAAACCAGAATGCCTTAAGTGGATGACGCTAGCAGTTTTCCACAAAATTAATTTTGTTGAAAATGTTTTTGTTACATTTTCATGTTTTTTCGTAGTTGTTGTTGCGGACATTGAAAGTTAAAATTGTAAAAATTCAAATAAATATAAGAAGTTAAAAAAACTCAATGATAGGAATAAAGTTCCTGTAAGGAACCGTTTGTTTTTGTAAAGGGGATAATCGGAGCAACCCATGTCAACGTTTTTTCATGTTTCCCTTTCTTCGTCACACCGAATGCGCACTTTTATGCAAATAAAATATTTGTTGTTGGCCGAAATTAAAAATACGTATAGCAACGCAATTAGAACAATTTGGCATGAAAAAGATTAAGAGAAAGAAACATCGTCGTCCTTTCAATGTCGGTGTAAACTTTATATAGTATCTGTTAATAAAGTAAAAATCCTATAAAGCTCTTTTCAACCATAGTTAGATTAGCACCGACGACAATTGATTATCTGCAACACTATGGATATATTATAGATACGAATTATTATTATTTACAAAATTAGAAAAAATAAAAGCTTCGGCTGCATTACTGAATTACTCATTGGAAAATTAAAACAAAACTGTATATTGACATTATTAATATTAATTTTTTAATTTTTGGCACCACGACGATAGTATATGTATTTACAAGAAAAGATGTTCCCCGCCTTTTATTGAGACATTGAAGATTTTTATTAATATATCTAATTAGTATTATTGATTTTTGAACTGCGACAACATTATACATAAAGTATAATCTCGATATCATTATTTGTGCTTGATTTGGATTTAAAATTGTGTTATACTTTATATATTAAAATATACATGTTTATTAAAGCGTTTTAACATATTTGTAATCGATTCAATGCGCTTCGTCAATTCATAGAATATAAATATGGCAGTTTCTCTGATATCATAAAGTTTATCTTAAACAGTATAAAATTTTGATCAAAATCATCCAAATTTTACTTATATTGATAGTAACAATAGATCCACATAATGAGCTCTGAATATGATTGAAAAGCTAACGTTAAACGTTCAAGCTCATTTACTCTGTCTAACACATTCCCTTCAGTTTTTCTCCAAATCGGTTTCACACATTTAATTTTCATGCACTACAAAGTAAAATGTTGTACGTTTAGAGTTCAGAGGGTCTGGAAGAAACCGAGATGAAAGTTAGTTTCAACCACACTTTTCCTGATTAGAAAATCTGTTTTTTAAAGTTCATATAATTGCATTCTCCACTAAAATTCAATTTGAGGAAACCGAAAGAAGCTTAAGAATAGAAAATAGTTAAGAAGGGAAACCTCAAAAACTACTAAGTACGAAAAATACTAAAATACTAATAATAAAAACAATAGCCGATATTAAATTGTAGTAAATCCAATAGATGAAATTATTTGTTTACCTACTAGGATGTAAAGCAGTATGAAGTAAAGAACTACAAATGTATTAATGTGAATGCTTCCATCTACAACTCAAGTGTGTGCTGTCTATTGTAATCAATAGCAAAGACTGTTAAAAGCATTTCAACATTTCGAAAAATTCGTAAAATCAGCAAAGGCATGTATGAACTGAGTTGGTACAAAAAAATATTGACGACAAATACACTTTTCTTAATACAAGAATGGAGCAGTGAAGCAAAAAACGAAAAAACAATCATTTCGATATGCAGCGTACTGAAAAAACTATACGGAGAATGGGATTTTTTTGGCGCGTATAAAACGAAAGAAGAGCGGATACTTATACTGAATAAAAACCTTTAAAAACCAAGATTTGTTTGGTAGGTTGGATGGAATTCGGAGTGTATAACGCTTCTATACTCGAAGAAACCTGTCGCAACGTTATTCGTTATTCTAATTTCTCATTTACTTTTATCCTTTAATATGTGTATATGCTACCTGCAGACGAAAGGTCATTTCGCCGGTAAACCACCAGCCATCTGACTCGATGTATTATATATACATAAATAGCAATAAATCATATTAAAAAATATATATTATTGTTGTTCTATATGGCGTATTATAGCTATATAAAAAGGTTGGCAGCTCAACATTAACCCCGATTTTTCACCTGCTCTGACGTGGACTTATCGGCTTCGGCTCACTTTTCACACGATATTTGGTCGTTTCATCATCTTTTTCCAAGTCGAAAGCATAAATCCAAGACACATCGCTAGTAATAATACGTTTCATGACATCCTGGTGGTCGGAAAGTATTATTTCACAGACTTTAAGGCGGCATTGTTTTTCGAAAAAAATCAATGATTTTGGTTACACTTTTCTTAGGCTCAAATGATTACTATATATTTCGACGAATGGGTTTTCGCGCGAAATTTAAATTAATAAGGTCTTACTAGTTTCCACCGATGAACAGGTGTTACAAATCAATGTTAACTATAAATTCGTATTTCAGACTACGAGTATGATGGGATTAAGTGTTGTTCTTCGTGCAAATTGCGTATACGTAACTTTTTTGTTTATGAACTAATTTCTATTTTGTAATACTGGAACAAATTCACATGAAGATCTTAACTTCAGCTTTTGTGGCTTACCTTGACACAAGCACTGAGCACTGAGTTAGATTTCAAAAGGTGCTCCAATGCGAATACGTAACTTATTTTCATAAAATAAGTTCCTATTAAAATATTATCGTGCATGTTCTACAAAAATTTATTAATTTAACCATGAATTTTTCTGGATACTTTTTAATAGGTGACAAATATATATTTTATTTTATATATATATATATATATATATGTATATTTTAAGTTAAGCTGTTTGATACCGATACTTACCTGCTCATAATTTTCAATTTTTCTAATCACATACACGCAAATTGGTACATTTTCGTCTGTGATTTATACCCTCCTCCCCTTATTTTCTATTTGGATATTGTTTGTTACATCACTAAAGACAGAAGTTGCAATTGCTCGTTTTAATTTTTATGTTTTTTTTTTTGCGAGCTTCTATATCCTTTGTTTCAGATATTCTTTTATAATTCTTTTCTCTGTATCCTGGTGTGTGCGCGTTTGCATATTTCAGAACTCACATTTTTTAAATTTTTGTTTTTATATTTTTATTCCTTCACCCAACTTGTCCCGTTATAATATCATATTTTGTTGCCGACTGCGCAAATGACATCTTTCTTCTTGATAGCATGTGTTTTAAATGGGCGAATATCCTTGGGGAGGTTATAATAAATGGCCGTATAGTTGGTCTTTGATAATAATTGTATTGTATGTCTGTCATGTAATTGGCCAGGGGACATTGTCAAGAGAGGTTTAATTAATTGTGCATTCAAACAAAAAGAAAAAAAATTAGAAAAAAGAAAAAGTAGGCAATAAAAATAAAAAAAGCTTGAGAAGACAAGGAAAGGAGACGAATACATTTTTGTTTGGTTTCCGTCAAAAGAAAGCTAATGAAAGTGAAGTATCAGCATATTCTTGAATATTAGTGCATTTAGAGTAGTTCGTAGATATATTTATATTTCGTTTCCGGTTTAGTGCTAGATAAGAGTGGTTAAGTGTTGACTTTTTTCTCAGCGCTCCTCAAAGCTGAGTATTTCACCGCACCGGCCTGAACTATGTTAACTCTAAGGGCATCGGTTAATTTGAGTTGTTTGGTACAGACTGTGGATTTCATAAAAAAGGTGTAAGAAAATAGAACTCAAAGCAAAAAGTACTAGTAGTAAATACCGCATTATCCGCTGACTGTAATATGCATGTCATCGGTGTAAAAATATTTACTTTTCTGCGACTCTGCTTTAGATGAAGTATGTACTACGGTGCCCATAAGGTGACATTGTATTTATTTTGAAAATTCTTTATTTATACTACTCTGGTAGTCGGAAAACATCGTTTCACACACTTCAACGCGACGCCTTTTTTCCAAAAAATTCAATGTTTTCGGTACCAGTCGAGATTTGACGCGCTTGTGGCCCAAAACATCCTTCAAAATGATATTGGTTGAGCTTTTCGATATGCCAACTTCATCAGTAAGGTCTCTAGTTGTTAATCGATGGTTTTTCAACACAAAATCTTTGATTTGTTGAACGTGAGCTTCTATACCACTTGTAAACATTTTTTTTAGACATAGCCTCATCACCAAAGGCTTTCTGCACCATCCTCAACGTATCCGTAGAAGAAAATTGATTCCGTAAACAAAATTTAAGGCAAATTCTTTGCTCAACAAATTTCGACATCGCAAAACACGAAAAACTCACTTTTAGCAGCTCACAAAACGACACGTATCTCAAACACTAATGAATAATTTGACATGAAATTTACATAAACGTGACTGACAGTACTCCCAACCTAAAAAAAAATAATTCTCCAAATCCTTCGACGCGCGCAGTTTAAATTCAAATGTTATTTTTTAGACACAGTAGTATGTTAGCTGATATGTGAAAAGAGCAGATTTTGAAAATTGGTTTTGTTCAATGCGTTTATGCTTTTCTTGTGACACAGATGGCGGGAACTTACAAGCGAACTGCGGAACAATAGTTGTAGCATACGTTTTAGAAGAGGTAGGGGGGCAAAAAATTCAATATCTTTGGAAAGATATGAATGAACAACAATTTTTGCAGATTATTAAAGGTGAATATTTTCTGCGTTGTTTCACATATTCTTCAATTTTTTATAGCGTGAAGAACACATAAAAATTTTCAATTATTTAACAAAAAATTATGTAAAATATTATTATTAAAAAAAGGCCATGAAAAAATGAATAATATAGCACGAACATTTTTCTTTGACTTCACACAATTTCATCGATTTATCTCTCGAAGTTTATGAGAAAATAATTTTACAATTTTATCGTGCTCTAAATTTTAACCATCAACCATTTAACAAAAAAATAATAAATTTGACAAAATAACTTGGGGTATGCGTTTGATCCCCTTCCTAATGAACTGCTTATTTTCAAATGGGTGATTTTTCGAAATTTTCTTGGACCACTTGACGTGGTTTGACGCATAAACAAGCTTCCATAGAGCGGCCCTACCATTTCATCTTATATAGATCAATTTACATAATGAGCGTCAAATATTCTCACTGTAATTACTCGCGACTGCATCTTATTAATTATTTTATTATTATTACCATTCACCGATATTCATATCTAGAAATGACCAAATCGAGTTAACAGTAAGGTTTTTAGTTCTATGGTAATTTTTGTTTTCAAAAAAGACAGCATCTGGGCTTATACAATGTAATGTTATTATTGTAGGAAGTTGGTGAATGTGCGGATATAATCTCATTTTTACCTTTTTGGGAACATTTTCTCATTTTAGTCCGAACTCCCTCAGAGAGAGCTAGTGGCGTAAATGATTTTACGTAATTTTTATTGCTCAGAAGGAGCGTCATACTAAGATAAACTTTCGAAGACTAAATTTAATTAAAATCAGCTAAGCGTATACGTACAAATCTGACAGATGGACATAATTCGGAAATCGCTTCTACCTTCACACTGGCCAAAAAACAGTTCTAGATCTCACTTTATTTATTTTCTAAGACTTTCATGTCAATTTTTTCATTGCTTATTGATTCATTCTCTGGAGATAAATATCACTGTTATAGGAATCAGTAAGGCCTTTTTGTAGATTTTTTACATATTCTCGGCATTTAGGTTGTCAGCAAAGAGGTACAAAGTGCCGAATCCCTGCTTTGAGAAGCAGCCCCAAAGAAGCACCTTTATTCCATGTTTTACGGTCCGCTGAACAAGCCTATTGGTGGAAGTTGACCAGACTCGCGTGAGGACAGAACGCGCCCATATAGAACATTCACCAGTAAAAATGACATTTTCAAAATCTCTATCAATATTCGCATGCGCTTAAGCGAGTCGCTTTGTCACAAGTTTTTCAGTAAACAGGGGCTTCTTCATTGTGTTGCGCCATTTCAGATCATGAGTATGAAGAATAGTTTCGTAGGATATATCTAAACCTCTTGCCATTATTTTTGTTTGTCCTTGCCGCAGTGTTAAAGCAGGATTCCGCAAAAACAGATTCATTATTTGTTAAGTAAAAGTTATTGCAGCGCTGCGTCACTTATTCCTTACCTCGGGTGGGGGGTAGTAAAATATATAAATAAAAAGAATTTTTTCGGCTGAGATTGTATTTCAAATCTGATTTTATTTTTGTTGAGCAGCTTCTTTTATACAAAATTCCTTAGCCTATGTTTTTAAATTAATTATCAGACCAACGCATAACACATAATAAGTGCGTGGGTCTTATCTTAATGTACACGTATATTTCGTCAGCAAATGCATTTGTATACATTTGCTAGTGTGCATCTATTTCATTTCTATATGTTTGTTTACATAAGTATGTATTTGTGTATGTGTGACTAAGGCACTTGAAGATTTATTATGAACAATACAATAACTACCATGAGGGTTGTTTTCCTGTATTGCATTCCTATCACATATTTTTCTTTTATTTGCTTTAGTTCTTTTATTGAATGCAGTCAACTGATAGTTCACTTTTCCTATCGAACCACGTTCTGGTAAATCATCGACATTTTTAGCCACTTTAAATCGCTGTATCCACTTCTGTACAAATGCCTTCGATTTTCTCATAAGGAACACATCTTCGTAGCTGAACCTTTGTTGACAATGCATAAAGGAAAAAGCTTCTTCCTATCGGCTCGCGAAGGAATTAGAACGAAATCTTTCATTAATTGTCGGTAAAGTCGACCACGCTCTTATTTGACAGACTGTAAATAAATATGGAGTAAAGCATTGCTGATATGGAGAGACAAGCGATTTACTTATTCAAGGTTTTCGCATATACATCAATTTAATGAGATTAATGTCACTTACAAGGTGTATTTGGCGTATCGTTAATTACACAATGTTTTTATTTTTTGTGAGGATAGCCCGCAGCATTTGCCCTTTCTTCTTTCGTATTTAGTAAGGCAATGTTCCAAGGAAAACCAATACAAACGATATGTTTAATGGTGCTTTGTGCAGATGGTGTTCACGGTGGCAAGTGAGCATCAGGTGATTAATTAATTTATATTTGTATCCTGCAATAAAATAGCAATGATAAAGACATTTTTGAATAGGATTGGACGATCACTTCCTTTGAGGGTAGCATTGGGGGCCGCCTTCTAAGTGAGATTTGACACTCAATTGTTCAACCTTATTGGTGCCCAACGTATAATATGACTAAGCGGTTGTAAGGATATGATCGAAATATATTTTTAAGTAAACAAAATCTAATTCCATTCGCTAGCTTAGCAATCCTTTTTGATGGATGGTGTTATTATGGTACATTATTAATCGCGCTTTGGATAAATCAATAATTACTTGCTTAAACAGGCACGAAATGTATAGCAAGAAGTGTTGACTCTGGCTCAAATAAAAGTCTGGGTTCGAGGCTCAGTTTAAGATGTCATGTCGTATTCAATACTAACCCACAACCTATTTTATATAATTAAATTTAGACATACAAGGTTAATACGTAAACATTTCTAGAGAATTTCACAATATTTTCTTTTTTAGATGAGCTATCGTCTTACAATTGAATGGCAATTTTATAATTTTTAAGAGTATTAACCTTATATATTTGGTTTAGAGCTCTGTAAGAAAGAACAGTATATCGAAAGTCCTTCTATTAAGAACTAATAAAATATTATAAAAGAGCCTTGCCACTTGTCCTTCCAAGACCTGATGGGTTATGCCTTTTTACACATGTTTCAGTGTTCGAAGAATTTGTCTGACACTGTTTTTTACAACTTCGATTAGGTTGATGCTCATTTATTTAAATACAAATGATCTTTAAAGGCCTTAGACATTCAAAACTAGAAAATATCGCTATCTTCACTGCCAAGCTTTTTTAGCACAGATATATCTACATATGAATTTGTCATACCGAGGTGGGGTTTTCCATTCGAGTTGTTTACTTCAAGTGGCGACTTGTAAATTCATGACACATATTTCCGGTATAGATAAGAAACTCTTCTGGCTGGAATTGGCTCCATTTGGTGTTTTATGTTACGACCTCAGGGAACTTCAAAGCCGCCCATATGCCCGTATGAGTTTTACTAAACCTTATTAAAAATTTTAATAAACTCAATGCACTATATATTTTGCCATTCAATGAGTCCTAGTCCTAACTTACAATTTCCGACTTGAAAATTATAATTGGATAGAACCTTGGTTACAATTAAACGACTGAATATTTTCAAATTAAAGAAAGTTGAGGTTTTCTTTAAAATTGAAGATGGTCTCAATAATTTATGAGCTCTCTTTAATGGACGATATCAGTATGCCTCCAACAAAGGGATGTGCAACTTACCAAAAAATCAGTGAAGGCACCAGAGTAAGTTAAAAGAATAAGAAGCACTGCTACTTCTTTCTTTTATATTAATATCTTTGCCATCATTTAAGCACACACTAGACAATTAGTTACTTAAGTAGCCATCTTAAGTAGAAGTTGGAAACCGCTTACCTTCATCAATGATTAATTTGTCACCAAAAATGAAGCAGTAAAAAATTGCTTAACAAATAAAATGAAAAAAATTGTTTCGCCAAGTTCATGTCATCCTCAACAGCATCAATAACACCAAAAATAATGAACGACGGTTGCAGTCAAGCAACACAATTTTTAAAGGCTCTATTATGTACGAGTATGTAAACTGTTGTATACAAGGTACTTTCCAAAGTAAACAGGACTTAAAAAGACACAGAAAAATTAGTTTTTTTTGGCAAAATAGTCTCCTTCTGCTTCAATACAGCTTTTTGCAGGGTCCAAAAGCATGTCGAACGAGTGTTTTAGCTCGTTGGCCGGTATGGCCGCCAGTATGCCGGTGCAAGCCTTTTGAATGGCCTCTACGTCTGCATAACTCTTTCCTTTCACGGGCAAATGCATTTTTCTGCAAAGCAAGAAGACGCACAGTTCCATATCAGGTGAATACGGAAAGTGGTTAATGATTAAAATGTGATTTTTGGTCAAATAATCGTCCTTCGAATGTTAGATTCTGAGCAATTTTTGGTCGTCAGTCAATTTGTGTGGAACAAACCGTGCACACACCTTTCGTAAGCCCAATGTTCGGTCAAAATGCGATAAATTGATGTTTTCGAGATGTCCAATTCCATTTCCATGAATTTTAGTGATGATTGCGGCAGATTTTGAATAATTTACCCACAGCTTCGATGGAATTTCGGTGATCACCCGACCTCACGACCATTTTGAAAACGTTGAAACCACTCGTGCACTCTGCTACGGGATGGACAATCATCCCCATAAACTTGTTTCATTAATTGAAACGTTTCGATAAAAGTTTTAGCAATTCTAAAACAAAATGTAATGTTTGCTCTTTGTTCGAAGCTCATTTTCGCACCGATAACACTAACATACTGACACTTAAAATGTATTAACTTCACTTCCAATCAACGAACACTGGACAAGCTATAAAGATAGCAGATTCTAACGAATCAGTCGACATATAGATGGCGCCACCAGGGAGCACTAGTTTTAAAAAGATTCTTGTTTACATTGAAACGCATCATCTTTCGATTATTTGTTAACTGTTTAGTCGGCCGATGACGAGATAGTTGCTATCGAAGATTTGTTATATCACGTATGTTTAATTGTGGAGTTTCTTGTGATTCGTTTCTAATTAGTTCATTTTCTGACACCAAAGCCTCCAGGCTTTCTTTAATATTTTGCTCTTCATTTTTTTAGAAACTAAGTATTTGATTTCGCATGCGAAGATTATCGAACCAAGGAAATTTTATGTTATTATTAGTATCTTTACGCTATTCTTCTTCTTCTTCTTTACTGGCGTAGACACCGCTTACGTGATTATAGCCGAGTTAAGAACAGCGCGCCAGTCGTTTCTTCCGAAGCCAGGTTCTTCTATACTTGTTTGTTCCAACGGAATGGAGGTCTTCCTCTTCCTCTGTTTCCCCCGGCGGGTACTGCGTCGAATACTTTCATAGCTGGAGTGTTTTCGTCCATTCGGGCAACGTGACCTAGCCAGCGTAGCCGCTGTCTTTTGATTCGCTGAACTATGTCAATGTCGTCATATATCTCATACAGCTCATCGTTCCTCACGCTATTATGGTTATTTATTATTTATTTTTTGTCAAAAGTCAACTAACTGGTGTCCATATATTCAATATATAGGGGCTTTATACCGGGCGGCCGGAAACACCAGGATGATGGTGGATAAAAGTTCACGCACGTAAGGAATTCACTTGAGAGTGGCCAAAAAAGAGTCTTTTACATATGGCTCAAGCAGCTCACACTTCTGGTCTTAGACCAAGTATCCTCTGGGTAGCCTAAGAACACCCGTTTGAAACCGAGCCAAAGTGAGAAGGCGAAACATCCCCTCCACAGGACTGTGCCCTACGTTTGAGACCCGCCTCGCAAAAATCAGTACCGATGAGAAAACATATACAGACTCGGATGAGAGACCATGACGACCATGGCAAACACACTAAGGATAACGATTAAAGGCAAGGTGCCGCTGCTCAGCTGGTTGGTGTCTTACTTGGAGTGATGAGATGAAGGGCAGGGACGAGTAGTGGCTACATAAAGGAGTGCGAATTCGGTGTGAGTTTCGTGGTGGGAGAGAGACTCCGTCGCCGAATACTGTCATTCACCAGAGGTGGATGAACGTTTAGTCATAATCCACATCAAAGCGACTCCACGCACTATTTTAATCCTATTTTTTACTAATATCGAAGTGGCTCAAGATTACTCAATTATCCATTTACCTTACAAGTAATTATTAAGTTCTGATATAAAAAAATATTATTCTGAAATCTGAGGTTCTCATTGTTTTCATAAAATGAAGTCGCTAGGCTTTTTATACAAAGAACAGGGTATATTAAGTTTGTCAAGATGTTTGTAACACCCAGAAAGAAACGCCGGAGACCCTATAAAGTATATATAAATGATCACTATGTTGAGCTGAGTCGATTTAGCCATGTCCGTTCGTCCGTCCGTCCGTCCGTCCGTCTGTCTGTATATATACGAACTAGTCCCTCAGTTTTTAAGAAATCCTTTTGAAATTTTACAAACGTCTTTTTCTCTTCAAGAAGCTGCTCATTTGTCTGAACGGCCGATATCTGATCACTATATTATTTAGCTGCCATATAAGCTGAACGATTGGAATCAAGTTTTTGTATGGAAAACTTTCACATTTGACAATGTATCTTCACCAGATTTGGTATAGATTATTTTCTAGGGCAACAATGTTATCTCCGAAGATATTGTTCAGATCGGCTCGCTATATCATATAGTTACCATACAATCCGAACGATCGGAATAAAGGGCTTGTATGGAAAACTTTCGGATTCGACGTGGTATCTTCACGGAATTTGACGTTATAAAATTCATAAGAAATAAAAAATTTTCCCAAAAATAATCAAACTTTAAATGTTAATATCTTTTAAACGGTTGGGTTTACAAAAAAATCGCAGAGATCTTTTTTAGAGAATTTAATTTCCTACAAAACCTAAGGAACAAGATATTTTTTCAAGTAGTTGGAAGCGATATATAAATTTTTCTATCTGATAATAAGAAAAAATTTAAAACTGTATGTAGGAGGACCTTCCCGTTACAATTAAGAACTCATGCTTGGAGAGGCTTTCTTAGAGGTGTCTAGGAACCTATTTTTCCGAGTATCAAACGAAAACAAATTTTTTTTTTAAATCACCCTAATATATATATATACATAAATGATCAGGATGAAGTAGGGAGTTGAAATTCAGGTGACTGTCTGCCTGTCCGTTCGTCCGTGCAAGATATAACTTGAATAAAAATGGAAACATTTTAATGCAACTTGGTACACTTGGTTTTCGGCATCGTAAGATATTTGGCATTAGAGATGGGCGTATTCAAACCATTTATAAAACTCTAATTTGGCACCGGGACCGAAGTAGCAAGGGACACTTTTGGGAAAAATTTTTAAAAAGCGGGTGTTTAAATGACCTAAGCTTCCCTCTACCACAATATTATATTCAACAAAAAGGGCGCATCTTAGCACAACTCGCCTTATCTGAGTATAACACCATACTCAACAGCTCACAACGACATGGGCGAAGACAGCAAACATGCGGACACCATTAATTAAAAAAATTACTGAATCATCGCGCTCAACATCACTCTCGTTATTTACTTCGATCGACAACAATCCTGCGTGCTGTGTCACACCTGCACGTCATCTAATGTCATCTATTTTGCTCGATCGCATCGTCGCATGTAGCGAATTAGTGTTGTTTTTATTAAGAAAATATGAAATATTGAACCAAATATTAAGAAAGGAGTACAAGCTACTATCCATCGACTCCAATATTATCATGTCTTACATATTTAAGCATATTTTTTT
>JBAWJQ010001115.1:0-73004 GCA_037783105.1 Bactrocera zonata | reverse complement strand
CAAAGATTTCCATATATGCTATATGCTATAATGGTTATAATCGGCGATTCCGTCAAATTAAAAGTTTCTTGGGGAGAAAAGGACGTACGAAAAATTTTACATCGACATTTCCAAAATTGAGCGACTTTCATCTTCCTTACTTATACGTAAGCGGTACGCGGTTATAGCCGATTTAAGAAGAGTGCGTTGTTTCTTCCTTTCGCTATTTTGTGTCAATTCGCAACACCAAGTGCAGCCAAGTCCTCCACCCGATGGAGTGAAGGTCTTCCTCTTCCTCTGCTTTTATTGACAGTTACTGAATCAAAAACCTTCAAAGCTGAAAAGTTTTCTTCCATCCGGACAACATGATCTAGACAGTCCCTTGATTCTCTGTACTACAATGTATGTCAATGTAGCCCTATATCACGTACTGCTCACCGTTCCATCGACTGCGGTATTCAGCGTTGACTATGCGCAAAGGACCATGAAGATTCCTCAAAATCCTTCTCTCTAACACTCTTAAGGCCGACTAATCAGATGAAGACATTATCCATACCTATTGCAGAATAGGAATGGCATGGGTGATTTGTAGAGTTTGGTCTTTGTTCAACGAGAGAGGACTTTACTTTTCAATTGCCTACTCAGTCCAAAGTAGCACCTGTTGGCAAGAGTAATCCTGCGTTGGATTTCAAAGCTGATATGGTTGTTGCTGCTGGTGCTGATGTTGGTTCCAAGATAGACGAAATTATCTACGACTTCAAAGTTACGACAAGTGAATGCGAATGACATGTTAGCCAAGTCCCGAATGCGACGATTGTTTGTTTGAAGGATAGAGATATTTTGTCCTGTCCTCGTTCAAAACCAAACCCATTTGTTTCGCTTTCTTATCTAGTCTGGTTAAAGCAAAACTAACGGCGTTGAGGCCATCTTTCGTCCGACCATTTCTTGCAAAAAAGTGGATGCATGCACCTTGTCAAGTCTCAGCCGCCGTATCTGAATATTCCGACCGGTAATCTATCGTCTACTATCGCTTTTTGTCTTTTAAGGCGGTTAGGTTGTTATTTGAACCTCATCATAGTCGGGAAATGGAACGTTCGCTCCATCGTCATCGATTGCGGAATCGGGTTAGCCATCTCCAAATTTCACGCTTTCTCTGCCATTCAGCAGACTGGAAAGTATTCCCCTTATAATTTCAGTATGAACTAAACATCAGCCACTACATCATATTTTTGAGTCCTACAACAGTAAGTTCCGGTCTTAAAACCCTCCGTTAGACGCCACATCTTTTCGTACAATTTTCGAGCGTTATCCCTATCGGTCAGCTTCTCAAGCTTTCCATACTCACGCATTTCATTATTTTTCTCTTTTTTTTGGGCATATGCGTCTCGCTTCCCTTTTTATGTCTCGTTATCTATCCCATCTCGCTCGTGTTGTGGTCGACCTTAACATTACGAAGTAGGCTGACTTCTTTGTCTCCTCTGCGGCACGACACTTTCCAAAAGCCAATGGTTTTGTTTACAGGTGTACGTAAGTGGCATAAAATGCCTTCCCACAGTTCCCTCATACTTAGTTGCTGATTAGTGTTCCCAGAGAACAGAGTGCAGGAGTAAAAAATAGCTTTCTATTGTAATTGCAGCTTCTCGACGTCGAGCCGTCCTTGTTTTTGTTGAAGAGTGTTTTTTCTGAACAGAGACGGGTGCGTATCTTGGCTGCAAAAAGGTAGCGATCCGAGTCAATGTTAAATCCTCGGACACAGAAAAACTAGTTTGTGTATATACATGGCTAAATCGACTCAGCTTATTATGCTGTTCATTTGTATACGAGTACATAAATATTTTATAGGTCTTTCACCGTTTTCTTCTGGATGTTACAGACTTCGTGGCAAACTTTATATAACCTCCCCGAGGTATAAAGATCTGAAACAGCCCATAAGGTATGAGAAAAATTAACAAAAATTGCAAGGGCTCTCAAGTCACACCACAACTGATTTTGACTTTTTTCAAAAATATTAGCACAAGAAATACATTAGTAAAAATAGACGTTTTAAACTTTAATGGGTACTTTCTATCCACCAGTCACAGCAACTTAAGGAGAGGAAATTTCTGTATTAAATGTCGATAACATGTCAGACACAGTTCTTGCCCCATATACAAAAAGACTAACACTAGGATACTTGATGTAGAATATACGATATAGTCAAAGATACATTTCCCTGCTGAAAGATGGTAAAAATAAAAAACTGACTGTCTTAAGTTTGTCACGAAAACCAGAGTCAGAGATTCTAAAGAGTGATCCATTTCGGGATTCCTTACATTTTTAAAGAAAAAACACAGAAACTAGCAATCTAATGGGAAATATTTATTATCAATCGAAAGAACATGCTCTGGTGTTTATATTTCGAAGACTATCTTTTTGAAATGTTGGCCGTGGCTACGTCTCAGATAGTCCATCCATTCAGTCTAATTTTCGATGACTCATTTGAGCATTTTGACTGGTAACTGGAGGTTGACACCCGTGTTGTTCTGCTCCAAGACCTAAATCGAAGCTGGATTGTCGGCGTAGACTTTACATATCCCCACAGGAAAAATCTAACGGTATGATATCACACAATCTTGGCGGCCAATCGACCGGCCCAAAACGTGTTGAAACCAAATCTCACCGAAATCACCAGTTATGTATCAAACGTCGGATCTTCTTGGAAATTTTCAAGAGCCCATAGAGCGAAGTAATATCACTTGGGTAGGTCGATTGGCTTCAGTTTGAGTTTTTGCGAACGGCGCCGAATGAACTCTCCACAGTCTTCATATACACTCTCAGCTACGACTGCTATATTCACTGCCTGCTGGACGTGGTCTATTCGGTCGAATATTATCTAACATTGAATGCTGGGTCTCAAAACGGGTGATGGTGTTTCGAACAGTAAGCTCGGTAGGACGATTATGTTGACCATAAGTTGAGCGAAGTGCGCGAAACTCATTCTTTATAACCGTGAATTTTCGTAATAAAGCAATTTTCGTAGTAAAGTAAGTAAAAGATTTGTAAATGTTGTTCAAACGAAAGTTTTTCATGATGAAATGCTAAAGAATACTGATCAAAAATAAGGTAACTGCTTGACACGACTCACGCGTGGTCTGTCAACAAAAGGTTAGTGAAAAGTACCTCTATTGGATCAACCGTTATTAGATATATATTATCCTTCATCCATTTCTGAGGTGAACCGCCGATATCAGACCACTATAGCATGTAGCTGTCATATAACCTGATCGTTAAAAATACAGTCGTTCTATAGAAATACATTACACTTGCCAAGATATCTTCACAAAATTGTCCAAAGTATTTTTACAAAATCTTATTATTTTTCCAGTGTAGATAAAATTGTCTATATCTTCCTGTTCTAAAGTGAGTAAAGGTTAAGAGGAGGGTATGATAATCATTTGTATCCGGGAAGTTCTTTTACTGTTTATGTTGTAACTTAGTATTTACTTACGATTGCAGGTGTACACATATAATCAATATTACAACAATCCCAAAAGGTTATGTGAATATGCGCTTATAAGGATTAAAGCGAAAAGTTTATCAAGAGACCAATGATATTTTGAGTTCAATGACAATATTTCAAGGAACTTTTGTCAACTCAATCGGATTTAAGAGCTTAGAATGTGGTTGAGCTGTAACTTGATATTTATCACGTTTGTTTTTGTAGTCATTCATACTCAATAACTTTAATAGAGGAATGGACAAATTGAACTCAGTTATAGCAACCAAATAAACTTTATAGACTATACCTCAACGGTGTAGTGCACCGGTGAGTTCATGTGGACAAATTTTGAATGAAAATTCTTTAACTTCACTACTTTGATAGATGTTCACCCATCCGAATGAGGTCCGGTGGACTCCACTGTCTTGAGAACGGTGCGCATATTACTATTAATTCTAAATTAACTCCAACCCATCTTAAAAATTCGCACAAATAGCAGATTGTTTGATAGAAATAAGACTATTTTATGATATAAAATGCACTATATTATTCAGTATAATCTCTCTGAACATTAATACACTTACTCCAACGATCCTCCGATCAGTCAATCGACGATCTTCGAAAACCATATCTTGCATTTTGGCTATGATTTCTGGTGTTCTGGATCGTCTTTAAGGCTTGTATGACTACTTTTAAATTTAGCAACACATCTTTCTATTACACTTTAACATTCGTTCGGGAATTTCTTTTGGTGTTACACCAACCAAAAATAAGAATTTTATCACTGCACGATATTCAATTTTTTCCATTGTAAAAAAATTCTGTGACACGGCGACACTAAAAATTCATAAATTCCAACAACTTTCGAAATTCCAAAAAAAGGAGTCTAACCACTAACAAAATTTAGTCCAAGCAACTATTTGCTTTTCATTAGTCTATACAAAACTTATGTAGACTTAGTAAATTAAAAAGGATTAACAAAAAACGCCAAACACAGTGCGGCATTCACCACCAAATAACAACCAGCCGGCAGTAGGCAACAGCGGGTTTTCTCTTCCGCGCTAGAACTTCAGACTTCCGTCTCCAGTGTTACGAGTTTTGAGAGTTCGGTGTTGCAGTATGGAACACCCGCACCGACTAAGGGCTTTCTCGGCCATAGACCATCCTTCATTGAGCCAGCTTGTTTCACATATATGTAATCCGTGTTGAAAACTTTATTATTATTATTTGCCACAAACGACCAAAGCTATTTAAATACCGAGTCACATGTGTATGACCTGAGTTATTAGGACTGCATATGTGATGAGCGTGTGCAGTTGTATTTAAGTATCTAGTGGAAAAAAGGTAGACAACGAATCAACAAATGAAAGCAGCACTAAAATAAAACAAACGAATACATTTTTGCACACCACATTTCCGCTGTACTTCAACCTTTTTGCTAATTTCGTTTTATCGCTTCTTTCTACACATATTCTCACATTCCTTACTCTATATTTTTAGATGAGAAAAATCACATGCTACCGACCGGCGAACTTCTGGTTTACAACATCACTCGAACCGATGCGCACAAAGTTTATCGCTGCCGCACCCATCACAAGTTGACGAAGGACTCCGTTGTGAGCAGCAGCAATATGGGCAATATTCAATTGACTGGTAAGTTAACTACACCAACAACAATGCTAACAACAAATAGTGGCTATCTAGCATCATAAAAGCCATCCACACTTGATCTCACCTTGCGGTATTTAGTTTGTTGATAGCCAATCTTGTACATTGTAGTTGCGTGTTCTACGTATTAAGTGTTTGCGACAAGAACCACGTAACTCAAGAACAGAAATATGCATGTTTTGTCATATTAAATCAAGCTGACATATAGCACTTCATGAATTTAGTGAACAAAATTTTGAATTTACATAGCTAAAGAAATAAATCGAAATTCTGCAAATTCTCACCATTAATGATTTGATTTTACCACCGCTTTAATTATTATTTCACCTCTATCAGTGTTGTGCAAAATATGCATTGTCAATAACCAACAGACATTTAATAGATATCTTGGTCAATTTGAGGGTAGCTTAAGTGCGTAATCTCTTCCTATTTGCTCTACTACAATAGGCTTTACAGGTTTGTCTTTGTCTTCAACGCCTGTTACTTTTGGTCACTTACTCTTATTTTTTACTCACTCACTTTATAACATATAACCGGATCAGTGTATCGATTCAGAACTTAGAATTTATATCCTCCTTTGGCCTACAAGCATGGATCCGTGTAGCCCCAGAATTCCAAACGTCACCAGTTGACTCTATCGTTTACGAGGTCTCACCGGTTGTATGCGGGTGGCGCCAAGAACTTCCGAGAACAGTTTCCCCGAACGATCCAAGTGCTTGCCGTCCTCGTTTATATTTCTGCGCCATATAATAGGACAGAAATTAAAAATGGTTTATAAAGCGTAATTTTTATTCGCCGAGACGTTTGTCTGCTTCTCACACATGTAACACATGTTGGTAGAATTATTCTGCGCTTGATATTGAGGATTAGATTGTTGGTTGAATTTAAATACATAAAGTCCTGCACTTCTAATTAATAGTTATCAACAGCGACTTATTTCCTACAGAAGGAATATGTAGTCTTAAGGTATTTTATCGTTACCTCGCTCACCATAATGCTAACTTAGTTCGCTTGTAATTTTTGGCTAGCAAAGGCTGCGCTGTTTAGGCCTAGTTGTGATGTCAATGTCATCTGCGTATCCTATTTGCATTGTACTTTTAGAGTAGACGTTCCACTGCGATTCAGGTTAGTGGCGCGTATTACTTTTTCCATCCTTCTGATAAAGTCCCAGTCTAAAACTTTATATGGAATGGAATGGCTCGGTGACGTCTTTCCCGATTTTGACGGTGCTGATAGTTGTACGAGGTGTGTTCAAAAAGTATCGCGAATCGTAACTTACAGTTTTTTTCGATTGCAGGGGCGTAGTGCATCATGAGTTCTTGCCACAGGGAAGAACGGTCAATAAGGAATATTACCTGCAAGTTATGCGTAATTTGCGCAAAGCAATCCGCCAGAAACGCCTGGATTTGTGGAAGAACAAAAATTGGCTTTTGCATCACGATAACGCCCCTGCTCACACACATCGTTGCTTGTGCGCGACTTTTCGGCCAAAAACAACACACTAATGATGCCGCAGCCACCGTATTTCCCAGATCTGGCCCCCTGTGACTTTTTCTTGTTCCCTAAACTGAAGAGGCCCATTAAAGGACGACGTTACGCTTCTCTTGACGAGATAAAGACGGCATCGAAGGAGGAGCTGAAGAAGATAAAAAAAAATTATTTTTTGATGTGCTTCGAAGATTGGAAAAACCGTTGGCACAAGTGTATAATATCTCATGGGGATTACTTTGAAGGGGACAAAATAGATATTCATGAATAAATAAATAATTTTTGAAAAAACACAAAATTCGCGATACTTTTTGAACACACCTCGTATAGAGAATTCTTCATAAAACAAACTACTCTAATGCTTCTTTAAAATCAAAAAATGAACTTAATTGTTTTGCTTTCATTATGTGACTCACTCACATATGTACGTGCACATTTCCATTGCAGATGGCGTCAGATTGCCAACGAATATATGACAGCGAGTTCAGAACGGCACCCTACTCATCGAGAATGTGCAACACACCGCTGATCAGGGAACTTATACTTGCATCGCCCGCAACAAGCACAACTACACGGCGCAACGGACGATGGAGGTAAAAGTTTTGGGTGAGTTAAAGTGGAAGTTGAGGTTGCAGTTGATGCGGCGAAATTTTCGTTGATAACATTGATAGTGGTGTTTCGATTTGCTGCCCAATTTGGGTGGCTACAAATTTGGAAATTTCACCATACTAATTTTAATTTGTCTGGAGTAGTTAATGAAAAACCGCAAAATCATTAAATGCGCCTAGCTACGAGCCTTGGTAAATATTGAAACTTGTATAGAAAATAATACAAAATAAGCTACGAAAATATACAATAAAACCCGCAAGTGGTAAACACTGCTCGTTATGAATCGCTGAACTTAATTGTTGTTGGTTTTACGAATTCGGAAAAGTTATTGCGAAATAGCTTGTATTTAGCATAACTAAATTTGAGCATATATTCGGAGAGTAGTGGCCAGAGGTTTAGAAACTTAGAAAGCATTTAAGTTGAACTTTTAATAGGATTTAGCTACAAATAATTTTCATTAATTTATTTGCGGCTTATTTTATTAATAAAATATTTCTTTTAAGTTTTTAATTTTATTATATCTTTTGTTTATTTATACAAAAAAGGATTTCTAAAAAATTTAAGTATGTACTGAATATGCAATATTGAGTTTGCAACGAAGTTCTTAAAAGCCAAACAACATCGGATACACTGAAAACAAAAGAATCGTATATCTACAAAGTTTCTCCGGAAAGTAATAAGACTAATTTTCTTCTGCCGCGACTGTACTGCGTAGCGTGCGCGCGCCGTCTGGATTCGGTGGAAGCCGATGCTAACTAACGAACGAGCGGCTGGTCAGTTGTTTCCGAGGGTTTGGAGAGTCAGAACAAACATTTTCGCACAAGCTGAAAATGCTGCGTTTGTTAGAGCAGAGGTACGCGATTAAATTCTATGTAAAACTCGGTAAATCTGCGACAGAGATGTTTGATATGATCAAGTAGGCTTACCCAGATTTTGCTTTAGCAAGAAGTGGTGTGTTTCGCTCGCTTCAGCCCTTTTTGCACGCCGGGCAGAGGTTGCTGATGAAGACCGTGCTAAGAGACCTACGCTTCGACAAACACCAACAATGTGACTCGTGTAGGCAAAGTTTTGAACTAGGCCGTCGACTAAGTAGTCGTTTAATTGACATTGTAATGGAGAACTTGGCAAGGTATGTGCGAAGATGGTTTCGAGTGTAAGTGTGCCAAGCAGATTTGAGCACTGGTGAAAGTGACCCCCAATTTTTGAATAACGAAATCACAACTGACGAGATCCTTGGATCCTTGAGTATGATCCCGAGACAAAGTGGTATTTTGAGAGGCCAGAGGGGATCCAAGCATGCACCTCGGTTCTCAATGCTATTCCGGAGAATAGTAATAGACGAAGAAAGTTTTTAAAGAATTGTTACGATTGTTTTAATATTTTTTTTTTAATCGTCTGATACCCATTCCTTTCCGGACAAACCCGGTAAGTTGCGTAAGACTGATTATTCTTAAGCGTAATTTACATTTATAACTTTGGCCACACTCTCTCCACTAAAGCCACACAAAACGGTTCTAAATGCTTTGAGAAACTACATATCTAATATGAAAATATTTTAAAAGGTATTGACTATTTTTGAACACCACATTTTAGCGCCAATGTATCATATGCACATTTTAATAATAATTAATTTGAAGAATTTTCAGCAAACAATACACAATGAAAGCCGATAGTAAGTGCACATGCCAAAAATATGAAAATTAAGAAAATAATATAATAATATAATAAAAATATTTTAAAAAGATGTAATACAAATAATAATATAAAACTGAATTTGCACGCTACTCACAATTACAAAATATTTTAATTTGCATTGAGTAATTCGCAACTCGTAAAAAATATTTTCGCATTTAAACTTCACGCTATTTCAATTATCTATGAAATTGCATTTTTTTCAAGCCTGCTAAAAACTAAAATGCACTAACACATGCATAGATACACACAAACAATTATACAAAAATACCACATGCTGACATTTCCGCTTTCACCCACTAAAATGAAAAGAATACACGAAAATATGATGCAGTTTAGCGGTGTTGAAATGAAAGAACAACACACACGCACTCATACAGCACTCACTCACTAAAACTATTTCAATTGTTCACCTGCGTTTTTCCATACTTTGTTCTGCTACTACTCTTCTTCTTTACCTTTTTCCACTTTATTCATAATTTTCACTGCTGCTGTTTTTATGCTATACCTGTATTTTTTACCGTTATCTCTTTGTCCTACCTCTGTGTGTGCGCATTTTGTTACTGTTGCTGTTGTTGTTGTTGCTTAAAATTTCCCTTTATTGCCCTGTATATGAAGTTTTTTTGCCTTCACTGTACACACACACATACAGACACACAATATTTTCAAACAACATTGCGATCGCTAGGATATATCGCTCTGGAGAGGCATTAAGGAAAATTAAAAATGCAATGATAATTGTTAATTAAGAATTTTTACGCATACTTCCTAGCATTCACGCAACTATGATATTCAGAAATAAAATAACAACAAATAAAAAAAGCTCTGAGCAATTAAATTAAGCTCAAAAAGCTCACATCAAAATGAAGCTATAATAACATCGCAATTTTACCGCACATCAAAACGCAATAAAATTCCTATCGTCAGCAAAAACCTAAAAAGGCAATAAAATCTACTCTTTCACATCATCGCTTCATTCAATCCAAATATCTTTGTTTTAGGTTCTTTGATCGCTAAAACTGACACGTAACTTTGTATTTTACGCGGGTTGCTGAATAAGTGTCTTCCCTAAATTTGTTTCGCTTAAGGGGTCCCGGTGGTCCTGAACCCTCAAATTAAGGGTGTTTTCTGAATTTTTTTTTTAAGGTTTAAAAAAAAAAGAGCAATCAATTTAAAATGTTTACAGTTTATTTATACACTTATGAAAAGTACAAACATATTTTTTTGTTAAATAAAAAAAACTTTTAACAACATTAAAAATGGCGTCCAAAAAAAGCGTTCTTAAAAGATGACCCCCAGTGCCGTTGTTGATTTTGACTTTTCTGAACATCTGAAACATATAGTAAAAGCCAAATAAATTATTAATCAGTAGTAGTGCAGCTATCGCTGAGCCTACAACCGAAAAAAAAAATTTAAAAGTAAAAAAATTTCGCGCTTTTGAAGTTCAGATTCTGAAAACAGCTATTTTTGAACCAGTTTTAGATCGAAAAAAAATCGAAGTTTTTAAAATTAAAATTTGATCGTAGTCCCAGCGATAGATATTGATCTTATAAACACCATATTAAAATTTCAAGTGATTCGGATGTATAGTTTTTTTTTTCATCAATGGCACGCCGAAAAAAATAATTTTGAGATAAATGAGTTTAAAAATTTTACAGTATATTCTTAAAGGACTATGCTTTCGAACTATAAAATAAATCGATTTTTTGAAAATTCTAGACCACCGGGACCCCTTAAGATCACTAAGAGAATATTATACGCCAGTAATAAAAATTAGATCAGTTTAAAATCCGGTAATACTTAAATATTAGGTCATGATAGTAAAGGTTTCATTGTTACTAATTCCTGAGTTAAGATCGCAGATGAATTTCCGAAAGCAGTTTTGTGAAGAAAACTTTTATAGCTGTAACTCAAGCATTACAAAAGCCTCTTGACCTCAGCGCATCCGTTTACGGGAAATAAGTAGCTCATGTTTGAAGACATGAGGTCAACGTTGTATTGGTCATAAATTTGCAAAAGTGTGACACGAAAAAATGTTGACTGTAGTCTGTTCTTTCCTAGTTTTGGACATCATACTATCACTATGTTTTCAACTCCAATCAGAAATTGCCTGAGGAACTCATAACGATTTCAGTATTATTCCTTCTTCAGTGTTTTTTAATTTTTCATAGTTTAGTAAACGAAATTCGGGTTTTTCATTCCTAAAAACACTAGTACACAAAGTTCCAGATTGAAACTCTAACCGTGTAACCACGATACATTACATTACGTAATTATCCTTCCATCAGCACAACAGATCAGAAACATTATTACGGTTCCTTTAGTTGTGGCTGCAGCGGTTATTTAATTCTTGTTTAAGTGGCAAGGCGTTATTTAGGAGGAACTGACGAGTGTTTTGAGGTGAATATGTTGAGCATGCAAAGAGATGGTTAGAGTCATTCTCCCTCTCCTATAGAGCCATCTTCTTAACCACACTTTCCTTGCAGTACTAGTACGAAATCAAAGCGTGCGAGGATTATTTTTTTACTTGGAACTCAATCTCTAACAAAACTAGTTCTTTTCCCATACCAAAAAAAAAATGCAAAAATTTTGCAGTAAAGCATTCCGATTTAAAATTCATTGCAAATTTTTCCAAGTGATTACGTTAAGAAATTGTTTCAAGTGCAAACATATAGGTGCATACACTGTGTAAGCAACTGAAATTTCAATAAAACACTCGAAAGCGCAAGTAATAATATTTTCCACAACCCACCCTCCACCTCAACCACCTTTGCTTTGTCTCTTCAGCATTGCACTGCACTTGATCAACATGCCTGCTTGCCTGCAATGAAAATTTATGCGAATGATCAGCATGCAGCACACGCACCACGAATTTTGCACAACATTAAGCACATTATAACTCACCAACAAGCACCGCAAACGTTCACCATACATACCCAGCGCACTTTAAGCTCTCACTTCTACTGCATCCACTTTTTATCTAAATATTTATTGTTTGAATTTCAGCAAAACATATGCGCCCGCTTTCTTAAATAACCAATAAAATCACGTCCATTGCAATGCACCGATTTATTACTCACATTTTTTGATTTTCTTCAACCTTTTTTACTACTAAACTCCAGCGCTCTCTTTTTGTTTAACCTTTCTTTGAAATTCTAGTATTATTTTTTACTTTTTTCAGTTCTTCCTCTTTTTCTTCCTATTTTTGGTATCCACCATTTATCTCGTGTGCATATCACGATTTGCATTTTGCATTTCTGAATTTCTGCACTTCTGCATCGGAACCTGCATTTGCATCTGCATCAGCATTGCGCATTCGCGACGTGGTGGTGCGACGCTGAAATGGCGCTCACCGCACAGTCTTATGTTTTGTCAACATCCAAGGCCTGAACGTCCAATCCGCGCACCGACAGCCGTCGACAGTCATCAGTCAGCCATTAACTCCTCAACCATAAGTACCTATAGATATATACATATTAGGGTGATTCAAAAAAAAATTTTTTTTTTTTTTCAATTGGTACTCGCAAAAATAGGTTCCTAGACACCTCTAAGAAAGCCTCTCCAAATATGAATTTTTAATTGTAACGGGAAGGTCCTCCGCCTAACGGTTTTCTATTTTTTCTTATTATCAGATAGAAACATTTATATCTCGCTTCCAACTACTTGAAAAAATATCTTGTTAATTAGGTTTTGTAGGAAATTGAATGCTCTAAAATATGGTCTCTTATGATTTTTTCGTAAACCCAACCGTTTAAAAGATATTAATGGTTGAAATTTGACTATTTTTGGAAAAATTCTTTATTTCTTATTAATTTTATAACTCAATGAAAAAAAATTATTATGAATGATTAAACACATAGTTTTGTAGGAAATTTACTGCTCTATAAAAATGGTCTACTATGATTTTTCGATTAAGTTAAGCGTTTACGAGATATTCATCGTCAAACATCAATGCTGCAGTTTGATAGCGCAGTTTTCATTGCTATGAAAATTTCAAAGAGGCAACATTTCCCATTTGCACATATGCTTACGGCATTTTCAATTCGGTAATATGAAATTAAGAAGAGCGAGTATTAAGACAGCTTTGTTGTATTATAAAAATATAGTACATTTTCAAAATAACAATTTTCAAAAAAATAATATTTAGTTTAATATTGTTAATTTACAGAAAAATTATGCAAATTGAGTTGGGAATATATCATTTCTCAATTTAAATTTATTATTTTAAATGGTATATAAAATTTATGCTAGAATTATTATCTAGTAGTCCAAATATATGAATTCTTATTTTCCCAGAAATACATTTGTAAAAAAGGGATCTTCATCCTTTTCTTATTATCTTATTTTTTCCAGAAATACATTTGTAAAAAAGGATCTTTATCCTTTGTATTATCTTATTTTTTCCAGAAAAATCCTTAAAAGTGCTTAATGATAATATTAGAAAGTTGTATTTGGATCAAAAATCCAGTACCCATAAAGAGATTCTTTCTAATAATGTACCTGTATCAAACTTAACCACAACTACGATGGAAATAGGTGAGAGTAGTAAGTATCTGAGATATTTAATTATTGTAACGTCAGGTAGTAGTGTAACTTTCCATAGATGACTAGATGACATTTGACAATTTTTGGAGTCCTTTCTTAATAATTTGTCATCAAAATGAATAAATTCTATACACTTTCTTCGTTTAATTTGTAAAACAGATCTTATTCCAGACTTAGATCAACCGTCTACCAGTCATGCGAATGATCCAAGTGAAAAATCAGAGACGTTCTCTACGTATACCTTAAGTGCAGTTACAAAGGTTGGATCTGATTCAGAGTATGAACCTCCAATTCCGACAAAACGAGCAAAACTTGATGTTTTAACTCCTGAAGTCATTTTTGGACTCGACCGAGCTAATGTCAGCAGTAGAAATGCGATGTTTATTATTGCTCCGGTTTTATTAGCGGTAGGTATTAAAATTGAAGATACAACGCTCAGTTATAGTTCAATTCAAAGAGCTCGTATGCTTCAAAGAAAAGACATTGCTAAAGGACTTAAAGACAACTTTAAAGCACACGATAAATACGTTGTGCATTGGGACGGAAAAATGCTGAATGACCTAGTTGGATCAAAATCTGTGGAACGGCTACCTGTTATTTTAACTGCATTTGGTGCCGAACAATTACTTGGGGTTCCAAAAATTTATTCTGGGACGGCAGACAATCAAAAATCAGCCATTTTATCGACATTGAGTGAATGGGGTATCATTAATTATGTTAAGGCGATGTGTTTTGACACGACGGCAGTTAATACAGGTAACTTATCAATGATAGTTTAATATAAAAAATGTTTAATTATTAACGTTCTAGTTTAATTTTTATTGTTTACTGAATTACCGAGAATTATTTACTCATTTGGATTTTAAATATAATTTAAAATTTGTTTAAAATATTATATTTAGCGATAGTTATCTATTTGCTTTATACAGGAATTCATAACGGTACATGTAAGGCAATTGAAAATACTTTGGGAAGAGAGTTAATCTGGTTACCATGTCGTCACCACATTTTTGAAATCATATTGAGAAGTGTAATTGAAGTATATTGGCCTGTGTCATCTGGGCCAAACGTACCAATCTTCGGAAAATTTAAAAAATCATGGGATGTAATGAATAAAACTAATTATAAATCTGGAATGGAAGATACTGTTGTTGCTGATATCATTTCGGATAAAAAAAATGAAATATCTAGTTTAATTGCACAATCCTTACAGGTATGATTTAATTGCGATTTTAAGAATAAAAATTTTCTTGTTTCTGACAATTTTTTAATTTTTTTTGATAGTTACTACAACCCCGTGATGACTATAAAGAATTGTTGGAATTGTCGTTGATTTTCCTTGGAGAAATGCCTCAAGAAGAAATTTCTTTCAAACGTCCTGGTGCAATTCATCATGCTATGTGGATGATGAAGGCAATTTACAGTTTAAAAATGTTTCTATTCAGAAATGAATTTAAACTTTCTAATAAAGAATTGCACGGTCTTCGTCAAATTTGTATATTTATAGTTACACTGTATTTAAAAGCTTGGTTTTCATCAACTTCTGCAACAACTGCTCCTAATCATGACTTGCAGTTTTTGAAAAATTTATTCGAGTACAAAAATATCAATCCATTGATTTCTTCAGCAACTTGTGAAAAAATGATTTTGCATTTATGGTATTTAAGTGATGAACTTGCCATTTTATCATTATTTGACGATACCGTTCCATTGGAAGTAAAAAAAAAATATTGTTGGAGCTGTTAATACTCGTAACGGTACAGATTCTAAAGTTAAAAAATTTATAATTGATAAAAACGATTTGAATTCATTAACGCAGAAAAGTCTGAGTGACTTTGTTTCTAATAAGTCTTTAAATCTCTTTAAAATATTTGATTTACCGTATGACTTCCTTAATAAAGATATTGAATCGTGGCCTACTAATGACAGTTACATTGAAAATAAAGAATACTTTAACCAATTGAAAGTTGTTAATGATTCAGCAGAACGAGCAGTTGCATTAGTTAGTGCTTGCCAAAAAATGAAGAGCAATTCCAATACTTATTGCAAGTGATCAAAGAACATCGAAGAAAATACCCAAACTGCAAAAAAGCAAATTAATTACAGTAATTATATATTAAAAAAATGCACTATTTTTTTGTTTTAATGTAACCAAACGTGCCCAACTATATTTTTATAATACAACAAAGCTGTCTTAATACTCGCTCTTCTTAATTTCATATTACCGAATTGAAAATGCCGTAAGCATATGTGCAAATGGGATATGTTGCCTCTTTGAAATTTTCATAGCAATGAAAACTGCGCTATCAAACTGCAGCATTGATGTTTGACGATGAATATCTCGTAAACGCTTAACTTAATCGAAAAATCATAGTAGACCATTTTTATAGAGCAGTAAATTTCCTACAAAACTATGTGTTTAATCATTCATAATAATTTTTTTTCATTGAGTTATAAAATTAATAAGAAATAAAGAATTTTTCCAAAAATAGTCAAATTTCAACCATTAATATCTTTTAAACGGTTGGGTTTACGAAAAAAATCATAAGAGACCATATTTTAGAGCATTCAATTTCCTACAAAACCTAATTAACAAGATATTTTTTCAAGTAGTTGGAAGCGAGATATAAATGTTTCTATCTGATAATAAGAAAAAATAGAAAACCGTTAGGCGGAGGACCTTCCCGTTACAATTAAAAATTCATATTTGGAGAGGCTTTCTTAGAGGTGTCTAGGAACCTATTTTTGCGAGTACCAATTGAAAAAAAAAAAAATTTTTTTTTGAATCACCCTAATACATATATGTATATACTTACATATGTATATACATATATTTGATTTTGTTGTGTCTGCTTGCTGCTCTTGGTGATTGCGTGCGCTGGACGTTTGGGTGTACGACCTGGGCAGAATCCTCATTATGGGGCATTGTGTTGTGTGGCATGCGGTCGTCCTTGGCTAAACAATGTTTATGGGTAATGGTTAGGTGATTTGCGGTCAAATGATTTATACCGAAGTGTACATCGTATATAAATATGTATATTTATATCGGCTATACAAAGGGGTACTTGCCCCAATAATGGTTTCTGCCAGCGGTGAAAGTTTCATATAAATATTATATATAATTACAGGGTTTATTTTCATATTAAAGAACTTTTCCCATGTCAATGCTGTAATGATTCCTAGTAGTACGATTTCGTTGTATATGTGCAAGTCGAGTATAATTGACAGTATTACTAAAGTGCAGTATTTGATAAGGAATCATATTTCTCTTCATATTAAATTGCAACAAAAGTCTTTTATCTGAATGAGATGTTAAAACTTGTTTTCTACACAAATTTTGAATTAAATTATATTGGACCTGAAGTCTTGTCTCAAAAAAACAAAACAACATATTTCCAATTCGATTTGATTGCATCGAAAGTCTTCTCATTGAACGAAACATGATTTTTTAACGTACTTTTGTCGAAGTAAATTTTAATTGGCGACAATTCCATGGGTTTTGTGGTAATTCTTATATTCGTGACATCAAGAACATCTATTATTCTATATTCACCATGTACCATGGGACCCTGTACCAAGGCATAGTTACTAGTATAAGAAATCATACTTTTATATATATTTGACATGACTCAGATAGAACTATAGTTTTCTTCATAAAATCAAAGTATTTATTCAATTTTTGTGAAATTTCTATAGAATAAAATGATTGTCTGTAGTCTTCGAAAGTATTTCAGTTCAGTAAGGATCACAAACACAGTTTTGTGACAAAATGGCCGTATTGGCTGAACAGACCGTTGCATAAAATGTTTTAGGTTTTTCTTCAAAACTTAAGTCAAATCTACTTAAGAACTCAGTTAGTTTATTTTACACCTATTATGGACCACTTTTTTAATCCTCAGTCTTTCCAAGAATCACATACCTGCCTACATTACAGCTTAGAACCTCAGCCTCCGAGGAGAAATTCAAAAATATAATTTTGGTTCTACCATGATCTATATCATGGTACATTCGTAATTGGAAAAATATTATACATTATTCGTTGATACGAAATGGTACTTCACTTCGAGCATATTTAAGCAGCTTGTAACGAAGCTTTTGTTGCCCCTGCTTCTTACAAGGATAATTGCTGAGGTATACTCGCCGTGTCCAGGGTTCGCTACAATAAATTTGTAAATGTTGGGGCTCCTCTGCGAACCGTTTCTTTATTTATTCAACTCAACTAAATATCTAATATAATATATTAGCCCACGACACAGGACGTCTCCTGAGGACGGCGCTGTTGGGGTAACGGTTCGGTGTGCTCCGCTAGGGCAATACCGTTTCCCCGCTCTGCTGCGCTCCTGGGTGCTAGACGACTTGCTGCCACCACTTCGACCACGCGCTGCTGCTTCTGCCGGCGCTCGTGTGGGCCTCCCTGTCGCTGCCCTGCTATACGCGTTCACTCTCGCGTGCTACGCTTTCTGCGCTCGGCTACTTCTGCCGACGCGCGCGTAGGCTTCACTACGCCTTGCTGTCGCTACGTTGACCACGCGCTGCTGCCTCTGCCGACGCTCGGCTGTACTGGACCTTGCTATCACTACGTTGACCACGCGCCGCTGCCTCTGCCGACGCTCGGCTTTACTGGACCTTGCTATCACCACTTTTACCACGCGCTGCTTCTGCCGACGTTCGGCTTTACTGCGACGGTCACTTTTAAAGACCCCGGACCACGGAAGACTGCCTTAGCGACCGCGATGTTAACGGTTGAGTCGGTCAGAGGATAAACTCACTACCGAGCTCACCCTTAACATACGGCGTTCACAAGTTAGGGTACCAAGACTAGCCAGAGGATAAACTCACTGCATAGTCTGATGCCCAACACGTGTGTGCGCTGTCACAGTCCCGTGCTGACTCTGATCGTCCGCCATCTAACTACCCACCAAGCCTGTGTTGCGTGCTAGCACCTTCGCAACATGTTGCGTGGGGATGGCGTGTGTTGCTGGGATGGCGTGTGTTGCTGGCGGTGGCGTGATTTTACCGCTGCGTATGCATACTTGCTGTTGTTGCGTTGGGATGGCGTGTGTTGCTGGGATGGCGTGTGTTGCTGGCGGTGGCGTGATTTTACCGCTGCGTATGCATACTTGTGAACAATAGGGTGGGCCTTTGTGTGGACTAAATTCTAAAAGATATTTAGTTCTCACACTCCCCCCCACTTCGGAGGGTTTTGCATTCCATGCAAAATTCAATAAATTCTATTGTAAATTTACAATGGTTTCTTAAAAAGTTTAAAATACAATATTGTTAACTTACAATAGTTATTTGTTATAGAAAAAAAAATCTAAGATTTACGCCTAAAAGTACATATACATATGTAGTTACAATCGTCATTTGGCTTAAACAAGAAAAATTCTAAGGTTTACACCTATAAGTATACAGTATATTTGATACCCTTGTTTTTTTCGTTTTCGTTTTGTTTGTTCAATATATATATTTTTTTTTCACGCTTATTCCATATAAATTCAATTTTTTTTTTTTTTTTTTTTTTTTGTAATTAGGAACTATATAGCTTAAACTAAGTATAAAGTTTTAGAAAAGAAATTTTCCCCCTTAGGGCTCTTCAGTTGCCGGGGTTGTTGTTGTGGTTTTTGCTTTGATGTGGGCGCCCCACCGGTACATGACCACTTTGTATTTTGTGGTGTTGAATTTGAGGCGGTGCTTCCCGATGCCACCTGAGAGGTCGTTGAGGCCTCTGCGAATTCTATCCGCGATCTCCGGGAAGGCCTCTAGCGCTGTCCCGTCTGCATCGGCGATGGAAATTTTTAGACCTTCTGGTGGCAGCTCTACTTCCACAGATGATGGTGGTGGTATTGCAACGTTGGGCGCGGGTGTTGTCTGGTGTCGTCTGAAGGTGGTCAATATTTGGGCTCGCTTTTCAGCTGCTAGCTTCGCCGTGAAGGGTTCGGAGATGCATCCGGGTGCCCCTTCGCCTCGTCCTGCGTACCGCATGACCCGCTCTATTGTCTCCAGCACGTAGATACCGCAGTCATTTGTGTTTTCTTGCTGGGGTACGTCTAGCAGCAGTTCCCGGTATTCGAAGTCTCCTTCTCCGCCCCTTTCCTTGTACTCCCACTGGAGGAATTCGCGCCAGGCCGTGGTTGCGTGGGTGACCTTGCCCCTCATCCAGGAATCTGCAACCCATATCTGGTGGGGTTGATGGCAGACTGTGTCCGTGACGTGGTGCGTGAGCTCACGGTTGGATAGGGCGAGAAGGTACCAGTGATGGGCGGCGTTGTGTGGCGCTAGGACTACCCTTTGTCCAAATATGTCCACGTTGCGAATCCAGCGGTGAATGCGGCGGAAGTTTTCGTCGCGCCTTCCTGGCTGGTTCAGCTGCCAGACCACGAATGGGCTAAGAACTGTGGCTTCCGGGCCAAATTCAGTTTCCAGGTACTTCGCATACGCATCGATGACCGTGTCGGTGAGCCACGATCCGTCCTCCAGGGATCGTAAGTCTGTTTGGTATAGGCAGACTCCGCTTGGTCCCGCTGGGAAGGTAAGTTCTGCCTTCTCGTTCTCCAGTAGCGTACCTTCATTTTCGGAGGAGAGTTCGATCACTGGCGATCTCCAAGGGACGGTGGCGTCGTCAGAGGTAGACGCTTCGCTGCTACTGATCCTTCCGACGCTTACTGGCCCCGTGGCCAGGCTGGTTCTTTGTGACGCTGCAGTCCATGAAGCTCGGCGCGTCGTACTTATGTGCGCTGCCATATAGCGCCTCATGACAGTCTGCACCTTACGGGCCTTTGCGGAATTTGTCGCGGCGTTAAGGTCGTTGGTGTGCGCTGTGGTGGCGTCGTTGACCTGGGGCGATGTGGTGGCGTCGGTTCCGTGGCTCGCTGTTGCTACCCTTGTGCGTCGCGCCAGATGTTGCGTCGCTGCCTGCAAGGCATCTGCGCGTGCCGATTTGGCACTTCTAGTGCCAGAAGTGCCTGCTGCCTCCAGTGTTCGTATCCTAGGTAGCTTCCGCTGCTCTTCCTCCATCCGTTCGCGGAATCGCTTCACGCTCCGTGTCAATTTATCCTTATCCATCTCGTATGTACGTATAAACTTTAGTGAAATTCTCCGGTTGTCTTACTTCGCTGACGGCTCACGGTCGAATGAATTTTGATCTACTCGTTTGGCCAGCAGATATGCTCGTTTGAGTAAGGATTTATATTTATTTTTATTTTCATTTTTTTTTTTCCAATTTGTAATTTTTAAGTTTGAAATTTTTAAATTTGTAATTTTTAAATTTGTAATGTTTATTTATTTTACACTGCCGCGAAACTGTTGTACAGCTTCAATTCGCTGATGTTCACTGTTTTCTCCTTGCCACCGTCGATCTTCTGGACATGTACGATCACTGGTGAAATGTATCTTAGAATTTTATAAGGACCATCGTACTTCGGGGCTAACTTTGCGGCGAAACCGTCTGCGGCTTTAGAGAGGTGATGTTCCTTCGCCAGAACTAGCTCTCCGATCGCAGGGGTCCATTTTCTACGCCTCAAATTATAGTGGCGGGCTTGGTCCGTGGATGCTCTCTCCATGTTTTGTCGAACGATTCTGAAGGCTTCCTGCATCCTGTTGTACTTCTCTTCAGCCGTCGTGGGCATCATACCTGTGCCAATATTAACTTCGTCGAAAAGGGCATTTGGCAGTCGCGGTTCTCGTCCTTGTACGAGAAATGCCGGGCTATACCCTGTGGAGGCCGATATGCTGGAATTCACTGCGAGCTCGATCTCAGGGAGAAAATCGTCCCATTGCTGATGTCGTGATTTGCTGAGTTGTGCAATAATTCGCTTGATCGTGCGGTTTACCCTTTCCGTGGGATTTTCTTGGGGTGTATACGGCGCCGTGAATTGCTGGCGTACCCCTAATTCCTTTAGATAGTGTTGCCATAGTGTACTCGTAAATTGAACACCATTGTCCGAAATAAGAATCTTCGGAACACCAAATCTTGCGAGGATTCTCTCTCTAAATGCGCGACGAAGTCCTTCAGATGTAGCGCGCCTCATGGGGACTAGCTCAACCCATTTGCTGAAGCGGTCGAAAAACACTAGTAGCATTGTGTTGCCATGGGTTGATCGCGGTAAGGGTCCGATGAAGTCGGTGCAAACTGTGGCAAACGGTTCCTGTGCTACCTGTGAGAGCATCTTCCCTGCTGGTCTCTGCTGTCCTTCCTTGTATTTCTGGCAGGACTCACACCGCCGTACGTACTGGCTAATGTCGCGGAACATTCCTGGCCAATAATATCGGTTGGCGACTCGGGCTACTGTCCGGCGTATGCCCATGTGTCCGGCGCTAGGAATATCGTGGTTCTCCTGCAGCACTCTTATGCGGAGTGGCTTAGGCACGCATAGCTTCCAGGGTACGGCCTCTTCATCCTGAGATCTGCACGGAATGTGGCGGTAAAGTTGGCCATCCTTCTCCATGTAATCTGCGTACTTCTCTGGGTTTGCGCGAACTTCTTCTACTCGTTTACGCCACCATTTGCATTGTGGAGCCATCGTCGTCGCTTGCCTTATGGTCTCTAGCGGCTGTCGGGACAGTGCGTCTGCTACTTGGTTGAGTTTCCCTTTGCGATATTCGATGTCGAAAGTATGCTGCTGTAACTCTAAAGCCCATCGTGCTATCCGACCGGAAGGGCTCTCTATGGAATTCAGCCACTTCAGTGACATGTGATCGGTTATCACCTTGAATCGATATCCTTCTAGGTAAGGTCTCATTTTCCTAATTCCCCAGACTATGGCGAGGCACTCCTTTTCGGTAGCTGAATAGTTTTTCTCTGCCTCATTTAATTTTCGGCTGGCGTAGGCTATTACGCGTTCTCCTCCTTCCAGATTCTGCGTCAGTACGGCTCCAAGGCCGATGTTGCTGGCGTCCGTCTGCAAAGTGAATGCCTGGCTGAAATCCGGACATGCCAGGACGGGAGCCTCCGTTAACTTTTGCTTGATGCTTTCAAATGCTGATTGTTGCTCAGGTCCCCATTTCCAGTGCTTCCCTTTCTTCAAGAGAGCTGTGAGCGGCTGGCTCATGGTCGCGAAATCTGGCACAAAGCGGCGATACCAAGAGGCTATCCCCAGATACTGACGGACTTCTTTCACGTTAGTTGGTGGCTTCAGCTCCTGGATTGCTGCAACTTTCTCGGGGTCGGTGTGGATGCCTTTGTCACTAATCACATGACCTAAGTATCGGAGTTCCTTCTTAAAAAATTCGCACTTTTCAGGGTTAATTCGAAGGTTGTTCTGCTGTAGTCTCTGCAGTACCTTTCGCAAATTCCGTATGTGTTCCTCGAATGTAGAGCCTATGACGATTATATCGTCCAGGTAGGCGAAGGCGTGTGGTTCCATCTCCGGGCCTATGACCTGGTCGAGTACTCTCTGGAACGTCGCTGGTGCCGAATGTAAACCGAATGGCATCACGCGCCATTGAAATAGGCCACGCCCAGGTACGGTAAAGGCGGTATACGGGCGGCTGCCTTGCTCCAAAGGTATCTGCCAGTAGCCGTTCTTGAGATCCAGACTACTAATGTACCTTGCTCTTCGTAACTTGTCAAGTATATGTTGTATCCTAGGTAAGGGGTATGCGTCGGGTACAGATCGGGCGTTGAGTTGCCGATAATCCACGCATAAACGCCACTTACCGTTCTTCTTCCGTGCCAACACAATCGGCGCGCTGTGTGGGCTGTGAGACGGCTCAATACATTTCTTCGCCAGCAGCTCGTCGATCTCGGCGTTGATGATGGCCTGCATCGCTGGATTCCGCGGAAAATATCGTTGCTTGATTGGTCGGCTGTCGGTCATAGTGATTTTATGTTCCGCCACAGTCGTCACTCCACTCATGCTTTCAAATTTTCGAAGTTCTTCGTCTAAAAAATCACGTATACGGGCCGCTTCGTTTCTCTGGTTGACGGCCGATGAAGTCCCGAGTCGATTGACCCTCCTGCACTTAAGTTTTCGTCTGTTCTTCTTCTTCATCCGGCGTGTGTCTGGCGTAGTAGGGGTTACGTTGCTTACGGCTTTGGATGACATGGTGCGGGCTGCCGTTGATTGCTGCGCATCTGACGCTTTCAGCACTACCTGGTGACCTCCGCAGGATACTACAGCTCCCATGTTCCCCAGTGTATCCAATCCAAGTATGACGTCATCAATCGCTCCGGGCATCACGTGTAACACTGCCTTTAATGATGTCTTTCCGAGTTGAATGGTGGTCTCCACGGCGTCGAAAATCTTGCTGGTGGTGCCATCGGCCATTTGTATCTCGATAGCTACGGTCACCTTCTTACTGTTCCCGGTTGCGTCCATATGTTCTGCAACTCGTGGTGATATAAAACTTTTCGAAGCGCCGGTGTCGATGACGGCTTCCGCCGGTTCTCCGCCCAGCGTGATTAGGGCGTATAGCCGGCCGCGTTCCTGATGCATAATTATTGGTTGTTCGGCGCTGAGTCCCGTGGGTTCGCCGCGCCTTGTCTTTGGCGAAACCCTTGGTCGTTTCCCTGTTGTTTATGACAACATTCTTTCGTTAGCACATCCGCTCGGCCACACTCCCTGCAACACAATTTCTTGGGATTACGGCATCTCCTGGCATGGTGACCTTCCTGACCACATCTGAAGCAGATATTTCCCGGCCTAACGGCTCCACTCGTAGATGGTTGCTGACGATGCGCATCTACCGTTGCGCGGTGTTGTGGTGCACGTGGTAACGGCCTACTTACATTTCTCACCTCGTGGTCACCTATGATGTGTCTCGTCATCTCGCGTCGAGGTGGCTCTACTCCTCGTCGTTGTCCTTCGTATATCCCTTCGTACTCTTCTGCCAGTGTGATGAGTTCGGCCAGCGTCTCGAAATCTCGCCGCTGAATGTAGAGCAAATAATCGGTGTGACTATTCCGAAAAATCCTTTCCAGTCGCTCTTCCGGATTATACCCAACGTGTCGCATTAAGCTCTGCATAGCTAGAACGTAGTCCTTGTATTTTTCTCGAACGTGTTGTCTTCGCTGCCGTATGTTATCTTCGAGGCGTTCGAAGTAACGTGCTGGTAGGAAGAAGCGCAGAAAGTCCTTTTTGAAGGTTGCCCAACTCTCCCAATGTTCGTTATTGTTGCGATACCATTGGAGAGCGGTACCGCACAATAATTCGGGCATGGTTCTTGGAAGAATGTCCATATTCACCATGTACACTTCGGAGAGCTCTTCTAATCTCTCGACAAACGCTAATGGGTCTCGCCCGCCGTCGTATTTCACGGACCACTTCCTCACCTGGTCGATGATGGGTGCGAATGTAACAATGTGGTTCTGTTGAAGTAACCTGTTGATTTGTGGCGGCTGTAGCCGTGATGATTTCGCGAAAGTGCTCGCGGTCCCTCTGTCTTGATCTGGTGGGAATGTTGCCTTCTGATCGCCTTCGTCTCGTGAAGCGATCTCGCCTGCTTTGTATGCAGCTTCCATTTTTAAAATTTTTTCCTCTACTTCCGGGTCTCCGTGCGCCTTGGCTGCCAATGTAGTTATGCGCTTACGAATCTCCCGCGTGGTGCCTATGTGGTCAACTCCCAGACTCTGTGCGAAGGAGATTAGTTGCTCCTTGGACACGTTGTCTAACCACATGAGATCTGCCATCTCCGTACTAAATGTCGTTTTCCTGATAATATACGATCCGCAGGGTCCCTGCTCGGGCGCCAATTGTAACGAAGCTTTTGTTGCCCCTGCTTCTTACAAGGATAATTGCTGAGGTATACTCGCCGTGTCCAGGGTTCGCTACAATAAATTTGTAAATGTTGGGGCTCCTCTGCGAACCGTTTCTTTATTTATTCAACTCAACTAAATATCTAATATAATATATTAGCCCACGACACAGGACGTCTCCTGAGGACGGCGCTGTTGGGGTAACGGTTCGGTGTGCTCCGCTAGGGCAATACCGTTTCCCCGCTCTGCTGCGCTCCTGGGTGCTAGACGACTTGCTGCCACCACTTCGACCACGCGCTGCTGCTTCTGCCGGCGCTCGTGTGGGCCTCCCTGTCGCTGCCCTGCTATACGCGTTCACTCTCGCGTGCTACGCTTTCTGCGCTCGGCTACTTCTGCCGACGCGCGCGTAGACTTCACTACGCCTTGCTGTCGCTACGTTGACCACGCGCTGCTGCCTCTGCCGACGCTCGGCTGTACTGGACCTTGCTATCACTACGTTGACCACGCGCCGCTGCCTCTGCCGACGCTCGGCTTTACTGGACCTTGCTATCACCACTTTTACCACGCGCTGCTTCTGCCGACGTTCGGCTTTACTGCGACGGTCACTTTTAAAGACCCCGGACCACGGAAGACTGCCTTAGCGACCGCGATGTTAACGGTTGAGTCGGTCAGAGGATAAACTCACTACCGAGCTCACCCTTAACATACGGCGTTCACAAGTTAGGGTACCAAGACTAGCCAGAGGATAAACTCACTGCATAGTCTGATGCCCAACACGTGTGTGCGCTGTCACAGTCCCGTGCTGACTCTGATCGTCCGCCATCTAACTACCCACCAAGCCTGTGTTGCGTGCTAGCACCTTCGCAACATGTTGCGTGGGGATGGCGTGTGTTGCTGGGATGGCGTGTGTTGCTGGCGGTGGCGTGATTTTACCGCTGCGTATGCATACTTGCTGTTGTTGCGTTGGGATGGCGTGTGTTGCTGGGATGGCGTGTGTTGCTGGCGGTGGCGTGATTTTACCGCTGCGTATGCATACTTGTGAACAATAGGGTGGGCCTTTGTGTGGACTAAATTCTAAAAGATATTTAGTTCTCACAAGCTTTGCCCCTCTGTTCCACTTTGGAGTCTAATTACCTTGAAATTAAGAAACTTTTAGCTCGTCATTATATAAGTCATAGAAATCTTATTTGTCAGGTCTGACGAGTAGATAATGACAGTGAACTGTTTAAATTCCTAACAACTAGTGTGACCCAATTGAGAACTAACTCACATTGCAGAGATGCATATAATACAATATATATTGGCTCTTTTTGGCCACACTTAAAAGCGAATCAGTATGTAATAGAAGAAGAATACAACTTCTTTTGATATTAATCGGTCCTCCAGTTATTTACAGATTTCAGTAAGAGTCAAATGAATTTAAATAACGTCGATTTATAACTTCGGTCTACCATTCGTCAACTTGTAATTTCTTAAACTTAGACCCTTTGAAGAGAAATAAAATATTTAAATTATTTTATTAAATAATTGAGAATAAAAATATCTGCGTCTTCAGTTTTTCAGGTCCTTGTTATAGGAGTTATTCAAATTTTCCTCAAATATTATTTGGTGGATATAGAAGCGGTCTTTGATCAGATTGAATTCTAACTCTCTTTTCTCATAGAAAAGTTTTTAAATATTTTTTAGTACAATACAATTTTTAAAGTTAAAACTCGAATTAAAGTTTCGCCACCCTATATATATATATATCTCCCTTAATTATGGAATATTTAGCGGCATTTAATTATTACGAAACATGCTTAAATAATTTGCTGCCAAATTTGCAAATAAATGTACTTATCACTTTCAAGATGATTAAATAAAAACGCTCACGTATTTAAAGTAGAAAATAATTTAAAGTTTATTTAGAACCGAAAAATACAATGTTCTATTTGAAATCCGAACACACGTAAGTATACGGAGCGGGGAGGATGTCAACCGGACCGCTGAGTGATCGGAGGAGGTGATGCCTTCAACAATTCCAGTGCGCAATCGTTGTAGAAAAACGTTGAGTTTTAGCGAATTTGGACACTGGACGAAAGCTGCTCAAAGAGCGGAAATGTGCATATACATAGGTAGAACGAATATGATGTAGCGCTCTGGATGGTTGAGGATTCGAATTAACGCGCACAGGATCGGTGAAACGTTTTACTGTAGGATAGCGTGAGGCGTTATCGCGGCGCAGTGTATCGAACGAATTATGAGTGACGAATGTAACCAAAACGATTGTTGATGTCCGGCTAGTTTAGATCGAGCGTTCCCGTTGTCCATTTCTTTTGTTGGTTGGGTTGGGGAACAGCTGTTGTGTGGTGTGTTGTAATGCCATCAGCTGTGGTGACTTGCGATGTAGCATTAGGATGCGCCAGTTTTACCGAGTAGAGGGGTGGATGCTTAACTCATTTAAACAATGCTGTAAACCCTTTAATTTAGGTGAAATTAATTAACAAATCAAATTATGTAACAATACTTCGACACACATCAATATGTACATGGCTTCCCATACTTATGGGAGTATTCTCATTTAATCACTTCGAAAAATCGATTTTTTTTTTATATTTTACCCTATACCTAATGAAAACATGCTGTGAAAAATGCAGACCGAAATTCATAGTATTTGATAAGTTACAGTTCATAGTCGCCGACGTGTCGTAAGCGATAACAAGTCTGCAGCTGCTACGTTTCTAAACGCATTTTTCTCGAAACATCATTTTCATGAAACAGTCATAGTCCTAAAAAAAAGGATTCAACCGATTGCTTTAAAATTTACATACGTTCTTCTACTCATTTATGGTAGTTATCGTCCCTACCAGAATTGCTTATTTTCGAAAATATTTTCATATTTTTTTAAACGATTTTTAAAGTGAATTTTTTTTTGAAGTTCGACATATTTTACAATAATTATATTTGGTAGGGACGATAGACGCAGAACTACTGAATAATAATCCATTCGATTTTTTTATTTCAGACAAAATGAACAGCCGTTATCACCATGACCAGTGAACTACTTGTTGGGGAGTGCTTTGATTTAAAAAGAATATGTATTAGAAATGTAAAAAACGAAAAAAAAATTTTTTTTTGTACATTTCAAAATACAAATAAAAATACATATATTAAAAAATTAAAATGACTAAATTTTGTTGTCGCATAAAAAAAAAAATTTAAAAAGTGGTAAAATGTATGCGTTCATATGAGAGTACCCCCCTATGCGCATACCGTACATATTTGCATGAACAAATAGCTTCAGATCTATCAAAAATTGGAATTCGTTGAATGACATAACGGGAAAACCTAGCTAGGTACATACATACATACAGCTATGTTTACTTTTAGTTAGAGGCAAACTTAGCGTTCTTGAATTTGAAAACCACACAAAACTATTGTTAATTAAAAAATGTATATATATGTGCGTGAGGGAAGACCGCATTGGGCTCACACAAGTTCACTGCGAGGGAAAAGTGAAAATGTCACAAAAAATTGTAATTTGGCGCAACTGCTAGGCAATACATACACAGATGGAAAACACAAACAATAGAAACAAGTAGAATTAAGCTTTGTATAAGCCTATTGATTTAGCGATCTGCCGCAGACTGTATAAATGTGTATACGAATACATCAATGACTATGGGAAACTTCAACTGGTTAGGTGTTAAACTAAACGAAGCAATAAAGCATTGTCAATTACTTCCTCGACGAGTAGAGAAGCAAATACCATACTTTATTACATCGATGCGATAAAACCCAAAATCCACAAAGTTTTTACAAAAACTTGAATACAACTTAAAAAGCTGAATCGAACCTTTCCAGGAAGTAACAAAGGTTATAGTTTAAGTACTAGTATGTTCATTAAAGCCGAAATTGTACTAAATATTTTTATATCAAATCATACAAAAGTAAGTAGATTAAAATATAACACAGGTGGATTTGAAATGTCACTCATTTCTCAGAGTAGGAAACCCAGCCACCACGTCCAGCACGCAGTAAAGAAGCAGCCGATGCTGAGAGTGTACTCGAATACCGTAGAGACTCGATTCGGCAGCGTTCGCAGCAACTCGGACTGACGTATAGAATAACTGGCGCATTTTACGCCGAGATCTTAAATTGGTAGCCATGAACTTTAATAACCTCGAAATCCAAAAGTTTCTGGATATACAGGTAGTCGAACCATACCATTTTAGTCGACCACTTCTTGCCATTTTTCCGCTGGAGACATTATGTCATCAGTGTGAAACTTTTCTGGTTTCTCGGCGAAAAACTTGAACAAATAATTTTCACAGGCTTCTCTTGAAGCCAACTTTACTCCATTAAGGGAGTTCTTCATTGACCGAAACAAATATTAGTCCGATGGTGCAAGGTCAGCTCTATACGATGGATACATCAAAACTTCCCAGCCAAGCTCTCCCAGTTTTTGCCGAGTCATCAAATATGTATGTGGTCAAGCGTTGTTCTAGTGGAAGACGAAGCTCTTTCTGTTGATCAATTTTAGCCATTTTTTCGATTGCTTCAATCTCATCAGTTGTTGGCAGTAAAATGTAGGATCAATCGTTCGATCAGGTTGGATGATTCAACGCGTCAATCCTAGTTTTGCGACCATTTGTTGAGCTTCACCAAGCTTGGACCATGATGTTCTTCGCACATTATTGTCGTATTTGATCCACTTTTCGTCTCCTGTTACCATTCGCTTCAGAAATGGTTCGATTTCATTTCGTTTTCGCAAAGACCGAATTGGCATCGGGTTCATTAAATTTTTCACAGACAATTCATGTGGTACCCAAACATCGAGCTTCTTTTTGTAGCCAGCCTTTTAAAATGGTTCAAAACCGTTTGATGATAAATGTTAAGTCAAGTTATGTGACGATCCTGGTCAATCCTTTCATAATTTCATCGACTCTTTCAATGATAGGTCGCGAGTTGCATCTTTCACATCGAAATTTCCAGAACGGAACGGAAGAGAGCGAACCATTGTTGGGCTACATGAACTGATACAGCATCGTCTTCGTATAGGTCACAAATTTCTTTGGTGGATTGCCTGGCATTCTTCCCTTTTATTGTACAAAAATTTTAAAATATGTCGAAGTTCTTCATTATTTTCACTTCGACTTCCCCGAATTTATTTATTTTTTGGTTAAATAAAGCTTAAAATCTGACCTTTCCAACACTATATGGTAAGACACATTGTGATTTTTTAGCACTAGAGATATAGGACTGCAATGACACCTATTGACAAAATACGAAAAAACTTTTTCGAGTACCTTATATAATACTGATAGCTCATTGTGGAATAAAACAATTTTAAAATCACTTGCTATTTTCCTATCCAGATCTAACGAAAAGGATAGGGTAGTGAACTACTTAAACTTAAAATAATTTATGTAAGCCACTTCCTTAGAAACTTAAACAGCAGTTTCGGTTGTCCAAGTTAGCATCGCCAATTAGAAATGATGGGACAGTTTCATAAGGAGTAAAATCCAATTTATTTTGATAAAAATGAAACCTCATGTTCTTTAAATATTTTGTTAACCGTCATACCCATTTAAATAACGCTCGTTCATGAGGACGACCTACCAATCAGCGATTTGTTATTTCTTAAACTTAGGCCGTTTAAATATAATAAACATAGTTGAATTACTATAATAATGAATTCAGCAAAGAAATCTCTGATACTTCGTTATGAACGGTTGTTGTTACGGAGATACTTAAGTACTCTTCAGTAGTAAGTAAATAGCTTCAGATCTATTTAGAATTGAAATACGATGAATGACATAGTCGCAGAAAAGACAGCTGCATATATTAATACATGTACTTATACATATAGTTAGAGACACATTTTTTGTTCTCAAATTTAAAAAACATTCAAAATGACGCCCTACTCTCTTTTTATTGTAGAGGAAGAAATAACCCAACTTTTTGTATGCCTTATTAAGTTTCCTTTTTTCTAATATCCCGACGTTTTCTCCATCTTTAACAGTTATGGAAAGAAAATGATTTTCCACAACGATTTAAGTCGTTGCAAGGTGACCAATTATAATCATAGAAAGAATATAAAGGATTAAAGTGGAATAAATAAAATATTTAAACCTTAATGCAAATGGAAACACAGCTCTACAAAAAAGATTTTTTTTTGTTGCCCTGGATATCTGTGAAAATTTTTATGTTTTCAAGTGTCCAGATCACGAATATATATATGAAAGTATTGAATGTGCTCTTATTTTTATGATTTTCACAATTTATATAATTTGGACAATAATCAGCTTTTTATTCATAAAAATCGATTTTATCAGTCATAATTAGGCTTCTGCACAACTTTTTCGCGCATGCAAACATCACGTGATCCCTACTCTTAGCGATCCCCACCCTTTGCTCCGCAGAACAGTTGAGATCGCAGTTATTCGACAATACGAAGTACCTCTACGTGAATCTAAATAAGTTCTGATAAGTTAATATTTCGTTTCAATCACTGCACATATTTAAATATATATTTGTTTTGTCTTTTAAAATATGAGTTCGCCAAGAAGAAAGTGTAAATATAGTACTGATTTGTTTTGTTATATTTGCGGTGGTTATTTAACAAAAAAACAACAACGAAACATCACAGACTTTGTTAAGGAGGCTTACACTGAATACTTCGGTTTTAAAATGGACAAACTAGAAAAACCATGGGTTCCTCATAAAGTTTGTAAGTTATGCGTTGAGTCTTTACGGTTATGGAAAAAAGGAGAATGTTCTTGATTAGACTTTGGTATTACGATGATCTAGATGAAGCCCACAAATCATTTCGATGATTTTTACTTTTGCGTTGTTGATGCTAAAGGTTTTAATCGCAATCAAACCTGGACATATCCAGATTTACAATCTACAAAATTTCCTATACTACACAGTGAAAATCTTCCTCAGCCTATTTACGTTCCAAAAGTAATTCGAATGCCCTCAGAAACAATGATGTTACCAAATTCATAGAAATCGAGACAGTCTACAAGTGGAAGTGAATGGGAAGCTGAAACATCTACGCCCAAGTTATTTTCTCAAAATGAACTCAGTGACTTAATACGTGATCTCTATTCATCAAAACAAGGATCAGAATTGTTAGCCTCAAGATTGAAAGAAAAAAAATTATTGGCCCCAACAGTGACAATTACGACATACAGGACACGAGAAAAAGAGTTATTGTAATTTTTTAGTGAAGATGAAGGTCTGGTGTACTGTAATGATATCGCGAAACTAATTTTAGGCATGGGTTTAACAGAATATAAACCTACTGAGTAGCGACTTTTCATTGACAGTTGTAAAAGAAGTTTGAAATGCGTTTTACTGCGCAATGGTAATAAATTTGCATCTATTTCAATCGCCCATTCAACAAAACTCAAAGAGGAGTATGAAAATGTAAAATTAGTTTTAGAAAAAATTAAATACTCGGAACATCAGTGGCCGATCTGTGTAGATTTGAAAATGGTTAATTTTTTACTCGGTCAACAGAGTGGATACACGAAATACCCGTGCTTTATTTGTATGTGGGACAGTAGAGCAAAGCAACATCATTGGAATCAAGATGTTTGGCCTGTGAGAGATTCTTTAAATGTCGGTAAAGCCAATGTAATCAGAGAGCCATTGGTAAGCAGAGACAAAATCATACTCCCACCATTACATATTAAGTTAGGAATGATCAACCAATTTGTAAAAGCATTAGACAAAGACGGAGACTGTTTTAATTACATTTGTAGAAAATTTCCTAAGCTTAGTATAGAAAAGTTAAAAGGTGGAATATTTGATAGTTCTCAAATACGGCTAATGATGAAAGACTCAGATTTTATCAAAGTCATGACTGTTCCGGAAAGTAAAGCTTGGGAAAGTTTTGTATTGGTAGTCAAAAATTTCCTAGGTAATCATAAAGCACCAAATTATGAAACAATTGTGCAAAATATGCTGACAAATTTTCAGACTTTAGGCGCAAATATGAGTATAAAGTTACACTATCTTCGGAATCATCTAGATAAATTCCCGGATAATTTAGGGAATTCTAGTGAAGAACAGGGAGAGCGGTTCCACCAGGATCTAAAAGTGATGGAAAAACGGTATCAGGGTCGCTGGGATTGTCACATGATGGCAGATTACTACTGGTGTTTAAAAAGAGATTGTCCAAAGAAGAATTATAAAAGAAAAGCTAATAAAAGGCATTTTAAGGGAATACAGTATACGTTTTTAACATTTTTTTTCTCTATTTACTTCAATGTTTGTTAATCTTTCAAAATAAAACTAAAATTTTCAACATTTATGTCATTTTATTTCTTGTTTTCCGATTTTTTTGAATTAAAATGAAAATAAAGATTTTAAAAAAATTGAGAGCAATTCCTACAAAATCATTGATAGTTTCGTGAATTGTGAGCATAAATATATCTAAAATTAGTCTCATATCCAGGGCAATAAAACCACTGTATACCAGTGAAATCAATAGTAGTTTTAACTTTTTTACTCAGTAAGTAAGTCAGTAGGATCAACGGTATTGATCCTAAGGTGCTTGGGGAAAAGAAAAATAGATTGATCAACGCCAGGTATCATATTCCAAACTGATGAAATTCTTGAAAATTAAGGTAAGTTTATATAACACATTGTACACGAAGTTTTTCTAAATGGAACTGGTAAATAGAAAAACTGATTTTTTTGCTCTGAATGGATATACGAGTATTATGTTTTAAAGAACATTAAAATAGACCAACAACCTTTGACAGAAAAGTGAAAACTGTTTTGATTTACATCAATAATAAGATGACTTTGTAGCTTTTAAAACGAACCTGCATTTACACGAAGTGCGCTCATGACTCATCGAGTTTTAACATATAAGTATGGCATTGGTATGAAATTTTGATAGGATTAAAGCTCTTTTCCTAATTCGAAAAGATATTCTAAGCTTAAAAAAGTTTTCTTAGACTACTGCTCAGCGAAATTCTACATACATATCTGTTATGGTAATCTATTATGAATTTCCTGTTCAGGCAGCATTAGAATATGAACTGAAACGACGATTTTTTATTAAATTTCTTCAGGGACGTAATAGCGATCTAATGGCTGCAATTAGTTCTTATAGCAACTGTGCCCAAATAGTAAGGTGATGTATTTATTTTGAAAATTCTTTATTTATTCTTCCAAATCAATTTCATCCCCTCCCGATGCAATGCACTTATGCCAACGGATTTACCAATCTTCGAAACACTGGTTGTAGTCACTTTCCGGGATGGCCTTCAGTTCCGTCTTCGCTGCGGCTTGAATATAATAACGAATATAATATAAAACCGGTGTCCCCGGTGTCTTTTGAGCTTGGTGAACAGCCAGAAGTGGCACGGCGCCAGATCAGGTGAATACGGTGTTTGTGGAACGATATGGGATGAGTTTTTGGCGAAATGATCACGAATTACGAGGGAAGTATGGGATGGTGCATTATCGTGGTGTAAAAACCAAGAGTTGTCTTTCCACGATTCCGGCCTTTTTAGGCGGATAGCGTTACGCAAACGACGCATAACGTTCAAATAATATTCCTTGTTGACTGTTTGACCGGTTGGAAGGAATTCATAATGCACAACATCACGATAATCGAAGAAAACAGTCGACATGACCTTGATTTTGGAACGACTTTGGCGCGATTTTTTTGGTCTCGGCTCTCTTTGGGCACGATATTCGCTCGGTTTATCGGTTGTTTCGGGGTCGTAAGAATAGATCCAAGTCTCATCGCCAGTTATAATGCATTTCATGACACCCTGATAGTCGAAAAGCATCGTTCCACACACTTCAACGCGACGCCTTTTTTCCAAAAAATTCAATGTTTTCGGTACCAGTCGAGATTTGACGCGCTTAAGGCCCAAAACATACTTCAAAATGGTATTGGCTGAGCCTTTCGATATGCCAACTTCATCAGCAAGGTCTCTAATTGTTAATCGATGGTTTTTCAACACCAAATTTTGATTTGTTGAACGTGAGCTTCGTCGGTTGAGGTTAATGGTCGCCCTGGACACTCCTCGTCTTCGACACGTTCACGGCCGGCTTGGAACTCACTATACCACTTGTAAACATTTTTAGACATAGCCTCATCACCAAAGGCTTTCTGCACCATCCTTAACCTGTCCGTAGCAGAAAATTGATTCCGGAAACAAAATTTAATGCAAATTCTTTGCTCAACAAATTTCGACATCGCAAAAAACGAAAAACTCACTTTTAGTAGCTGACAAAACGACACGTATCTCAAAAACTAACGAATATTTTGACATGAAATTTGACATAAATGTGACTGACCACCAAAGTAAAAAAAAATACTTCTCCAAACCCTTCGACGCGCGCAATTTAGATTCAAATGTTACTTTATTTTTTGGGCCCTGTAGTATTTGCATATGCAAACATTAATTTCAAGATTTCAAATGCATGGTCTTCATTCACTCTTGTAGTAATAATTGTCACCAAAAAACTTCCAAACGTACAAAAACCTGGATCACCTTAAAGTGAAAACACACAAGCATTTAGATTCAAAGCAGCGACCACATGACTGCAACTGCTGTCAACGCTATTTCCTGTCACAAATTGCTGTACCAACAACAATAAAAACAAATGCAAAATAGTATAATAAAACAGTGCAATATATCGTTTGCTGAGCTTTTTCCATTTAACGCTTTTCTTTAAATGCGAACATTTCATTGGTGTTTTTTACTTGATGTTGGTTTGCCGGCCGGTTTGGTGGACTGTTATTGTGTTACGCTCCCGCCTTCAATTAGGAGCAGAGTGTAAAAAACTAAAAGCAAAATCGAAAACGATGATAAAACCAAGCTGTTACAGCTTACAATAATAATAACAAAAACTCTATACATAACAGTGACCAAATCCAGTCGCAGTCGCCGAAAATAAAAATTTTAATTAATCTTTTAATCGGTAGGCACGCGAGTATTTGCACCCAAGTAGGAAAATATTTGATGGTATTAAATTTTGCAACTATTGTAGTACGAGTATACAAAATCGTTTGAAGATGCTCTACATAACAATTTGTTAACAGAAATTTTCAAGAATGCAGCAGAGGAATGAGCTTCAGCCACCAGCAGCCTTAGACGGCATCTAGACGGGAACGCTTTTGGACGAATTTGATTATTGGCAAATTCTCTTTTGGTGTTGCTCATTACGTTCACATTAGTGACACGTGCCCTACTTGAGTCATACATTTTTTTGCATTTTCGTTCACATCACATTTTCAAGTTCTTTTACGCTTCATGTACGCGGTGAAAAAATATTTATACCTAATTTTTATCCCTAATCACCCTCTTCTGAAACATTTCCCTGATATTATACATATTTTCATTTAACTTACAAATAATAGATAATAATATTAGAATTTGCTGGCATAATGTAAATCTTCTCTTAAAACCGAGCGCTCTTGCGACTATGGAGGGAATTTCAATATGGAAACTAGAGTCGGTTATCAAAAAGAAGAATGTTATGTTAACAAGTTATTAAGATATGGAAAGTTTTCCTGTGAAGTTGGAGTTTTCAGTTTGACATAAGTTGACAACACCAGTTAAAAATATGAAATTTTTCCCACCAATCCGCCATAGCATAACAAGTATAATTTTTTAATCGTTGCATGATTCCCTCCCCTAAAATTTCTCACTCATTATTGCTTCCGACGCTTGTATAATACATACGAAACACATTTGTTATTGCATTAGCCGAAATGCGAACATAATAAAATCCGTTAGTGCGAAAAGTCCGGAACTTATTTATGCACAGATGAACAAAAAACTTTGTGAAATTGGTGAAAACATGTGCCATTTAGAAAAAGCCACAATTAGCGCTGTTGAAACTGCGAATGTCAAGTGCTAATAAGTGATGTTAACCGCCACACAGTGGTGCTAGAGCGGAAAAAAAGGATTTTTTTTTATCGTTCCAAACTTGTACCATCTTTTTAATTTAAGATAAGAACTAATCAAATAACATTATCCGAATACTTGGGCTTGATATATTCAATGGTTTTTTGTTGGGAGAGCTTCAAAGTCCAACAAAGTGTCAACGCAAAGTTACTCAGAAAAATGTGATGAATATTGCAAAAGTTAAAACTCAAAAGTTAACCATAAAATATCAATTGTAAAGTTTTTATTTATTAAAACCAATGTTATAGATGTGATTTACATCATCAAATGTATACTTTCTTTTTCAAGATTTTTTTTAATATGATGTTTTTTCATGGTCCAAAAAAATCATATATTTCACAACTTCAACAGAATATAACTATTGTGCGCAGGAGTGCGCAGGTTAGTCACTTACACAAAATAAACTTTAAAATCTCCTTAATCGATAGAAAAAAAAATCAGCTGCAATTAGCTGCCAATTCATGAGTAATTAGCATTTTAGTCTACTGCAACTGCAACTGCGTTGTTTGTTTGCTTGATTCGTTGCTTTGTTTTTTTTTGCCTGCTTCGTTGTTTTGTTTGTTTTTTTGATTGTTCGGTTTGTTGCTTAGTTGTTATTTTTTGGAGTTGTCTCTCGTTATACAACAACAACAAAATACTAGTTTAGATCGTACCAAAAAACTGAAGGCAGATGAAAAAGCACGTATTCAAGCAGATTTGAAGTCATCCTTGGGAATAAATGTTGATGTAGTGAAGCAGGGACTGGGTACGACAATACCTCACGAAGATTTTTTGAGAATCCTGCTAAAACTGCCGATATTGTTGGCGTTGACGAAAACCTGATACATAGATTTAAAATAATCTTCTTATATATAAAAATGAATCGCAAAATGTGTTGGTAAGCGCATAACTCAAAAACGCCTGGACCAATTTTGCCAATTCTTTTTTTAAGATGTTCGTTGAAGCTCAAGGATGGTTTTTACGGCAAAAAAAATTCGAATAATTGCCGGAAAACCCCTAAAACCAGCCCTTTTTCTGTTATCTAACTAAAACGTAGAATCAATTTGAGCTTTTTGCTATTATATAAAGTTCATATTAAATTAAGAGTACTCACTGCTGTGCAAACAATGTAGGTATGTTCCCAACGTCCACTTTGCAGGGAATCCAATGAAGATGGTTTGTAAACAAAAAAAAAAAAAACAGAAAATGTAAATTTTTCAAAGTGACTTTTACATACAAAATTTTTTCCAATTTTTTTTTTGTTTTCCATTTGATTTCAGTAAACAAAAGAAAAACAGAATATGTAAATTTTTAACTGACTTACGAGCGTAGATTTCAAAGTGACTTTTCCATAAAAATTTTTTTTTCAAATTTTTTAGTTTAGTTTTCCAATTGATTTCATTGTAAATTCTTTGAAAATTATTAAGTGTCATAAATAAAGTTCTTGGTGTGAAAATAAAACAAGAAAAAAGATTTATAATTTGTACAATTCAAACGAAGAAAACAATTGGTTATTTTAAACTATTCGCTTTGTTCTCAAATTAAAAAAATCTAAACAAGTAAGTACGATTTACGCCTTTAAAGTGATCGGCTAATAAACTCGCGATACTATTCTTTTGACTTACTTTAAAATGAATCAGTTTTCACGTCATTACATGAGACAAACACAAACAGCGTTATTTTACATCCATAAAACATTAGTACGGCTTGAAGGTATTGACTCCAAGTCATATCAAATTAAAGAAAGTTAAAACAACAACAAACTATCAACGTCAGCGTTTTTTTCTTGGATTTTCGGTCACCTACTCTACTGAGTTTATTTTTGTCAACTGATACACGAAACAAATCGTACCTATATCCTGTTTCGTGCAGTGTTTAGTTACCTATGATAACTAATTATTGCATTTTAGATATGCCTCCTATTAGACGAAGCAATTTAGGTAGAAGAACCCGAAATGCTGCAAACCAAGCTAATTACAAATCTTATAATGCTGCACAAGGACGTGACGATCGAAATGAACGTGAAAGGATTCGGATATCACAAACGCGTGAAGAGCGAACGCGACATTCAAAACCAAACCGAGTAAGTTTGAATCGAGCTGCTTTCCGTTACGATGTGTCAATTGACTACAGTAACTACCAATGTGTTGTTATTGGTTCAATGAACTCGGTTTGCTCACATTGTAAAGCATTAAAATATAAAAATGAAGCTAATGGATTGTGTTGCGCAAATGGTAAAGTGAAATTGATACCATTGGAACCACCACCAGAGCCATTGTACTCATTGGTTTCAGGAATAGGAACAGATTCTATACACTTTTTAACAAATATACAACGTGTTCCAGGATACCCAGATGTGTATTCCACCGATGCCATTGGTCGAATTTATTCAGTACATCCAAGTAATGATGAGTGTTTTTTTTTACGACTGCTATTAGTCAATGTACGTGGTCCAACGTCCTTCCAACATTTACGAACTGTTGATGGTGAATTGTGTAGATCTTACTGAGAAGCCTGTCAACGTTTGCAATTGCTGGAAAATGACGCTCATTGGGATCAAACTCTCAATGATGCTGTAATATCATCACACGCTCACCAAATACGAACATTGTTTTCAATAATCATATCTACATGCTTCCCATCAAACCCAATGGATTTGTGGGTCAAGTACAAAGATTATATGTGTGATGAGATTTTGTATCAAATGCGAAATAGAATGGAGAATGCAAATATACAAATCAGTGAGGAAATTTACAACGAAGCATTGATTTCAATTGAGGACATGTGCTTGATGATGTCAAACAAACGATTAACTCAATTAGGCCTGACCGGAACCTATCGTCCAATGCATGATGCTTTTAACCAAGAGTTGAATCGAGAGAATCAGTATGATCTCAACTCTTTGAAACAAATAATTCAAACAAATCTTCCACTGTTGAATGAACAACAGAAGTCTGTATTTGATACTCTTATGAAAGCAACAAATGATGAAATGGGAGGAATTTACTTCTTAGATGCACCTGGTGGTACAGGAAAAACATTTTTGATTTCATTAATTTTAGCAGCGATTCGATCGCAAAATAAAATTGCACTTGCACTCGCTTCATCGGGAATCGCAGCAACTTTGCTTGAAGGTGGTCGAACGGCCCATTCAGCATTAAAATTGCCATTAAATATGCAAAACAATGAAACTCCGACCTGTAACATTTCGAAGAACTCTGCAATGGCAAAGGTTTTGCAGCAATGTAAATTAATTATTTGGGATGAATGCACGATGGCACATAAAAAATCTTTGGAGGCTTTAGACAGAACGTTAAAAGATCTACGGAGCAATCATAACCAATTTGGTGGTGCAATGATTTTATTAGCAGGAGATTTTCGTCAAACATTGCCAGCTGATGAACTCAATGCATGTCTAAAGTTATCCAATTTGTGGAAACATGTCAAAGTACTTCATTTAAGCAAGAATATGCGCGTCGAGTTGCAAAATGACCAATCTGGAAACATATTCTCTAAACAACTCATTGATATTGGTAATGAAAAATTTCCTATAGATATGTTGACTGGCTGCATTAACTTTCCTCAAAGTTTTTGTCAGTTAACTCGATCAAAAGATGAACTTATTCGGAAGGTGTTTCCAGATGTTTCTCAAAATTACAGAAATCATGATTGGTTGAGCGAAAGAGCTGTATTGGCTGCAAGAAACATAGATGTAAGTGAATTAAATATAAAAATTCAAGAACAAATTACAGGCGAATCGAGGACATATAAATCAATTGATTCGGCTACTAACCAAAATGATGTAGCGAACTATCCACCAGAATTTTTAAACTCGCTGGATTTGCCAGGTTTGCCACCTCACAATCTTCAATTAAAGGTTGGATCGGTAGTTATAATGTTGCGAAATATCAACCAACCACGTCTTTGCAACGGCACACGGCTAGCGATAAAAAAATTACTAAACAACGTGATAGAAGCAACTATCCTGAAAGGAAAGTATAAAGGAGAAGACGTTCTCATACCGCGCATCCCAATGATTCCGACTGATGTGCCATTTGACTTTAAACGACTACAGTTTCCAGTTCGGCTTGCTTTTGCAATGACCATAAACAAGTCCCAGGGGCAATCGTTAAGTGTTTGTGGTATTAATCTGGAAAATCCATGTTTCTCACATGGTCAATTGTATGTTGCCTGTTCCCGTGTTGGAAAACCATTAGATTTGTTTGTCTATGCACCAGGTAATCAAACAAAGAACATCGTATATCACAAAGCACTACAATGAAAATAAAACTGATGTTTGGTGATGTTTCTGTTCAAGAGAATTTTTTGCACCGACTATAAAATATGTAGGAACAAAAAAATGGCACATTACAAATCTTTTTTACTGTTATTTAATTACGCAGTACGAAGTCTGGCATGCTATACGTGGCGTGTTCACGAATTGGAAAACCAAAAAATGTTGTTTATTAAGCTGCGTTACATTGAAAAAAAAATTAGAAAAATCGAAAATAAATAATTTTCAAAACAATATAAATCCAACTTTTTTCATTTCAAACACTTAATTTCACGCAGGACAACGGCTGCGGGGTCAGCTAGTATTAAATACAATCAATAGTCAAGCAGCAATAGATCCTCAAAAATTTGAAATTTATTGCATGAAAACTGCGAGGTTATATGTCAGCCTTTATGAATTTTACTATATGCCAATGACGGTACATAAAGTTTTAATGCATAGAAGTAAAATTGTTTCATCCTCTATTTTATCATTGAGCGTGCTATCAGAGGAGGTTCAAGAAACTCGCAATAAAGATTACAAGAAATATAGGCTTAATCATTCTAGAAAATGCGACAGAGTTTCTACAAATCAAGATGTAATGCACTTGCTTTTAGCTTCATCGGATCCTTTTATTAATGGTTTCAGAACAAATCCCAAAAATAAAACTTTAGGATTGGACGATGATGTTAAAAAATTACTTGTTGAATAAATAATTAATAATATATGATCATTTTTGAATATTTATTGGTTATGTTATATGGGAGGTGGGCGGACTTTTTTCATTTTTAGAGAAATAATAATTTTTATTGATTTAAATCTGTTTGACAATTTTTAACAGTCTAGCTGTGATAACAGCGAAAATATTGCAACTTTTGTGATTATATTATATGGGAGATGGGCGTAATTGTGGGCGGATTTGCTTTATTTTTTCTGGACAAGCTTATATTTACAAAATATTACACTGTAGAAAATTTTGTTACTGTAGGATGATTTTTGATTTTTGTGTTATATGGGAGGTGGGCGTGGTTGTGGGCGGATTTTAACAAAATTTTTTTTTCATCTAATTTGGCAATATGAGAGATGTGTGCCAAATTTCAAAGCCCTACCTCAATTCCTTCCATTTTTTGCCGCGGCTTGTATGAACCGGCACCACTGTGCGCCACACGGCAGGAACGAGACCGATACATAAAAGCAAACAAAAGTACATTAGGGTTGCTGAGTGCGCTAAATATTGTTTTTAAACAATCATGAAAGTCTGAAGTTCTTAAGACCAACATAGCTTTGCAGTGGCAAACAACAGTATTTTTATAGGAAACTACTAGCTACATAAATAAAACCCACTCGTTTTGTTGACCATCCGGCTTTTTAATGATACCACATATAACAGAAACAGATCCTGAAACATGAGGTTTGTTGATTGATAAAAGTATGGTTTGATAAAATGTTTGATCGCTTTCAAAAAAGTGATACAGTCTTATGTACGATATTATAGGGGTGAATACTATTTCGACTTTACTATACATATATATTTCCATCAGATCAGGGTGACGATTTCGTTCTAGGCACCTTGCTATCTCTAATGCCAGCAAAACTGAAATTCTCGTTGTTATTAGAGTTAGTGCCAGTGATATGTGAATAAGTTAAAGCTTTTATTCTTCTCCTTGCTCTTCCTTTATACGCAAATACTTTCTTCTTCTTAATTGGCGTAGACACCGCTTACGCGATTATAGCCGAGTTAACAACAGCGCGCCAGTCGTTTCTTCTTTTCGCTACGTGGCACCAATTGGACATTCCAAACGAAGCCAGGTCCTTCTTCCCTTGGTTCCTCCTACGCAGTGGAGGTCTTTCTCTTCTCCTGCTTCCCCCGGCAGGTACAGCGTCGAATACTTTCTGATATTTTTGTCCATTCGGACAACATGACCTAGCCAGCGTAGCCGCTGTCCTTTAATTCGCTGTTGTCGTATGTCTCGTACAGCTCATCGTTCCATCGAATTCGATATTCGCCGTGGCAAAGAACCACAAATATTTCGCAGAACTTTTCTCTCGAAAACTCGCAACGTCGACTCATCAGTTATTGTCATCGTCCAGGCCTCTGCACCATACAGCAGGACGGCAATTATGAGCGACTTATAGAGTTTGGTTTTTGTTCGCCGAGAGAGGACTTTGCTTCTCAATTACTTACTCAGTCCTGTTGGAAAGAGTTATCCTGCGTTGGATTTCCAGGCTTACGTTGGCGTTGGTCGTGTTTACGCTAGTTGCAAGATAGACGAAATTATCTACGACTTCAAAGTTATGATTGTCAACATTAACGTGGGAGTCAAGTCGCGAATGCGACGACTGTTTGTTTGATGACAGGAGATATTTCGTCTTGCCCTCGTTCACTGCCAGACCCATTTGCCTTGCTTCCTTGTCCCGTCTGGGAAATGCAGAACTAACGGCGCGGGTGTTGTGGCCGATGATATCAATATCATCGGCATACGCCAGCAGCTGTACACTCTTATACGAGTAAAAGATTGTACCTGCTCGACTAAGTTCTTCAGCTCGAACTATTTTCTCCAGCAGCAAATTGAAAAAGTCGCACGATAGGGAGTCGCCTTGTCTGAAACCTCGCCTGGTATCGAACGGCTCGGAGAGGTCCTTCCCGATCCTGACAGAGCTTTTAGTGCTGCTCAACGTCAGTTTACACAGCCGTATCAGTTTTGCGGGGATACCAAATTCAGACATCGCGGTATAAAGGCAGCTCCTTTTCGTGCTGTCGAAAGCAGCTTTGAAATCGACGAAGAGGTTTTGCACGGATCTTTTCCTAGATTTGGCGCATGGTGAATATCTGGTCGGTTGTTGATTTGCCAGGTCTAAAGCCACACTGATAAGGTCCAATCAGTTTGTTGACGGTGGGTTTTAATCTTTCACACAATACGCTTGATAGAACCTTATACGCGATGTTGAGGAGGCTTATCCCACGGTAGTTGGCGCAGATTGTGGGGTCTCCCTTTTTATGGATTGGGCATAGCACACTTAAATTCCAATGGTTGGGCATGCTTTCGTCCGACCATATTTTACAAAGAAGCTGATGCATGCTCCTTATCAGTTCTTCGCCGCCGTGTTTGAATAGTATGGTCGGGCAATGGAACGTCTGCTCCATCGTTATCGATTGGGGAATCGGGTTCGGAGCGTACGCAGGTCTAGAACACTGGAGACGTGTCTTCCGTCTACAACAACATGAACGATCTGGTTGTTGGCTTTTCAATCCGGAGACAGCCAAATAGCTTGATGTATTTTCTTGTGTACTTGAGATAATCATATTTCGGGCACCGGCGAAGTTAATCAGCTTCAACTCATTTGGGGATGTTTCGCCGTGGAGGCTGAATTTACCGACCGTAGTGCCAAAGATACCTTCTTTGCCCACCCTGGCGTCGCCTAGCGAGATTTTGACGTCGCGGCGTGGGCAGCTCTAATAGGCGCGCTCCAAGCGCCCAAAGAAGGCATCTTAGGTCACATCGTCCTTCTCTTCCGTCGGCTCGTGAGCGCAAATCAGCGATATGTTGAAGAACCTTCCATTGATGCGGATTGTGGCTAGACGTGCATTCACCGGAGTGAATGATAGTACTCGGCGACGGAGTCTCTCTCCCACCACGAATCTCACAACAAACTTGCGCTCCTTTATATGGCCACTGTAGTAAATGCCACAAGGACCTACTCGTCTCTGTCCTTGTCCCCTCCATCGCATTTCTTGGACGGCAGTGATGTCAGCCTTTATTTTCTCGAGAACATCAACCAGCTAGTCAGCGGCACCTTCCCAATTAAGGGACCGGACATTCCAGTTGCATGCCATCAATTCGTAGTCCTTATTTCGTTTGCCATGGTCGTCATTGACTTGTTGTTCCTCTTCATTCGTATGACTTTTTACATGGCGGGTCCCAAAGCCAGCGCACAACCTTGCGGAGGGGATGTTTCGCCTTCTCACTTTAGCACGCTTTCAAACGGATGTTCTTAGGCTACCCAGAGGATACTTGGTCAAAGACCGGAAGTCGTGAGCTGTTTGAGTCATATGTAAAAGAATCGTTTCTGGCCACTTACCAAGTGAATGGCGATCAGAGAATTTTCCTCACTTTCGTGAACTTCTTTCTTCACATGATTCCATCCTCCGCAAATACTTTGGTATCCTTTTTAAGAGTAATATGTAAAATTCAAAATTTTGTCTCAAATTCGAGCTTATTGAACAGTTCATTTAATGATAGTGATAAATATAAAATACCAAAAATTGAAACAATTGCATATACAATTCTTAGAACCTCTCATTAGGGAAGAATATCATTATACATATGTATAATAGGTACATACTTTCATTATATGTGACCTGGTCTACGAAAAGGGAGCTAACGTGCGAAAACTAGTTTTCTGGGAAACAGCTGTTAAAAATAAACAACTCGTTTCGTCAGTTTCTCGTTATCTCATTCATTTTTCTCCTTTCCAGAGGCTTCAAGGACGTCCAGTAAGTTTTGTTTTTGGTCGGAATATTATTATATTTCATCATGTAAGTTGCTAGTGTGGAACATTTAAAAAAGTAACACTGAAGAAGTGACGTTTACTCTAATACCGCGCAGCTGCTGTTGTCTTGTTTTCATTCGTCTCTCTTTCCGGATGTTCTGTTATCACATTTGTGTAAGTGTTTCTGTTGATTATCGTTTTCGCATTTCGCATGAAATGAAACATGAGTGTTGATGAGGAGTTCAGTGCCGTATACGGACAATATTTCCATGAAAAGGATGAAGAAAACAATGAAGAGAGCGATTATGATGAAGACGAAGTATGTGTATCTCAGGCAGAAGATGATACCGAACAAACTTTTGTTAAGATTGACCTGTCTGTTGTTGAAGTAAAGGAGGAGGAGCTGGTAACAAAATTTCTGTCAAAAGATTGTTGTAATAATAAATGTCATACACTGATACCACGGAAAATGATCGAGAGTACGCGGAACAATTGTTTAGAGATGTCGAAAAATGAACTTGATTTAGCGAAGCTGGAATTATGAGTAACAACAAGCTAGAAAGTGTATATGCAAAGCTTGCTGGAAGGAAGAAATATGGACAGAGACAGGATACAGAAGTTATGAGGCATAAAATTACATTTACCTTCTACAGAGTACCTGTTTGTCGTTCGTTTTTCCTTTTTGTACATGCGTGTGGGAAGAAGCGTTACAAACATTTAGTACGTCATTTTGCCGCACAGGGTGTAACAGTGCGCCAACACGGACTGGCAAATAAACCGAGTACACATCCAAAGTCATTTAAACCGGCTGACATCGAAAAAGCTGTTAAATTCATCGAGTCTAAAGCCGATTTAATGACCCTTCCACTGCCTGGACGACTCCCAAGATTTAAGGATTTTCGGATAACGAAACTGCCATCCAGCGAGACGAAGTCCTCAATTTATCGAAAATACATTTCTTCACTCAGTGATGACGAATTGGTCCAAATACATACCCTACGTTACAGTTATGAAACCAGCGGATGATCTCTGCGATTTCTGCCGTGGTAAGTAGCTCATTATTTGCTCATTTTATAGTTGTATCAAACGTTGAGACTAAATTCAGTATTTTTTCTTTTAATAGGAAACGCAATATCGATTGCGCAAGCCAAAGGTGTTACTGACATTGAACGCGAACAGAAGCTTAATCAATTTCTTGATCACCTCCACCGAGCCCGAAATCAACGAGAATATTATCAAAGTTGGTGTAGAAATACTGACCCTACAGCAGTCGTTCTGTCATTTGATTTTGCCCAAACCGTTCACTACCCTGTCAGTCCACAACAACCTGGTACAGCATACTTCAAAGCAACCAAGAGGTGCGGAGTCTTCGGAATTACAGACGAAAAACAAAAAGTTCAGGTTAGAATTTCAAACTTAATCATAGGAACTCAAATTGCTCGCCTTTAAGGGGTCTTACTTATAATTTTTTTTTTACAATACAATTACATGCTAGACGAAAAAGATGACGTTGGTAAAGGACCGAACTGTGTTGTGGGCATCCTGCATTATCACCTGGAAACCTATTACAATGACATTGAAACACTCGTTCTTTTCTGTGACAATTGTGTTGGGCAGAATAAGAATAACACTATGCTATCATATCTGCAATGGCGTTTGGCTCGGGGTCTTAACAAAACTATTTTATTCAATTTTCTACTTACAGGGCACACTAAGTTCGCGCCTGATCGTTACTTCGATATTTTCAAAAGTAAGTATGCTGTCAGTAACATCGACACGTATGCAGATTTACTGCAGTGTGTCGAGGCATCATCACCTGGAGGTTATAATAAAGCTGTATCGCCTGAAAAAGTCGTCTGGTATGAATGGGACAGTTATTTTAAACCACTGTACAAGTCACTTGTTGGAATAACGCAATTACATCATTTCATAATCTCTACAGATTGTGTAAAAACAAAGAAATTCGCAGTGAAGAAGTGCAGTCCTTTAAGCTTCTGTTGAAACCTATCGATCCTGAAATGCCGAAAGTTATACAACCAGCCGTTTTATCTTTGGAACGTCAGTGGTACATCTATCACAATCTTCGCAGCTTAGTTTCGTATATGTCTAAAGTAGATATTGTGGCTCCATTGCCGAAAGATTTGCCATCGAAGAAACGGAAGGCAAAAAATAGTGAAGATGTTCTCAAACCAGACGAGAAACCAGGTCCATCTTCCTCAGGAGCAACACGTAAAAAGATCTCAAGGAAAACGACAACAAAGAAAAATACATAAACTACTCAGCATTATTATTTTTGGCACATAATACGTTTTTCTAGTGTATAATCATGTCTTTATAGCTTATAATTTAATGTATTTTGTTCATTACAAAAAAATTATATTTTTTCGTATTTTTACTCTTCTTTCTCTACATTTTTAGGGAACTTTCAAACAAGTTATGACTTTCTGGATTCTATCACGTGAAAAAGCATCTCATCTTCCATCCGAATCAACTAAAAAGTGAAAATTGATTTTTTGACACCTAAGCCCTTTTCCGTAGACCAGGTCACATATCATACATACAAATAGTTTATTAACTTCAAATCTGTTTCACTCTCTCTAAGAAAACGTTCATGTGTAGGACTTTTATTCAGAGATTTGTTGGTATTGTAAGCAACTGTAAACAATTCCCTGAAAACCTTCATCAAAAAGAGAAAGTGAAATTAAGAGACACTCGGTTATTTGAAAACTCAGTAAAAACAAAGTTTTTTTATCGTCATTATTATGAGCACACGAATACTTGTGGTAAGTACGAAATCACATGTTACATTGAAATAACGGTAGTTAGTCACATTTAATAAACAAATACACACAATAATACAAACATGCGCGTCATACATAAAGGTCATTTACGAAGCACGTGTTTGGTAATGGCATACAAATATTACTTACACGTTTATATGTAGTCGAATGTATACTTGAATACATAGTAAATGCCACATTTATGCAAATTGTTGCACATCCTCACACATACTTATATATTTATATTTGCTTTTGTGGGAACGCTATGTGTTGTATAGTTTTGAAGAGTCGCTGCCTATGTTGCTGGTTAATTCGAAATAAGATCAATACCCTAGGAAGAAAAGGCAGCATAGGCATACATAGTATATTAAAATAATACGTTAATATTATAAGATCTTCTCATAAATACATATATGTTTATGAACATGGATACTTGTATGTCTCTTAGCTGCACGAGCTTTATAGTTTAGACATTAAGCGTTTAATTAGATGAGAGTTTAAATTCAAATAGTTGATTTATTCACATACAACGGCTTCATTATAAAGTAAATACCGAATAAATAAAGAAGGTCTAAGTATGCATAAAGCACATGTTTTAGCAACTGCACCTCCCGAGTTTAGGCATAGTATTACAGTAGGCGAATATCTAAGGATTCGTCCTTTGATCTTTTTGGAAAATTCATCATCGATATTTAATATTTGTGGTACCGATATTCTAAAAGAACCGGATTTACCGTAGTGTCTGTATAGGCATTCGCTATATGAGGAACAGAGACATGTATGGACCATTTTGGGAACAGCTGCTGTAGCTGAAGTGCTGAAGGGAATGTTTGTTTCTGATGCGATTTATAATACTATTGTGGGAATAGAAGTCAATATGTTGACACATGCGCACCCTTTACTCTAGACCCACTCCCCATGAATTCATGAAATCATAAAACTCTAAAATAAATAAAAGAGGATTATGCCCACTCTACTTTCATATTCATTTTTAGTTATATCAATATCAAAAAAAAAACGTTAACTTCGGTTGCACCGAAGCTAATATACCCTTCACAGGTGCATTTCTTTTGGTAACTATCTGTTCGATTTATATGGCAGCTATATTTTATAGTGAGCCGATCTGAACAATTTCTTCCGATATTACATTATTTCTATGAACAACATTTCATACCAAATTCCGTGAAGATACATTGTCAAATGTGAAAGTTTTCCATATAAGAACTTGATTATGATCATTCAGTTTATATGGCAGCTATATGTTACAGTGGTCCGATTTCGGCAATTACGATAAATGAGCAGCTTCTTGAAGAGAAAATGCCGTTTGCAAAATTTCAAAACGATATCTTAAAAATTGAGAGACTAGTTCGTATATATACACACAGACGGACAGACGGACATGGCTAAATCGACTCAGCTCAACATACTGACCATTTTTATATACTATATACTTTATAGGGTATCCGACGCTCTCTTCTGGGTGTTACAAACTTTGTAGCAAACTGTTCAGGGTATAAAAACAGCAAATATTAACAAGCGCAAATGATTTTAGATTAGGGAAACATTGAATGTTTATATTATTTAATAAATCTGTTATTTATGGTAATTTATATAAAAACTTCTGTATCTATCTGAGCGTGGATGAGTGAAAATTATAATTAATTCGTACAATACTTGTTAATTTTGTCCCACCAAATTTGATCAAATTTGAATTTCTTCTTGTGAATTTCCTTAGAAATAATATTAAGACATTTTCAACAAATCATAGCTGAAATGCCTATTAAATGGTATACTCAAACGCTATTTGTGCAAAAATGTATAGCAATATGTGTATTAATTCCTGATTGATTTGTATGCAAGAAAGTGAAGTTAGGTGAACTCGCTAATCGCCTTCACGCGGTTCTATAACGCTTAATGACCTGCGATCTTCATGGCCTTTTTAGACTCATACGGACTTTTCTTCCTTTGCTTGACGCGGAAATAGCTCAGACTATTAGATGGTTTGGTTTAAGCCATGGGGCTGGTGGAAAAAGCAAGTTTCTGGTATTTTCAAGCAAAAGTGAAGTAAGAAATTCATAAGTATTTTTATTTTAACGATTGCAAGGTTATTGATGTGTGATCAGATAGTGAAGTGTGCTTTGCTCCAATTTTGGATCGTTAATTTTTCGTGCTATAAAAATTTCGTGCGGTGAAAATAGCTCCCAGAAGCATTGAGTTCGTCTTCGAATTCAACGAGAAACGTCTTTATTTACTCGCAGAGACTTACTTTTATCTAAAATAACAACTTATAATTTGAGGAGTTTAGCTCATATCAATCGAAAACTATCACCAATCGGATGACAAATTTCCTATTTGATTGACTTACTCTATATCAGCTGTGAAACAATGATAAGGATTGAAATATAGGGTTTCAAAATGTATATACGAACACACATTTCTCCTAAGACACCTCTTGACATATAAGTTTAACAGGAGATCGTCTAATCGGAAAGTGAAGACCAATCTTAAAATATTCGAGGTTAGAAACGGGGAATTTTTGAATGAATTACTTTTCGATTAGTTTGTTGAATAGAAAAGGCAATGCTTCCAGTGTGGTAGGTTTTCTAACAATTTAGGGTCCGACTGCTGACTAAGATCGTTATCTTACTCTAGACTGGATTAATAAGTCACAGGGTAAAGGGCGCTTGTCTTACAACATATCCGCCACATTATTTTCATTCCCCGTAAAAACTGTAACACTAAATTTCGCAAAAATATAAATACTTCTTCACTACAACGAGTTTAAATCAGTTTTAAGGGTAAATGAATAATCAAATCTGTTATTGTAATGGGTGGATATAACGGTACGACAATTTCGTGTTCGCCTAAGTGAACTGACTTACCATTAAGACGAGGTAGTTCACGCTCTCATATATGGTGAAAAAGTAACAGTTGTTGCAGTTACAGTTAAGAAAAAATACAGTTCTTAGAAATATAGACAAGAAGTAGCAAAGACTGTATCCGCGAAAGTTTTAGAAAGAATATTTCCTCAATAAAAAGTTTCATGCAAAACAAGAGAAAATCAAAGAAAAAATGGAAAAAAGTTGGGCCATTTATATTTAATAGGAGACGAAACAAGAGATGGAATGGAAGGAGGTTTGAAATTTTACTGCATTAGTATCATAGAAAGTTCTCTGTTTAATAATTATTTTATCGGGTCTATTTGGTATAACTCAAGCGTTTATTCCTTCTGAACATAGGCTTGTGTATGGTGCTGCCACTGAGTCTCAGGTCGTTATGTCGTATTATTTTAAGGTGAATTTTAAGGCATGTCAATGCACTCGACCGTATCAAATTTACTATGGACCTATGAGAAATACGGTGTATATGCACACACGTATATGCAACCAAACTTAAACATATATTTATATACTTAATATGTATAATAAAAGCTTCTATATTCATAGTTTCATCGCATATTACGTATACGCCATGGTCTCTAAACGTCATATTAGTGGAATCAAACATACATACATTCTTTATGCCTTACATTTTCACCATCTCTCAGCGGATTCAATAATATTTTTGTTTTAGTTGCGCCGTTATGGTTTTTAGTTTTTCTTCTCTTTAATTTTGTGAAAAAAGCCAGAACTGAAGTGGTTGGGGCTGCCAGCCATGTAAGTTTAATTGTTCTACTCTTCACAATGCACACATCCTCGCTCTAATCAGCGCTTACTCTGAGGATGGCGAATTGTTTTTTTTTATGTTGTCGGCATGCGAATTCCTCCATCTGCACAGTGAAAAGTATGTGAAGATAACAGCAATGGTAGTTTGAGGAATAACTTGTAAGCTGATACGCCTATGTTGATGACAGATGCGGAAGTGACTGAGACTGTGACCTTATAACTTCTTCCTTTTAAAAACCTTCTAAGCAGTTGGAGGAAGAAAAGTATTTTAATACGAAGACGTAAAAAATGTAATAACAAATTGGCATCTTACTGACCAGAAGTTGTGGAAATTACAACAGAAATTCCAAATAGTGTGACTGATATAGAAACATTACCATGTCGATTCTTTTAAGAAGTCATATTTTTGATGCATGTGAAAGCAGACTTATATACTAGGATTGTTACAAATTCTTTTGAGAATTATTAGAAATTGAGCTACATACCGATCAGATAACATTAAGACACTGATGTTAGTAAATACACGGTGATAGAAAATAAAGTTTTAGGGACAGCTATTAAAACTCTTCAATTCTCTGATCCTCAAATAAAATTTTTCACTAAATAGTAAAAATTTTACCTTAATTTTTATTATGGTTGGCTTCGAAATTTTTTCATGTACATATTTTTGTATAAATCTTAAATAAATTGCAGTGAAAAATACACAAAAAAATTTCTTTTAAATATTTAATATGGTGAGCTTTATAAAGCCCGTAACTTTATCTAAACAGAAAAGCCCAGCTAATGACGTATTTCAATGTTTCGAGGCGCCTATAAGGGCGACAACACTAATTGATAAATAACTTTCAAATAATTTTTTACGAAAATTTGGAATTGATTAGTTTTATTTGTTTTCTATGGTGATAGATGTGACGATGATCGAATATTCTTCTATATTCTCTACCCCTTGATATTCATTTGGTTGCAAGTAATATTTTGATGCTAGAAGAAATTGCGTATAACAATTTGTTCTTCTTAACAAAAAAGTCACAGAACTTTACAAACTGATTTTATTATATACTAGGTCTAATCCTGCGGCTCCGCTCGCGTGAATTTCTGGACTGACATCATATCTTTATTACGTTGTAGTCGAAGATATGCATTCGTCCCAAATTAAGATTGAACTTTTTCTCAATTTGCATTTTACCAGTTTAATAGAAACTGTAAGTATTCGGACGTATCAAAAAAAAACTATCAATAGATATTGCACCATTTTACCCACAAATCAATTCGCACTAACCAAATACTTCTGTGATAGGGAGAACCTAAGCAAATCATTTGATTTGCACTTGAAAGCGAAATGGCGGCAGTGTAGGAGAGGAGTCTAAAGGCACACAGCAATGACGGACTGAGTGCAGCTAAATCGATTAGACAGCAAGTAGAAAATACTTGAAGAATTTGTATGAGTGGAAGTAAATAAGAGTGATATAAAGAAAATGTTGATGATGATTTGCAAGGCGAAAAAACCATTGGGAGATGCCACCGATCAAAGGTAAAGTCAAAGCAGATGCTGTCCATGAAACAATTAGAGATTGCGAGCGTGCTCAAATGGTGCTGATTGCAATCGCCTAAAGAGTTAACAGCATTTCCATACACACATTCAAGCGTCGTTTTGAAGCGGATCTGTTGGCGTAGAAAAAACAAGCATTCGCACCCGTAACGTCTTGTGAAAATATTTACACACTTTAATTATTGTATGTTGTTTTTCAACTAGAATTTGCAATTTGCTTCAAACACACACAAGTCAGCGAGATACATACTTCGGTAAATTTTTTACACAAAAATGTTGTTCAAATTCGGTATTTTGAATTAGAGAATTGACAAGAACAAAATATATTATCCTGACCGTAAGCCCTTACAAGCATTTCACGTTTTCTTTTTTTTTTTTTTTTGCTTTTAACCCATTCTTCACATGGTATATTGACTCATGCTCAGACTCTAGTAAAGACATAAGATGTATGATGATACATCGATAGAGTATACAATTTCTTTGATTAGTTTAGTATCGAAATCAAAACATTTTTCATCTACATTTACTAAATTTAAATATAAACTAGAGAGCTAAAGCGAAGACATCTAATAATTTTCAGTCTGAAGATCTCTTAAAAATTTTTTGGCGGGCATTTTCACACTTGTATACTTTTTAATGAAGGTGAAACCTTCCACCTGCTGCTTTGAAGAAAGATAATCCTTTGCCTATGGAAAACTTCTTGATAGTTATTTCGATGATCTTTATTAAAATTAAATTTTAATTAAACTTCAGAAAAGGCAATAACTTTTCAAATATGGCTGATATATCTGGCCAAATAATGTGTGTAAATATGCAACTTAACCAGTCACCCCATCAACTTGTTAAAATTACAAAAAAGGAAATTATTCCAATATTCAAAATATAATCGAATCTCCATATTACACGCTAAGGATCAATTTCCATTTCCGTCGTTAAATAAATTAAAAAGTGCTGAAGTCACTTGACTTTTCGCCCGTTTGCGATATTCTTATCAATGGTAAGTCGCATTAGGAGAAAAATATGTGGAATTATTAAACAACTTAATTTCAATCCCACACTTCTTCTTTACTGGCATAGACACCGCTTACGCGATTATAGCTTTACAATCAACGAAAAGGTGGCACATGTAGATTTCCTTTTCTCATGTCCTTTCCCAGATTTGGCACACGGTGAATATCTGGTCGGTTGTTGACATTCCAGGTCTAAAGAGACACTGATAAGGTCCAAACAGTTTGTCGGCGGTGAGCCTAAATCTTTTACAACCTGGTTTCGTCCGACCATATTTTACAAAGAAACTGATGCATGCTCATTAAAAGTTCGTCACCCACGTGCTTGAATAGCTCGGACGGCAATTCAAAGGCTTCGCCGCTTTGTTGCTCTTCAGACGGGTATCTGCTACTGGAGCTTCTTTGTGGTCGAGCAATGCTCCATCGTCTTCGATTGAGGAATCGGGTTCGACATCTTCTGGTGTTATGCTTTCACTGCCATTCAGCAAGCTGGAGAAGTAGTCCCTTCATAAATTTAGTATACTCTGGTCAGCGGTTAGTAGATCACCTCTGGTGGAATTTTTGAGCATAACTCTGTCTGCCAGCTTGTCAAGCTCTTTATACTCACGCAATTCGGCCTGTTTCTTTTTCTGTCTTCAACTCCCGGTATTTATCTCATCCCGCTTGTGTTGTAGTCGACAGTAAAGTTGCTGGTAGGCAGTCTGTTTTCTCTCCACTGCGACATGGCACTCCTCGTCATACCAGATGTTCGTTTGCATTTTCCGAAAATATATGTTTTCGGTTGCAGCTGTACGTAAGGAGTTTGAAATGTCTTTCCTCAGTTCCCTTGTACCGCGTTGCTTTCAGAGAGCAGGAGTGCAAGTCGAGTAGAAAATCGTTCGGATAGCTGTTGTAATTGCAGCTTTTCGACGTCGAACCTTGTGTTTGTTGGCGTGCATTTATTGCTACACAGAGGCGGGTGCGAATCTTGGCTGCAACAAGGTAGCGGTCCGAGTCCGAACATGATCGTTCTGGTTGGTGGCTTTTCAATTCGGAGACATGTAGGTAGCTTGACGAATCTTTTTATGCTGGAATCTAGTACCATATTTCGGGCCCCGGCGAAGTCGATCAGCCTCAACCCATTTGGAGAGTTTCCTCGTGGAGGCTGAATTTACAGACCGTTGTGCCAAAGATTCCTTCCTTGCACACCCTGGCGTTAAAGTCGCCAAGCAACAGTTTGACTTGGTGGCGGTTGCAGCTTCCGAGGCTTTTTATTGCTTTTCATTGAAGGCTTTTTTAAGTGGCGGGTCAGAAAATCAACGCATAACTCTGGCGAGGGATAATTCGCCTTCGAATTACGACTCGGCTTCAAACGGATGTATAGGGTGGGCCATCTAACGTTTTAAATTTGAATTATCAATATTTCGACATTGGAAACGTCAAATACCATTCGGAAAATGACAGATATTCAGTAAAAAGTCTAAAATTTACGGAATGGGTCGCTATTTACTATTCTACAGTTCGCAGATTGGGCAGAAGATCGTTTGACCGAGGGTGGTCAATTTTACCGAAAAATCAGCTTTTCGGACGAGGCTCATTTCCACCTCGATGGTTACGTTAACAAGCAGAATTGTCGCATTTGGGGCACAGAAAACCTGCACGTAATCGTCGAGAAGCCGGTGCACCCAGCACGAATCATGTTGCGGATTTTGGTCTGGTGGAATCATCGGCCCATTTTTCTTCGAAATGAAGGAACCGTAACCATCAATGGTGAGCGATATCGCGCAATGTTAACCGAATTTTTCTTCAAGCAAAGTGAAGAGGAAGACTTGGACAACATTTGGTTCAAGCAGGACGGCGCTATGTGCTATACATCAAACGCTACACTCAATCTTTTACGCCCTTTCTTCGAAATTTAAAATTTTATATGGCCCACCCTATACTTTGGCTACTCAGAGAAAAGTCCCTATCGAGGATCTGTGGGGCATATTGTCTGCTGGATTTTTTAGAAATGATTTACTACCGCAAAAGAGCTAAAAACAGAGAAAATGGGCTTCAATCAACATGCCAATGAAAAAATCTTTGGCTGAATCGAAGCCATCTCGACTTAACCAAGTCAAAATTAGTAAAGGAAAATATATTAATTACTAACAAACTTAACTTATCAAAATATTTTAAGAAAACACCTTATTTTTTAACAAGCACATATAAATAATTTCTATAAAGCATATGTTTAATTTTTAGTTTTTTTGTATGTACCAAAGGAATTTTAACTAATTTTTCTTATATGATTTAACTAAGAAAATAAATATATAAACACAAAGAAAAACTTTGATAGCTCCCTTTATTTACAAATGTAATGACTTTGAAGTCATGCACATATAATTTCCTTTATATCCAAGGCGGAAGAAAATCAGTCCTCTTACTTTCAGGACAAACCCTGTCACGTACTTTGAAAAATGTTACTGTAATTATAATTTAAATTTAAGCAATTGAAAAATAAACAGACGATGTTCCACTTCAAAACAAGAAATTTTGTCAGAGCCTAAGTAACAGGGCTAGATAAATGATTTGTATATTACTTCAGACACAATCAGTACTAATAGTTACAGTCTACGTATATTCATTTAATCGAAAAGAAATTATTATTACAAGAGATCGAAATGAGATTATAAAATTAAATTATTTTTTAAAAACAATTACTTAGTTAGAGTTGAGTATGCCTGTGAGCTTGCATCCATATTTGAATATTACCTCCTGACAATAGCAAAGCCATAAGTCGATTAATGAATTTACCTCCAAATACCCACTCGCCACCTCGGTAAACAAAAAACAGACAGCACTGCCAAACATAATTTTTGTATCTACTCTTTCGAAGTATTGCGTTGTGAAGTACGACGTTGTGCCAGTCCAAAGAGGGAAATGTCACAACAAGCAAGAAGTATGAGGGCATGCCCACAAAATAAATAAAAAAAAACATTTTGTAATTGTGTAAGGCTGAAAACCTATCAAAAATAATGAACAAAAAGCGATTTAAAAGAGTGGACTCGAGCACAAAGTGATTGGGCGCAACGACACAAACGGCCAACAACATCCGCGAATCGACATTAGATGCTGCCATCAAGTAGACGGACGCTGCATTGATTGACCGAAAACTTGTGACATTATTACGAATACATACAACAGAATGCTGATTTCGAAATTGAAGCCAAATGTACACTGCGAAAACCTTCAACTATTCGCTCGCCTCTTCAAACACAGATTGATCCGGTCAGCAAGCACAGGTATAACGAGGTATTTTTCTTCTGAGAAGTGAAGCAATTAATAAAGAAGGAATTTGAATACAAGTTTCAGAGTTCTTCGCCTAAGTGACACAAAGCAATCATAAATGAAAGGATAATAACTGAATTTTACGTTGTTGGAAAGCAAGTTTTAGTGGTCATATTTAAACTGCATAATTAAACTTGCCATAAGATCTCCAACGTCTTAATTGTCGTTGTAAATGTCGAAGCGATTTACGAATTATGTCCTTCCGTCATTTTGGATACTGATTTTCATTAATGACCGTTTAGGCTTATTAAAGTAGTGATGAACACTGAACAGACAGGATGCCTTAAGTCCTCGCCAGCTACATCAATACAAAGCCTCTGATAGACCGTTTTCTAATTACTCAGCAATTAGATACTTTAAGAAAATAGTCAACATTTAACAACGTAGCACTCTTAGTCTTATTGAGCTAAAAATTTACACAAACTCAAAATATTATCAATTCCTTCGAGCCACTCTATTATGACCTAAAAACTTGTAAGTATCGCCACTTCACTTTCATTAGATTTATTTTGCCGACAACCAAATCACAATTCATTTATACTCTTCCATCCTCTTCAACCTGTTTTTTCTATTTTGCTATTTCCATTGTTTTCATTGGCCATTAACATGCCAGACACAATTATTACCAAAGACTTACCATACAATCCAAGGATAGCTTTCTCTTCTTTACTGTCGTAGACATCGCCTACACGGTTATTGCCGAATTAACAACAGTGCGCCAATCGTTTCTCCTTTTTGCTATGTGGCGCCAATTGGAGATTCCAAGCAAAGACAGATCCTTCTCTCCTCCTGGTTTTTCCAAGTTGTTGATGAGTGCTCTCAGAGAGCTGGAGTGCAAGTCGAGTATAAAATCGTTCGGCGGTCTGTTGCAACAGAACAGTGATCCGAGTCAACGTTAGGACCTCGAAGCGTACGTACGTCTAAAACACTGTATACGTGTTTCCGTCTATCACAACATGATCGATCTGGTTGGTGGTTTTTCGATCCGGAGAGAACCAGGTAGCTTGATGAATCTTCTTATGCTGGAATCTAGTACAACAGATAACCATATTTTGGGCTCCGGCGAAATCGATCAGCCTCAACCTGCTTGGGGATGTTTCATCGTGAAGGCTGAATTTACCGACTGTTGCGCCAAAGATACCTTCCTCGCACACCCTGGTATTAAAGTCGCCCAACACGATTTTTACATCGCGGCAGGGCAGCTTTCATAGGTCACATCGTACTACTGGGGCGTGGACGCAAATCACCGATATGTTGAAGTGATGTAACCTTGCTTTGATACGGATTGTGGCTAGACGTTCCTACACCGGGGTGAAAGCCAGGACTCAGTGGCGGAGTCTCTCTCCCATCGAAATCCACATCGAATTTGCGCTCCTTTATATGCCACTGTAGTAAATGCCACAAGGACCTACTCGTCTCAGTCTTTGTCCCGTCCATCGCATTTATTGGACGGCGGTGATGTCAGCCTTTATTTTCACAAGGACATCAACCAGCTGGGCAGCGGCACCTTCCCAATTAAGCGACCAGACATTCAAGGTGCATGCACAACCATGAATGCCAATGGTTCGTCTTCTCACTTTGACCCGTCTTCAAACGAATGTTCTTGGCTACCCATGTCTAAGGTTAGAAGTCGTGAGCGAGTAACATACGTGATAAAACAAGTTTTCTAAAGCAAGTATCTCTTTATCAGCACGACCTACTAAATAGTTAAAAATAAAGGAAATATATAGGTGGGAAACTTAATGAAATGGCTCACCATTGCGCAATTATTTCTTTACAATGTCAAATAAATGGGTATTTCAAAACCATATAAAAGTTGCTGGCACCACCGACCGCCAGAAGATACTCTATTGAGTAGAGAATCTTCCGCCGTCTCTCGTATCCGTACCACTACCAAACTATGTAAGCACACGACTCTATCTTCACAAGCTGGCTTATGTAACCCTTTGCCATTGTCACAACATACATGTAGGAAGAAATAATAGACAGAACATGTGGCAGTATTGTCACTGAACGAATAATATAGTTCAGATGGCAACACTGCAAATCAGCTGTTAATCGACGAAGCGTCCATCAGCAGCCATCATTGTTACGGTCAACCATTTTGTAAAATAGACTAAGATATCATTGTTCAAGCGTAAGTCGTTCAGTTCGGTTGTAAGAAACAAGAGTGAAGTAAATATTGTAAAATGCGGTCGCGCCACCGCCTGAAAATTGAAATGTAATAAAGTAAATGAAGTTTAAAATAAACGCAGTGTTCATTTGGTTTAAAACAAATCCTACATTTGGGGGCTCGTCCGGGATGGCCCGGAACGTGTTGATGTGTTGTGCGGTGATATAAACAATTTAAAGACATTTTTTTTTAAATAAACATTTTTGGTGAATTTGACATTTTGTAAGTGGCTGCAGAGACAGCGTGAGTACGTTGGAATGTACCGTTTAACTTTAAAGACATTTTTTTTGAAATAAACATTTTTGGTTAATTGGACATTGTGTAAGTGGCTGCAGAGACAGCGTGAGTACGTTGGAATGTACCGTTTGACTTCCATACTCATTTTCGCGTAGTAAATTTGGTGAACAATTTTGTACTTACTCGGTGCAATGTAGAATTGCGATCGGACAAGTGGCTGAACCAGTGCGTCAACAGTGGTCAGCATAGAACAGTGTACGAGTATTGGTAGTGAAGTGTGCAGCGCCACAAGAGCACATAATACCAAGTATAGTGATAACGGACGAAATTTTGAGTTGTTTTTTGGGAACCGTTTAAAGTTACGAAGTAACAGTAGTACAAAGTACTAAAGTGTACGAGCGGACACGTACAAAAAAAAAAAAAACCGAAAACCTAAAACGGTTTTACTTAGTGCACGACTGTACCAGTACGCTATAACGGGCAGTCAGTATAGTTCCAGAAGTTTGCATAACGGTGCAAAACCGTAGACGGGCGCATAAGATGCGCAAAGCAAGCCAACGCAGCATAACAACGCAGCAGCAGCAGACAGCAAAGCATCACAGCTGCAACAGCAAAGCATCGCAGCGGTTAGCAGCAGAACAACGCAGCAGCAAAGCATCGTTGTAGTAGGCGGCGCACGAGGAAAGCAGAACAACGGCAGAAGAGAAACGGGAACTAAGATAAGTTATAATGATTTTGTAATTAGTCGAGTAGAAGAGTGTGTTATTTGCACTCAGTTGCGATGTAATGTAGTAGAATGTGTAGCTTTTAGCTCGTAAGCAAAATCGAAATGTACATTTGTTTCTAAGTAAGAATCAGAATTAAATTTGTAAAAGAGTATGTATATCTAAATTGAATTTTTATAAGAGTTAAGAGAAGAGAAAAATTGTAAGATGGATGCTGAAACCATTAGGGCAATGACGGTGGAGACGTTAAAGGAAAAACTAAGGGAACTAGGTTTATGCGTTACGGGTAGGAAAAAGGAGTTGCAAATGCGTTTGCTACAACATTTAGTTTTTGGTGATGAGCAAGATGAAGGGGAATGCGACGACGAATCGGAAAATTCGTTGTACGTTGATATAAATGCGGCTCCATCGAATTCGCAAAGGGTGTCATTTTCGTTGCGTGACATAAAAGACAGTGTTTCAGATTTTTTTGGTGATGATACTTGCGATGTTCGTCACTGGGTTGAGGAATTTGATGATATGGCTAACACGGTTGGTTGGAATAATTTAGAACGATTTGTATACGCTAAACAACTGCTTAAGGGAGCAGCGAAATTGTTCGTACGTGGATTAATAGGAGTAAGAGATTGGGCTAGTTTAAAGCGTTCTCTTATCGATGAGTTTGGGGAAAAATTATGTGCGTCTGAAGTGCATCGAACATTAAGGAACCGGCGTAAGCAGCCAAAAGAAAGTTTTCAAGAATACCTTTATGCTATTTTAGAAATAGGGAAGCAAATCTCTTTAGATGAAAGAAGCGTAGTAGAGTATTTCGTGGATGGCATACCAGACGTTAGGGCAAATAAGAGTATGTTATATCAAGCGAAAACGGTGGGCGAATTGAAAGAACAAATCCGCATATACGAGAAAGTTAGAAGTGTACAAACTACAGTAGGCAAGGGATACGTGGAACGGTTCGCTACAGAGAGTAAAGAATCGATGAAAAAGAAGTGTTTTAAGTGTGACAAGGAAGGTCACATAGCAAGAGCCTGTCCGGAGGCTAGGTCTAGCAATGTCGTTTGCTTTAAGTGCAAACAAAAGGGGCATTATTCTTATCAGTGCAAAGAGCAAAGGGATAGGACGATAAAAAGTGAACGGGTAAATACAATTGATCGCAAGGTAGAAACGTCCACCAGGAAAGGCGGAATGATCTTCGTTGATGCAACTATCAACGGTTTTACCTTCAGTGCATTAGTGGATACAGGGTGTATCGTATGTATCATGAGGTACGATACCTTAGTGATGTTAGGAGATATAGAGCTAGTTGGAGAAAAGCAAAAATTGTTCGGTGTAGGTAAAGGCGTGCTTACGACATTAGGCAGCTTTACAACCGATATTTCAATAGAAGGGTTGTCATTAAATGTAACATTTCACGTGGTTAGGGAAAGTGATATTCCGTATGCAGCCATAATTGGAAATGATGTACTTCGCGATGTTGAGTTAGTTTTTAGAGAAGGTAGTGTTGAGTTCAGGAAACTTGTGAGGACTGCTGAGGAGGCAGTGAAGCACGCAGGGATCGGGGAGATTCCTGGGGGTGCGTGTGGTGGAGCTGAAGTGTTTGTGTCAGCCCACCAAGGTGCATGCAGTGATGCTGAAGTGTTTGTGTCAGCTCACCGGGGTGCAAGTGGTGATGTTGAAGGGTTTGTGTCAACTCACCGTGAGTTAAGAGACTATGGGAATAGTCAAATTGAAGTTTCCGAGGAACAAAAGGACATTACCGGACCGGTATTAGAAACGAGGTCGGAAGTCATGGATGACAATGGGTTAAGCAAAGAGTTCAGGGTATTGTGTTCAATGGGAACAGCAATGTTTGAGGAGTCAGATAAAGTGGATCTATCGCATCTGCCGATAGACAAGGCTAAAGTAGTTAGCAGTTGGATTAATAGTTATTATCCTAGAAAGTCGAGTAAAACGCCAGTACAGATGAAATTGTTATTAAAGGATTAGAAACCGATATTTCAGCGGCCACGTAGAGTATCGCAGGCGGATCAAAGATGTATTGATGAAGAGGTAGAGCGTATGCTTAAAGAAGGTATTATTCAGGAGAGTGTGTCGGAATACGCCTCTCCAGTCGTGTTAGTTACAAAGAAAAACGGAGCAAAACGGTTTTGTTGCGACTATCGCAAGATTAACGAGAAAATAGTCAGGGACAATTTTCCAATGACAGTGGTGGACGAAGCATTAGACAGATTACAGGGTGCAAGGGTCTTCACCACATTAGACTTGAAGAACGGATTCTATCATGTGCCAATAGAACCAGGGTCTCGCAAATACACGTCTTTTGTAACTCAGAACGGCCAATATGAGTTTTGTTTTGTGCCATTTGGTATTAATAATTCGCCGGCGGTATTTTGTCGATACATACGAGCAATATTCCAGAATATGCTTGCGGATGGAACAGTCATAATATACATGGACGATATCGTCATTCCCGCCAAGGATGAGATCGAAGGTCGAGAGAAATTGGAAAAAGTATTAAGACATGCAAGTGAAAACGGTTTGCACATTAGATGGGAGAAATGCCAAATTCTAAAGAGAAAGATTAATTTTTTGGGGTTCGTTGTGGAGAACGGGGCAATTTTGCCTTCAGAAGAGAAGACAAAGGCAGTCAGGGCATTCCCAGTACCAACTAGTAAGAAAGAATTACAACGATTTTTAGGTTTAACTTCATACTTCAGGCGTTTCATCCAAAATTATGCAGTTAATGCGAAGCCGCTAACAGATATGCTTCGTCAGGACGAAAAGTTTGGGTTGAGGGAAGAACAACTTTTAGCAATTCAAGATCTGAAGCGTGCGTTAGTAAATGCGCCCGCATTGAAGCTTTTCAATCCGCATGCGGAAACAGAGGTGCATGCTGATGCGTCAAAATTTGGTTATGGCGCAGTCTTACTACAAAGGGATTCAGAAGACAATCTGTTACACCCCATCGAATACATGAGTCGTAAAACCACGAGGGCGGAAGAGAAATATAGTGCTTTTGAACTTGAGGTTCTTGCAGCTATAAAGGCACTACAGAAATGGCGTATATACTTAAGAGATATTCAGTTTAAAATAGTTAGCGATTGTAACGCTTTCGCTATGACAGTCAAGAAACAGGACGTACCAGATAGGATCATGAGGTGGGCAATGTCCCTACAAGAATATAATTATGTGGTTGAACATAGGTCAGGAACTCGCATGAGACACGTAGATGCTCTTAGTCGTGCATACTGCTTATTAGTAGAAAACTCGTTAAAGTTTAGGATAAAAGAGGCGCAAATGCAGGATGATTGGATAAGAGCAGTGCGAAAAATTGTGGAAGTAGAACCATACGAAAACTTTTATTTAAGAAATGACTTACTTTACAACGACTTTGTAAAGGAATTGTTGGTGGTACCTTCCAGTATGGAAGAAGAAATTATAAAGTTAGCTCATAATCAGGGTCATTTTGCAGCAAAAAGAACACAGGAGCTAGTAGAGAGAAATTATTATATACCAAACTTGAGCAAAAAAGTACAAAATATAGTAACTTCGTGTGTAGAGTGCATAGTAATAGATGCGAAAAGGGGTAAGAAAGAGGGCTTGTTGACACCAATCGACAAAACTTGTGAGCCATTAGGTACTTACCATATTGACCATGTGGGTCCATTAACCGAAACCCGGAAAAAGTATAATCATATTTTAGTCATAATAGATGCGTTTTCAAAATTCGTTTGGTTATATCCAACGAAATCAACCGGGGTGGAGGAGGTAATCAATAAATTAGAGAAACAATCCTCAGTTTTCGGCAACCCGAAACGGATTATAACGGACAGAGGAGCGGCTTTTACGTCAAAAGCGTTTAACGAATACTGCACGAAGGAGGGTATACAACACCTGTTGATTGCAACCGGTATTCCACGAGGCAACGGACAGGTAGAACGCGTTCACAGGACCATTGTTCCAATGCTGTCTAAGAAATGTCAAGGTAACCCAACCCAGTGGTACAACCACGTCGCAAAAGTACAACAGATTTTAAATAACACTGCACCACGCAGTACGAAAATGTCACCTTTTAGAATTCTTACAGGATTAAACATGCGAGTAGTGGATTACCCAGACTTACATGAAATTTTAAAAGATCTCGAAATAGAGGCATTGAATTTAGAGCGTGATTCATTAAGAAAGAGTGCGCATGAAAGTATAGAAAAAATACAAAAAGAGAACTGTAAGACGTTTAATCAGAAAAGAAAAGAAAGCCGTGAATACAACATAGGAGATTTGGTAGCCATTAAGAAAACTCAGTTCAGGGTAGCTACGAAATTACGACCGAAGTATTTAGGACCGTACAGGGTAGTCGCCAAACTAAACCATGACAGGTACGAGGTTGACAAAGTAGGAAATACGGAAGGACCAAAAAACACCACTACAGTGGCAGAAAACATGAAAAGGTGGACTTAATTATTCGAGGTCGAATAAGAGGTCAGGATAGCCGATTGTAGGAAGAAATAATAGACAGAACATGTGGCAGTATTGTCACTGAACGAATAATATAGTTCAGATGGCAACACTGCAAATCAGCTGTTAATCGACGAAGCGTCCATCAGCAGCCACCATTGTTACGGTCAACCATTTTGTAAAATAGACTAAGATATCATTGTTCAAGCGTAAGTCGTTCAGTTCGGTTGTAAGAAACAAGAGTGAAGTAAATATTGTAAAATGCGGTCGCGCCACCGCCTGAAAATTGAAGTGTAATAAAGTAAATGAAGTTTAAAATAAACGCAGTGTTCATTTGGTTTAAAACAAATCCTACATACATGTATGGCATATGAAAGTCTAATTGCGCTGGTTGGTGCTATAGTGGTGATAATAATAAATCAGTCGTTTGCTCAATGCATGCAAACTGACATTGACGCATTGCATACGACAGAAGTATCTTCAATTCAAGGCGCTGCTTTTTCAGTTTTGGGGCGTTGTTGTTGACAACGGTCACACTATCAATTACATCAGTGTGTATAGCAACGATGTATTACGATCCTATAAAGATGTCATATGGCCTACATATCAGTTTACATACATAATACCGCGTTTCAACATACCGTTGCTTGACTGCAACCGTCATTCTTTACTTCAGGTTACTTGATGTTGCTGAGAATGGTATAAACTTGGCAAAACAGTTTTTCTCAATTTTGTCTGTTCTCCGATATTTTACTGTCTGGCCCAAAACCTAACTAATTGACCAGTGTGTGCTTAAATGATGGCAAAGATATTAATATAAAATAAGGAAGTAGCAGTGCTTGATGATCTGTTAACCTATTTCGATCTCTTCACTGACTTTAGGTAAGCCGCATATCCATTTGTAAGACGCATACTGATATCGCCCATTAAAAAGAGCTCTTAAAAGTATTGAGACCATCTCCAATTTTAAAGAAACCCTTAACTTTCTTAAATTTGAAAAGATTCACTCGTTTAATTGTATCCAAGGTTCCATCCAATTACAATTTTCATGTCGGAAATTGTAAGTTAGGACTATTTTTCTTCAAGTAGCATATTGAGTGAAGGCAGTGAAGCTGTGATTGAAATCAAAAAGTAAACTTTTGTAAATTATCTAGGAATGTAAGAGCCTACTGAGACTCCTGTTCAGATGAATTAAACGGGAGTGGGAGAACACATCCCGGTCGAGGATAGAAATCAAAATATGCTGAATACAACAATTTTTAATTAGTTGCTTAAGTATGAACTGCAATTACTTGTAACTTGACCGATCTTTTCACAAACCACAAATGTTAAGAAATTCGCGGAGGATAAGATCGATTTAATATGGTTTCTACATCCATGACAATGTTGTTACGATTATACCACAAGCTAGTTTTGTCTACATTTATCTCTTAATTAGTAAAATGTATTGATGTTTTTTCTAGAAGTAAAGCACAATTTAAAGGTTTAGGTAGGTTCCTAAGTAGAGTTTTAAGGATAAATAGGCCAATAATAACGAAATGCCTTGAATAATTTTATGAGGATTTATAAAATTATCGTATATAACAAAAAATTTACTTCCTTTTATGAGATATGTTCTAGACTTTCTCTCTGATTTCTATCTAAAAATATATTTTTTATAAAAATACCCTCAAGTTACTACTTGTATATATCGTCACCTAAAATGCAAAATAACGTAACAACTTTTTCAAAAATTTACAGTGGCGTGAATGAAACACGAAATAAAATTGAACAAGAATGAAAAAAAAAAAAATCCGCACAAATTAACTGTCGACCAAAAATTGTTCAGACTCCAACTTCGAAGGACATTATTTTGACCGATTATTTGACCAAAAAACACATTTAACCATTAACCACTCCCCATATTCACCTTACATAGCTCCGTACGATTTCTTCCTTTTCGGAAAAATACATTTGCCCATGAAAGGAAAGTTTCATGCAGACGTAGAGACTATTCAAAAGGCTTGCACCAGCATACTAGCGGCCTTACCGGCCAACGACCTAAAACACTCGTTCGACTCTTTTGGACCGTGCAAAAAGCTGTATTGAAGCAAAAGGAGACTGTTTTGAATGAAATAAATTGATTTTGCCAAAAAACCATTTGTTCTGTTTTTTTTTTTTTTTTTTGAGTCCTGCTTACTTTGGAACGCGCCTTGTATTTTGGCTTCCGCAAATGCTATACCTGCCTAAGTCTTGACATTTACCTTAATTTAAAGTTTTCAAACGATTTCATTATTCTCTTTTTTAATTTCAATTTTGAAGTTTATTAACATGGCTTCTTATTGCTTCAGCATAGTAGTTTCATAGCTTCATAACAAGTATTGTCCGTCCGTCCGTGCAAGCTGTAATTGGAGTAAAAATTAAGGTATCTTGATGAAGCTTGGTTTGCGGGTTCCTTAGTACAAAAGAATTACGAGTCCGTAAATAAGCTTTATCGGACCATTACCACGCCCAAAAAATGCCATTAACGGAAAATCTATAGTTATGGCCCTTATAACAAAATAATAAATTAAGATAAAGAATTTTATTTTGGTTCAGGGGATTGCAGTAGCAAGGGGCACCTGTGGGCAAACATTTTTTAAAAAGTGTGCGTGGCACCGTCCTCTAATAAGTTTAATGTTCCTATCTAGAAAACAACTAAAGCTACACCAACCAAATACGTTCCGAGCAAATATTATAAAAACGTTGACCGACAATGTGAAAATGGATGGAATCGGAAGATAACCCCGCTAAATCCCCATATACTATATACATATAAGGTACTGTTAAAAACTACTGAAAGAAATAAATCAATAATTAAATACGCCAGAGACATTAAATTTTCCCTACGTTTTGGTATGAGAGGGCTTTAAGGGACCCAGAGAAAAAATTGGACAATGGGCGTGGCACCGCCAAATTTGAGGGAAAATCACACATTTTAGCACTTGGTCGAACGATTTTGAACAAATTCGGTATACAACATTCCTCTAATATCTTCATTTCACTTGCTTCCCATATCGCATATTAAAGGAATGTTATATACCGAATTTCGTTAAAATCGCAAAATTTTAAATTCCATTTGATTCTAATCCTAATAAAGGAAAAACGATCGTTGAGGAAAATATGGCAAAGGACCCAGAATCCAAGTGACAAGTTAATTTTTTAATAGAGCTACTAAATATTTAAAAACAAGGCTTAAACAGTTAAAAACCAACTCCCTTGAAACCTTTTTAACCAACCTTAGCCCTAACGCAACTCGCTCTGAATGTCTGTGGAATGCCACAAAATTTCTCAAACGCCCAAAAGTCAGAAAGGTTCCAATAAAAGACTCCAGCAATTCATGGTATCGGTCAGATGAGGATAAAGCAGAGGCGTTTGCTAAGTACTTAAATGAAGTATTCACACCATTTAATTTTATTAATGCTTCTGATGAAAGGGAAGTGATGCACTTTTTGGATACTCCATGCCAAATGGATTTTCCAATAAGGCGTATTATTTTATCAGAAGTGAAAGAGGAACTAGCAAAATGTAGCCACAGAAAAAGCCCAGGCTACGATCAGATAGGCCACGCAGTACTAAATCACCTAACTGAGAAGTCCATACGAGCTCTTACAATTATATTCAATGCCATACTAAGGCTTCAGCACTTTCCTACAGCCTGGAAATGTGCAGAAATAATTATGATTGCTAAACCAAAAAAACCCGAAAACTTACTTAGCTCGTATCGCCCCATAAGTCTACTGGTCGCTTTCTCAAAGGTATTCGAAAGAATTCTCTTACGAAGACTGATACCGGTATTGGAAAATTTAAATATAATTCCGGACCAACAATATGGGTTTCGCAGACACCACGAAACTCCTGAACAATGCCGTAGAGTGTTTAATAAAATAAGGTCAGCTTTAGAGCAAAAAGAATATTGTTCAGGTGTATTCCTTGATGTGCAATAAAGTTCGATAAAGTCTGGCACCCCGGACTGCTTTACAAAGTAAAGAAAAATTTTCCTGCTTTTTATTTCTTATTAAATCTTATTTAAAAGATAGACAATTTTATGTTAGGGTTGGAAATGAGTACTCAAGTATGTATAAAATAAAATCAGGCGTACCACAGGGAAGTGTTTTAGGGCCAATTCTTTATTCGATATTCACAGCGGATATCCCAAAAAACAACGATGTTACGATAGCAATATTCGCTGATGACACTGCAGTCCTAACTTCAAATAATGTGCCTTCAGAATCTTCTGACATACTACAAAATTACTTATTCCAACTAGAAGACTGGCTCAAGATGAGGAACATTAAAGTCAATTCAGATAAATCTGTCCATGTTACCTTTGCCCTAAGAAAAGGTGATTGTCCTTCAGCCATACCTGTTAGTGATCATGTGAAATACCTGGGGTTACACATAGATAGAAGGCTTACCTGGAAATAATATGTAAAAGCGAAAAAAGTACAAATTAATATAAAATTGAGAAGTCTTTATTGGCTTCTGGGTAAAAAATCTGTTCTTTCTTTTGAAAATAAACTGCTAATTTATAAAACCATCATCAAACCTATTTGGACTTATGCGATACAAATATGAGGCACGGCAAGCAATCCAAATATTGAAATAATACAGCGCGTTCAATGAAAAACTCTCAGGTCAATTACAAAAGCTCCGTGGTATGTTTCAAATCATACTATTCACAGAGATTTAAAAATATGCAAAGTGAAAGATGAAATAAAAAAGTTTAGTGAAAGATACAAAATCAGGTTAGAGATCCATCCCAATCCTTTAGCAGTGGCATTACTACAGGCATCCGCTACAATAAGGTTAAAAAGAAAAGACATATTAAACTTGTAAACCAGCACGCATGCACGTAATGTAAATACATAACTTTAGCACAAACTAGTGTATGATTATATTATTTTAACATAAAGAAAATAGCAAATAATTATGTAAATTAGTATGTATGTAGTTTGGATTTTTATTTTTATTATACTGTCACTAAACAGAGGGTCACTTAATGAAGTAACACTCACAATTTGTTTGTACCTTAACAGCACATTTACTTATTGTCTATTAACATTAAGACAGATTGTAAATTTAACTTGAATACAAACAAAAAAAAAAAAAATTTGATTCTTTCACCTTCCGGTATACAAATCTAGAAGACATTAATATGACGGTATAAAACTTTGCTCGAGTATTTGACCGTATGACAAAAATTATTCAGATCCAACAAAAACTGTCCTGTACCTAGGAGGGTACCATACCTAGAGTTGACGTTTGTGCGAAAATATTGGTCAATATAAATGATATACAATTGAAATTCACGGAGAATATTTTCGTGATAATATTTTATCTGTGTATCAGGCATGGGTTGTATCGGGTCAATATTTCTCTGAGCCCCCTCATCCCTAATATAAATTTTTTTGAACTTTCGAGTGAACTTATACTGCTTATATCGGCCAATATTTGAGTTATCTCAATGAAAATGAAGGGGTGTGTTTTGATGATTATTGCATATCTTTGTGCCTAAAATAGATATAATTGGGCGAAATCTTGACGTAGTCCCCATAAAACTAATATCAGGGTTTGCGAACTTCCGGCTGATCTTAGTCCATATGATTGGGGATTTTATGAGAGGTACATTAATGAAACAAAGACAACATTATTTTAGTGATAATAGTTAATAGATAAAATGAAGTGGGTGCTACTCCCATATACCACAAATCGTCAGCTGAAATGCAAAATAACAACATTTTCGGAAATTTACAGTGGCATGAATGAAACACGAACTAAAAGGGAGAACCTGAAAATGTTGGACATATATAATATTACGTAATTTGAAGTGTAAGCGTAATCAATAAGACACTCAATTTTAAATTTATTTTGCATTTCAGGTGAAAATATAATGATTGTCGTTACTCTAACAAACCATATGTCGAATATATCGGTCAGTATATGTGTTATGGACATCTTGAATAACATATAAATTTAAAACAGAATAGAAATATAAATAGTTTTTGCAACAGCTAGCTTAAGTCGCCTTTGATATTAAGTGATTTTAACCTTAAATTTCGTGGTATTGTAATGAATGGAATGATCGGTGCGATATTTGCATGATCACTTGATTAAACTGACTCTACTTCAAGTTGAAGTGTTATATACTATGCCCAAAAAGGTGACATTTGAATTTAAACTGCTCGCGTCGAAGGATTTGGAGAATTATTTTTTTTTTTAGGTTGGTAGTACTGTCAGTCACATTTGTGTCAAATTTCATGTCAAAATATTCATTAGTGTTTGAGATACGTGTCGTTTTGTGAGCTGCTAAAAGTGAGTTTTTCGTTTTTTGCGATGTCGAAATTTGTTGAGCAAAGAATTTGCATTAAATTTTGTTTACGGAATCAATTTTCTGCTGCGAATACGTTGAGGATGGTGCAGAAAGCCTTTGGTGATAAGGCTATGTCTAAAAAAAATGTTTTTGTATAGTGAGTTCCAAGTCAGCCGTGAACGTGAGGAAGACAAAAAGCGTCCAGGGCGACCATTAACTTCAACCGACGAATCTCACGTTCAACAACTCAAAGATTTGGTGTTGAAAACCCGTCGATTAACAATTAGAGACCTTGTTGATGAAGTTGGCGTATCGAAAGGCTCAGCCAATACCATTTTGAAGGATGTTTTGGGCCTCAAGCGCGTTAAATCTCGACTGGTACCGAAAAAATTTAATTTTTTGGAAAAAAGGCGTCGCGTTGAAGTGTGTGAAACGATGCTTTCCGACTACCAGGGTGTCATGAAATGCATTATAACTGGCGATGAGACTTGGATCTATGCTTACGACCCCTAAACAACCGATCAATCGAGCGAATATCGTGCCAAAAGAGAGCCGAGACCAAAAAAATCACTCCAAAGTCTCTCAGAAATCTAGGTCATGTTGACTGTTTTTTTCGATTATCGTGGTCTTGTGCATTATGAATTCCTTCCAACTGGTCAAACAGTCAACAAGGAATATTATTTGAACGTTATGCGTCGTTTGCAAAACGCTATCCGCCTGAAAAGGCCGGAATTGTGGAAAGACAATTATTGGTTTTTACATCACGATAATGCACCATCCCATACTGCCTTCGTAATTCGTGATCATTTCGCCAAAAACTCAACCCATATCGTTCCGCAAACACCGTACTCACCTGATCTGGCCCCGTGCGACTTCTGGCTGTTCACCAAGCTCAAAAGACCGCTCCGGGGACACCGTTTTTATGCGATAGAGGAGATTCAAGCCGCAG